>CM076570.1:620757284-620913187 GCA_034641835.2 Pinus albicaulis | reverse complement strand
AAGTAGAGATTATTGAATTTTAGCCCTTCGTGGCTTAATCATTGATTGTTCCAGCTCTCAGTCCCTCTCTTTCACCCTTTCTCTCTATTTATTTTGTTTCACCTATTCACACATTTTTATATTAAAAAAATCCAAAACGTCCTTCCTTTTAAAATAGATTTATGTTTAATTTATTCCTATTTCTCAGTTATTGGCTTAATATCCATGCAGGGAGGAAGCAATTCTAATTTTATTTCCTATTTAACCTAAAAAATCCAACAAACAAATTTCTCTAATTTAAAATTAAGATAGGAAATTAATGGCCAGTTTTTATCCATCTCATATTTAGCCACAACATGTGAACATCCAATCACATTGCTGGCTAAGTCCAAATGCTCCTGCATTAGACTCATGGGGAAGAAAATAATCATTCATCAAACTTTTAGGATTTAATCCTGACTTCTGTAATTCGGCTGTTATCAACCAACTTGCATCCTCCATTGGTTGTCCCTTCCATTTGACTAGATACTGAAAATAAACTTGTCCTCTGGTTCTTTTGGATACTCTTTTCTCTAGAACAACTTCCACCTCTTTCTTGACTGTCTTTGGTGTTTGTTCTTCCCATTTAAATTCTAGTTTTCTTATGCTATAGAGTCTTCCTGTAGCTCTTCCTTTGTTCCTTTGTATGGGTACAAATCTTCAACATTAAAGATGCGTGATATTCCAATTCCTTCTGGAAATTCTATTTCATATGCATTTGAAGAACATTTCCTCAAAATTTTACATGGTCCTATCTTCTTCATATTTAATTTATTGCAAGTCTTAACACAAAATCTTTCTTTTCTCAGATAAACCATGACTAGGTCTCCTACTTGGAATTCCTTTTCTTTCCTTTTTGTATCAACTCTCTGTTTTTATTTTCCATTGATTTCCTGCAATTTGTCTTTAATATCTTCCTGTAGTTTCTGCATCTACTCTACAAAATCTTCAACCTTTGCATTTATTATCTCATGTTTGCCCAAATTCCTGAGCTCATACACACCTCTTGGATTCATCCCAAAAATAATATGGAATGGACTCATCTGAGTACTCCGATTTGGAGTATCATTATAAGCAAACTCGGCCTGAGCAAGTTCTAAATTCCACTGCTTATGATTTTTATACACTAAACTCCTCAATATATTTGCCAGGCTTCTTTTTACTATCTCCATCTGCCAATCTGTTTGAGGGTGATACACTAAACTGAAACTAAGGTTGGTACCTAGTTTATTCCAAAGAGTTCTCCAGAAATTCCCAACCAAATTTGTATCCCTGGCAGAAAAAATACTTATAGGTAATCCATGTAACCTTACAACTTCTGAAAAAAACATATTAGAAATATGTGTTGCATCACTAGTTCTCTCGCATGCAATGAAATGAGCCATTTTAGAAAATCTATCCACCACAACATAAATGGACTCATTTCCTCTTTGAGTTTTTGGCAAACCCAAAACAAAATCCATACTAACTGCATCCCATGGCCGGTTTGGTATTGGTAATGGCCGATACAATCCTGTATTTTGGCTTCTTCCCTTAACATACTGACAAATTCTGCATTTCTCAACAAATATCTTAACATCAGTTCACATCTTTGGCCAATAATAAAAAACATTTACCTAAGAAAAAGTCTTTTCTTGTCCAAAGTGTCGAGACAAGCCTC
The DNA here is from genome assembly GCA_034641835.2 of Pinus albicaulis. Lineage (NCBI taxonomy): Eukaryota > Viridiplantae > Streptophyta > Pinopsida > Pinales > Pinaceae > Pinus > Pinus albicaulis. The sequence continues at coordinate 620,911,509 of CM076570.1, read as the reverse complement.
CACTGTGTTTCTCTTTAATTATGTTTCCCTCATAGAACATTTAGGAATACAAAATTTATTGTTTTTAAATAGAAAATCTCCTTGGATAAGATAATCCAACCACTGGCTCCTATTATGAACTGTCAGGTTTTGTACAGCTGCATAGATTTCCTTAAATTTTGCATCTTCTTTATACATGTCAACCATTCCTTCAAATCCTACAACACCAACTTGTAATTCCTGCATGATTAAATTCACTCTACTCAAAGCATCAGCAACTTTGTTCAACTTACCGCTTGTATGCTTTATCCCAAAAGTAAAACTCTGCATAAACCCTACCCATTTGGAATGCTTCTAGTTTAATTATGGCTAGTTTTTTATGAACTGCAATGCATGATTGTCAAAATACAATACAAACTCTTTTGTAGAAAATAACGTCTCCATTTTTTTAAAGCTTGTACAATAGCATAAAATTATTTGTCATACAAGGAGTATTTCTATTTATATTCACTTAGTTTCTCACTAAAGTATTCTATTGGTCTATGTTCCTGACTTAAAACCACTCTAATTGCAACTCCACTAGCATGAGTTTCAACTTGGAAAACTTTTTCAAAATCAGGCAAAGCTAAAACTATTTTTTCTGTAATTTTTCTCTTTAGCAACTTAAAATTTTGGTTTGTTGCTTCTGTCCACTTGAATGGCTTATTAGTTTCTTTGATTCTTTCAATAATCGGTGAAAAAATCTGACTAAATCTCTTGATAAATTTTCTATAAAAACTTGCAAGACCGAGAAAGATTCTTACCACAAATATGTTTCTTGGAGTTTGGCAGTTCCAAATTTCTTGAACCTTTTCTGGGTCCATTTTCAGACCTTCTTTAGAAAATACAATCCCCAAATAGGCTAGATATTCTTGCATAAAATTGTATTTATTTAGATTTATTAGCAATTTCTCTTTCTGTAAATTTCTCAGAACCAGCTTAAGGTTCTCTAGATTCTCTTCTTTACTTCGACTGAAAACTAGAATATCATCAAGATAAACAATGAAAAAATTACCTACATTTTCCTTCAATACTTCATTCATCAATCTCATGAATTTGTTGGGTGCATAAGTGAGTCCACAAGGCATCACTAACCACTCATACAACACATTGTTTGTTTTGAATGAAGTCTTCCACTCATCCCCTTCTTTAATTATTATTTGATGATAACCACTCTTAAAATCTATCTTAGTAAAATATTTTGATCCACTCAAGCAATACATTAAATCATCCATTCATGGTAAAGGAAAATAATACCAGATGGTGATTTTATTTATGGCTATGGAATCTATGCACATGCACCATTATCCTCCTTTCTTTGAACCAAGTATTGTTAGTACAACACATGGGCTAAGGCGTTCTCTTACTAAGCCTTTATCCATCAACTCCTGCACTTGTCTTCCAACTTCTACATTTTCTTGAGGAGTTAATCTATGTGCTGCTTTAATCGAAAAACTTTCTCCAGGTATTAGATAAAAGTGATGACTAATACTCTTGATTGGTGGTAATGCATTTGGAAACTCATCCACAATAATATCAGCAAAATCATTCAACATAATTTTTATTTCTTTAGATAAATCATTTAAGTTTATGGAAGTCAAAATTACCTTAGGTCTCCCTATGACAGCAAAATGCATTTCTTCATCTTTTTCAATTTCTTGCAACAATTATTTTCCACTCATTAGCATAACACTATTTCCTGTTGTTCCTTTGTCAGCTTCATCCTTCAATGGTAGAAATGGTTGTTTGTTTCCATCCTTCTCCAGGGTATAAGTGTTTCTTCTGCCATCATGTATGGCTTTCCAATCAAACTTCCATGGTCTTCCCAACAATATGTGACATACATCCATCAACATTACATCACATAATATAAGATCCTTGTAAGTACCTATCTGGATCTCCACCTTTCATTGTTCTGTCATAATAATATGATGTCCTTTCTATAGCCATGATACCTTATATGGAGTATGGTGTATTATATTTTCTAATCCTAACTTTTCTACATTTTTTGTAGAAACAAGGTTGTCAGTACTACCACTATCAATTACCACTTTGAAAAAATTACCCTTGGAATTGAATATTGTTCTAAATAAATTCTTTCTCTGAGCTAGATATCCTACTTATTTTTCTGCTTTAAGCAATACCATTTTCAATAGCAAAGATTCTCCTGCTTCGTCTGGTTCTTCTTTTCCTGTATCCTGAAGAATTTCCTCCTTAGTTTCAACAACATTCAAATTTCCCTGAGTTGTTTATTTATTGTGAGGATAGTCCCATGACCCATGTCTCCATTCACCATATGTATAGCACTGAATTTCTCTTCCTCTGCCTATACCTCGGGGTACAAACCTTCCTCTACTAGAGTCTCCTCTCTATGGTGATCTGCTACTTGAGCCTCCTGCTTCATTCTGGAAGTGCTAAAATCTGGGTTTAAATGATCCTCTGCCTCTTACTGAATTATTTCCTTGATTCCTCTGGTTTTGCTTCCTCTGTGTTTTCTCTTCTTCCTTTAAGGCTGCCTGATAAGCATCCTCAATTGCCTTCATATTTAATAAACTGATCTCATCCTGGATATCTTTTAGGTCCCTATATTACTAGTATAGTCCCTTATTATCGTTAGTGTAACCCCCTTATTGTTATTATTGTAACCTTGTAACCCCCATATTGTTATTATTGTTCCCTTAAATTATTATTGTTAGGTAGGCTACGATTACATTGTGGCCCATTAGGATTATATTATGGCCCCATGGACTCCTATATATAGAAAGGAGGTTTTGTAAATTGTATCATCCAAGAATTGTTCATTTATGTAATGTATTGGAGGTTGCCCCCTTGAAGTGGCTTATTTATAAGGCATTGATATATCTTTTCTTCTATTTTTGGAGCTAGTTACACAACATTTGGTATCAGAGGGTTGGATTCTAGGGTTTCGCTACTCTAAACAGGTCATTGTGGAATTTTCGCTATAAATTTTTTTCTACGAAGGTTCAGAATCTAAAATTTTTAGGGTTCGAAGAAAAAATTCTGAGGAAACTCATCAAAAAATTGCAGATCTTGGTTCACAATATTTTCAGAGATATGATCTGTGTAAGGTAGTGCTTTTTCAAGCTCTCGAAATTCATCTCAAAGAGGTGATCGTGGGAAAAGTTTTATAACTCTCTCTCTGAGCATCAGATTGGAGTGCCATAAAAAGAGGTCACAAGTACATGGACTGTAGTCTCTTGGCTATCAATTTCAAACATAAAAGACGAAATAGTGACACGTGGAAAGTCGTACAAGTTCACTCTACTGAGCTAGTCCATAATTAGGTCATTGTGGGAGATTGGACATAACTTTGTCTTGGAGAATCCAAATCAGGTTAGAACTGTGGCATTCAAAAGAGAATTCATAGGGATACTTTAGTGATGAATTTCAGATATTGAAGAGCCACAATCACAAATATAATCCAATTTCAATATCGACCTCCTCAAAAGCAAGAAAAAGGTGTGTATTTTTTTTTCGAATTGCATAAGTCTTGTTTAAAGAATCAATTTGAATTGATTCCAAGGGAATATTGTAGAATAGATATCAATATTGGGTTCTAAAAAATTCTCCGTAAAAATAATTCAACACCCATTAAGCCTTCAGAAAGCTCTACTATGACTCACGAAGATGAAGAATTGCAACATGATCTATCAAATTTACAAGAGCAAGTGCACCAAATTTCACTCTTGCAAAGAGCATAAAAAAATGAAATGGAAGTTTTGAAGAAAGGCATGGAAACGAAGATGGATGGTGTGAAGAATAATATGGATGGTTTGTAGAAAGGCATGGAATCTAAGATAGATGGCATGGAAGCTGGCATGGAATCTAAGATGGATGACATGGAAGCTAAAATGGAAAACATGAAGAATGATCTAAAAGTAGACATGGAAGGTTTGACAAATTTGATACAAGAAATGTTTCGTAATGGTGAAAATATAGTAGAGGAAACTCATGATGAGAACAAATTAAATGTTAATCGTGATTTCATAAACTCTAATGTTGGCGGGAAGAATCACCATATTCAAAAAATGGATATGAGGAAGTTTGATGGAAAGGATCCTGTAACATGGATACTACAGATGGAGCAATATTTTGATCTACATAAGGTGCAAAACACACAAAAGGTACGCATTGCAACTTTACATTTAGAAAAAAATACATTTGTAGGGTATCGATGGCTTTTCTCCCGTAAAAAAGTTGTCACTTGGTCAATTTTTACAGAGGAAATGATAGCACATTATGAGGATACAAAGAGCAACACCTTCTTTAGCCAATTGATAAATCTCAAACAAAATGGTTTAGTGGGGGAGCACATTGAGGACTTCCAAAAATTGAATATAAGGGTAACTGATATTCCAGAGGAACACAGGATTGATCTCTTCATATGCACTTTAAAGGATAACATCCAACATGAAGTTCGTGTTTTGGAACCTGATTCATTGGAGAAGGCATTCAGGTTGGCAAGAAAAGTTGAATGTAAAATTATGGCGACAAGGAAGCCTACCACTCAATTCTATAAAGAAGGAAGTGTTGCTACGCCTAGATTTCCACAACACCTAGATTTCCACAACCTACAAGGTTGACACCATAACAATTGGAAGAAAAAAGAGCAAAAGGGATTTGCTACAGTTGTGATATAAAATACAGTAAAGGTCATAAGTGTGCTGAGAAGAAATTATTTTACATAGATTGTGAAGAGGAAGAAGAAAATGAACAAGAAGAGGATATACACCAGGAACCAACCCTAGAAGAGGAAGAAATTAATCCAACCATATCGTGTAATGCACTCGCAGGAATTACCACTCCTCAAAATATCAAGATAGAATGACATATCAAGAAGAAAAAGGTAATAGTGTTGATTGATTCAGGTAGCACCCATAATTTTATTCATTGTAAGGTAGCCACGGAATTAAATTTTTTCCTATACCCGGCACCAGAATGTCAAGTGATGGTTGCAAATGGACGAACTATAAATTTCTCTGGAAAATGCCATAATATCAAGCTAACCATGGGGGAATATGTATTGACTAGTCCAATGCTTTCCATTCCTATGGGAGGTGCTGATGTTGTACTAGGAGTACAATGGATACAATCTTTGGGGACGGTAGCTTTTAATTTTCAAGAACTTTTCTTGAAATTTTTTTCAGAAGGAAAGGAAGTCGAATTACGGGGTATTGAAGGGAAGCCAGGAAGGATAATAAGCTCTAATGGCATGACAAAGCTTCTAAGGAAAGAACAACGAGGCGTAATTGCACAATTATGCTCACTAGAAGTTCCAACATCAAAATCATCTATTTCTGCAGATCTCCAACAAGTCTTGGACAATCATTCCGAGGTGTTTGAAACTCCCAAAGGACTCCCACCTATTCGTGATCATGATCATGCTATTCATTTGATTCCAGGAAGTGTTCCTCCAAACATCAGGCCTTATAGATATCCTTACTTCCAAAAGAGCGAAATTGAACGTATGATTGCAGAAATGTTAGAGGCGGGTATAATTCAACCCAGTCAAAGTTCTTTCTCTGCTCCTGTAGTATTTGTACACAAGAAGGATGGATCATGGCGAATGTGTCCGGATAATAGGGAGCTCAATAAGCTCACCATTAAAGACAAATTTCCCATTCCTGTGATTGATGAATTATTGGATGAATTACATGGAGCAATTTATTTTACCAAGTTGGATCTTCGTTCAGGATATCATCAAATTAGAATGAAGATCGAAGATATTCCAAAAACAACATTTCGAACTCATGAGGGTCATTATGAATTTTTGGTCATGCCTTTTGGCCTTACCAATGCACCTTCTACATTTCAAGGGTTGATGAATTCCATTTTCAAACCCTTCCTTAGAAAATTTGTGCTGGTATTTTTTGATGATATACTAATATATAGCAAGTCTTGGAAGGATCATGTTGAACATGTTGACAGGGTGCTCAAACTATTGCAGGAGAAACAATTATATGCAAAAGCATCCAAATGTTTCTTTGGAGTACAAGAGGTGGAATATCTGGGTCATATTATATCCCACGAGGGTGTTAAAGTAGAACCTAACAAAATTAAAGCCATTAAGGAATGGAAAGTCCCTAAGACAATAAAGCAGTTGCGAGGATTTCTCGGGTTAACAGGCTATTATCGTAAGTTTGTTAAGAATTATGGAAGAATAGCAGCACCTCTAACAACATTATTGAAGAAAGATGCATTTTCATGGACTCCTGAAGCAACCAAGGCCTTTGAACATCTTAAAGAGGCAATGTGCCTAGCACCGGTCTTAGCTACGCCAGACTTCACAAAAACCTTTATTGTGGAATGTGATGCTTCAGGAAATGGAATTGGTGCAGTTTTAATGCAGGAAGGAAGACCCATTGCTTTTGAAAGTCGTCCAATCAAAGGAAAGTATTTACAGAAACCTATTTATGAGAAGGAAATGTTAGCAATACCGCATGCACTAAAGAAATGGCAAACTTACCTAATGGGAAGACACTTCAAGGTAAAAAATGATCATGATAGTCTTAAACACTTTTTGGAACAAATACTATCTTCAAAAGAGCAGCAAAAATGGGTCACAAAGATGTTGGGTTATGGCTTTGAAATAATCTACAAAAAAGGGAAGCTAAATGTTGTTGCAGATGCACTCTCAAGAAAGAATGAAGAGGTGGAAGCATTGCTTTGTGCCATTTCTATTATCCAACCAGATTGGATAACCGAAGCAAGAAATGAATGGAAGAAGGACAAAGATGTATGGACACTCATTCAAAAGTTGCAGCAAGATCCTAGTACATCTGATACATTTAGTTGGAAAATGATTCCTTATGGTACAAATATCGCTTATATCTTTGTAAGAATTCCCAACTAAAACAAAATATTCTTCTGGAATTGCACACTTCTCCTTTAGGAGGACACTCAGGATTTTTAAAAACTTACCACAGGGTGAAGAAAGAATTTTTTTGGGATGGCCTTAAATCCGATATTCAAAAGTTTGTGGCGGAATGTTTGGTTTGCCAGCAGAATAAAGTGGAAACAATTAAGACCCCAGGACTTCTACAACCTTTATCCATTCCAAGTCAACGTCGGGAGGAGATTTCAATGGATTTTATCACAGGTTTACCTAAGTCCGAAGGAAAGAGTGTCATCATGGTGGTAGTTGATAGACTTACCAAGTATGCACACTTTTGTGCATTATCTCATCCATTTAAAGAAAGTACAGTTGCTACTATATTTATGGACAGAATTCAAAAGCTACATGGAATCCCAAGGGTTATTGTGAGTGACAGAGATCCCATTTTTGCTGGAAATTTTTGGACGGAGTTATTTTCTTATTTGGGTACTCAATTAGCTCATAGCTCATCTTATCATCCTCAATTTGATGGTCAAACTGAGATAGTAAATAAATGTTTGGAAGGATATCTTCATTGTTTTGTATCTGATAAACAAGAAAAATGGGTCAAGTGGTTACCTCTCGCTGAATGGTGGTATAACACTTCCTTCCATACTGTAGCACAGATGACCCCATTTATGGCACTTTATGGATATCATCTACCATCTATCACATCTTATTTAAGGGAAAATTTGAAGATTAAAGCAGTGGAAGATCACATTGAGCATCAGCAAGAAGTTCTCCAACTCTTAAAGGATAACCTAAATTTGACACAAAATCGAATGAAACAACAGGCAGATCAACATCGCAGCGAGAGAAGTTTTGATGTAGGAGATTGGGTATTTTTACGGCTACAACCATACAAACAAATGTCCCTCGAGCAAGCTAAGAAGGATAATAAATTATAGCAAAGTACTATGGTCCTTACAAGGTGTTGGAAAATATTGGTACTATGGCATACAAATTGGAGCTTCCTGCTTCTTCGCGAGTGCATCCAGTTTTCCATGTTTCGTGCTTAAAGAAGGTTATAGGTGAAAATCTTCCAGTTCAAACAATATTTCTAGAACTTGATGAGGAAGGAAAAGTCATATTGGAACCTGAAGCGGTCATGGAAACAAGAACTCGACAACTACATAATCGATCAATTTTAGAGTATCTCATCAAGTGGAAGAACTTACCCACTGAAGATTCTACATGGGAGGATGAGAAGTTTATACAGAAGCACCCAGAGCTACTCAAGCGTTGAGGACAACACTTTTTTGGAGAGGGGCATGTTAGGTCCCTATATTACCAGTATAGTCCCTTATTGTTATTAGTGTAACCCCCTTATTGTTATTATTGTACCCTTGTAACCCCCATTTTATTATTATTGTGTTCTTAAATTATTATTGTTAGGTTGGCTAGGATTACATTGTGGCCCACTAGGATTACATTATGTCCACATGGACTCCTATATATAGAAAGGAGGATTTGTAAATTGCATCATCCAAGAATTTTTCATTTATGTAATGTATTGGAGGTTGCCCCCTCGAAGTGGCTTATTTCTAAGGCGTTGATATCTCTTTTCTTCAATTTTTGGAGCTGGTTACACAACATTTTCTAATGGATCGACCTGTTTCACCAATATAAGGAGTACCATAGGAGCAGGGAACCGTGTAAACACCTTTTATGTCCTTAGGGTCGATAGAGTCCTTGACATATCCGAAAGTTTCTAATATTACGAGAGAGGTTTGAACGAAGAGGAGACATTGTTTATTTTAAGGACATGGGAATTTTTTGAAGTCCTTTGGATAAACGGGAGATGAATTTTGGAGATAGGATTTATCCAAAATAGATTTTCACTTAACCCTTTATAGGCTTTATGAAAAGACTTCGAGGCGTTGGGATCTACTATACCCATTTTTCTCGAACATGTCGAAGATGGATTTCTCGACTCTATGTAGTTATCATAAAAAAATATTAGAGAACATGTAGCAAGAGTGCAAAGAAAACCAAATTTTTTATTAGGAGAATGATTGGGACTAGCATGAAGATATTTTTTGATGTGAAGTTTTCTGTGAAAAACTTGGTGGGAAATAGATCCATCATCCTATAGAAAGAAGATATCCAAGAAGGTCGGGCAGCCATAAACATCTACTTCATCGTAAATTTGATGAAATTAGATTGGGAATTCGAGGTGACCAAGACACAAATCTAACTTTTTGTGACCATGGGGTCATATAACATAAGTATTGTCCATAAGCATCTTCCATTTCCTAGGTCGAAATTGAGCCAATCCTAAGGACCTAAAGGTGTTTACATGGTTCCTTGTTCTTGTGGTACTCCCTATATTGGTGAAACGGGTTAATCCATTAGACAAAAAAATCCAAGAGCATGTTGTAGACATTGAGCGCAATCTATCCGCACCTGCCATTGCGGAAAAAAATTGTGTCACCATGTTCTTATTGAGGATTCGAAATTCCTTGCTAAGGTTGATCACTTCCACCACGGAAGCTCGGGGAAGCTATTGAGATTGAGAGGTATGCTAAGAATCTCAACGGGGATGATGGGTGGAAATTGAGTAAGAGTTAGATACGGCTCTCTCTAGGTGATTTCTCCCCCCTTGTGTTGATTTTACAGTAGCTTTTGGCCTTCATTTTTTCTCCTCCTTTTGTTTTATTCTTGTGTTCTTGTTTTTTAAAAGTTTCTTTTATCTTCTTCATTTTTTTTAAAATAGTATAATAATAATATATCAAAACCAAAATTTTTATTATATTAAAATAAATAAATTTATCCCTTTGATTTGAATAAATTATTTATTACTAATTTATTTTATTACACAGTTATATTATTTATAAAAATTTTAATCATTTTTAATTTCTATATTGATTAATCCCTCTTTTTAATAAAAGAGTCTTAACAATTAATATTTTAATTCCCTAATAACTAACTAACTAATAATGACTAGTTTTTATTAGCTATGTCTGGGCAGTGACGCATCTACACTTTTTATTCATTAAGATCGATTATCTTTTCCACCTTGTCTGAGGATGAACCATCCACCCACATTAAATGGTTCAAGAGTGAACCAAATCCTAATTATGTGATTAATCCGAAATACATGTTTCTAAGCAACATATTTTTAATATTTTAATTTTGATTATTATAAAATAACAATTTACCAAATATATATAATTTAAAATTTATTAAAATTATACTTTTATTCATATTTATAAACCAATTAAAAATATTAATTTTAACATTTTATTATTAAAATAAAAAATAAAAAAATAAAAATTATATATTTATTAATAAATATGACTAATTGAAAATTGAATTTCAATTAATGGTAATGAAAATAATTATCAATTAAAATTATTTATAACTTTAAGAAAAAAAATTTGCTCAAATTGTAAAAAAAATATTATTTATATTTTTTTAACATAAATATGTTTTTATCCTCATTTCATTTAGCTCATCATAGCCTAGTCTCGTTAGTACTTTGTTTGTGAAAAACACATTAATTTTCATTAAATTAATTTTGTTTGTGAAAAAATAACACATTTTGAAAAAATAATAATTTCATTTTTAAATTAATTTTGTTTGTGAAAAATCAATTATTCTTAATAAATATGTTTATTCTTAAAACAATTTAATAAACACTTTATAGTATTTAATTATCTCTTATTCTTTTTTTTAGAGTAAATTAAACATTTCATTATAAATATATTTTAAATCATATTACAAATTTTGAACTTCTTAGTGGATTCGAGCACAGTGCGACCACAAACATTTGTCTCTATTTCTCAATCTTAGCATGCATATCACCCACATGTAGGAAATCAATGAAGAGAAAGACACATTTGCATCGATAGAAGTAAACCTAACCTCTTCTTAAGGGATTTCGAGAGGGATTTAGGCCCCATGAATTATAATAATAACATTGATCAAATCTATTACCATTTCACTACTATATAATTCCAACACCATTATGAAGTTTTCTAATGCGATTTTTTTTAATCGATCCTAATAGAACTTCCAATCCATGGTATGACAAAGATTGCAAAATTTCTAGGGAAACGACCATAGACACTCCTAATGAAATCATTAAGGTGCAGAATATCAATGTATACAAAAATATCATCAAGAGGAAGAAAATATCATATATTAATAAAAGACATGATTATCTTCCAACTTTCTAAAGTCGTGCCCAAAATTTTTGGCGAGAATGTTCTTGTCCGTAAAACCAAAGATAACCATTCTATCCCCTTGAAAAGTTTCGGGACAACTATCTTAAGAAGTTGTATGACTCTCCGGACACTATGGCAACCACCTTAATCACTCCAATTAGGGAGGATGTATTCCCTCTTGACGACATTGAGTACGGTATTAATAAATGCTTCAATGGGAAGGCTACCAGTGAAGATCCTTAAAATGCAAAGATCTATCACGATTCTTTATCTCCACAAGCTTCTCAATTTGGTTGTAGTAATGGCTTCCCTCGGCTTTGGACACAAAGCCTTATTATTACCTATATTTAAGGGGGACAAGAGTGTTGTCAACTACGGGACAATTATGGTTAGCCGTATCTGGCCAAGATTTGTGGGCTCATTTTTGGAGAAGAAGGTTAGCCTTTTCGCTTAAAATCCAGGGAGAAAGAGAAAAAGGACAAGCTGGTTTAGTAGACATCACTGGGCTTCTATTGAACATATGGTCACTCTTAGAATCATTGCGGAGGAATGTTGCAATAGTAAAGCCGATCTCTTATTTTGCTTTATGGACTTTAGAAAAAGCTTTAAAACCTTGTACCTCGAGATAAACTTTGGGAGAGACTTTAAGAGATCATGGTCCCTCTTGAGTTGAGGATTGTTGTGATCCATCTCTACGAGATCGTCAACGCCAAGCTTAAGACCAACGAGGATGGTTTAAAGACATTGAATGCAATATTGGAGTTAAGCAAGGGTTTTCCCTATCCCCTACCATTTTTGGCATATACATCAATAAGCTAGAGGAGTGTACCGGAAGCATTAGGGTGCAAGGGCAGGAAACTTTACTTCGGTGTTCTCATTACTCTTCTCCTCTATGTCGATAATATCATTCTTCTTGTAAAAATCCATGATGAACTTGACAAGGAAAATTTGCACATTCTTCATGACTCTTTGCTCCAAGATGGGTATGATAGTTAATCTTGAGAAGACTAAAGTCATGATCATTAAATCCCAAAAATATCACCCATGGCGGTTTCATGTACTAACCGATTATGAGAAAGGTTTCTTCTTATAGGTATTTTGGCATTGACTTCCCTCATCATCTCAACTCAAATTATAACATTGAGAAAAGGATTATTGGGGGTCGAGCTTATTATGAGCTTGAAAACAATTGTAAGTTGGTCGATCTCTACATTTGGAGTAAAAAGAGGTTCCTCTTTGAGACCCTTGTCACCCATGTTCTCTTATAAGGATGTGAAGTTTGGGGTTGCGGTATATCAGGAAAGTCATGGATGAATATTGAGATGATTCCAAAAAGCAATTCAAAATGTACAACCTTAAGATTAAAGGAAATACTCCCTATCCACTATCCTCTTGATGGAATCTAGTTTTTCTCCCATCGGGGGTACGACTATGTTTAGATATCGATGTATAAGAAGAAGCTTGACAACATGGAATAAAAAAAGACTCCTAAAATTGCTTCCTAATTGTAATCAAAACCATCACCTGTTGCCTCCGGCCACCGAGTGGCATGAGATGCCGGTCCTAGCTCAACCATTGGGGAATTAAGGAGGAGCTCGGTCATCGGAAGAAAATATAGTACAAAAATACTATTACCTCCAAGTTAAAGACGAGATGTGGGAGGATCGGGGCTGGAGGGTAAAAGGAAACGTAAGATACTACAAAGTGATCGACCCCACCCTTGATAATCATAATTATCTATATGTGTCTTTGTCCAACAATAAAGAAAAAAATGAACATCGCTAAGACAAGAAGCCCAATTCCCATGACCTTCGGGTGGACGGGTGGTGGTCTATTCCCAAGACCCCTTGGAACATAGAATGCGTCATTTCGATTCTAAGCGAATTAAGGATGAAAAGCACTTCCTTTTAGGCGCTCCTCTTACTCACATTCGCTCTCAGTCCCACATCTTTCCACTTCCAATCTTCTTGACCTATTACATCAACCCTCCTATAATGATCTTTGAGCACTTATTTCCTTCTATTCGACCATACAGAAACATGATTTTGAAGAATCAAACAGATTCTTTCTCCTCTCTTCGCAGTACGATAGACCACATTGAGCTTAGAAAAGCCTTGCTCCTCCACCATCATCATTTCAAAAAAATAAATACTAATTTCTATATAAAATAAAAAATAACACAATTTTATTTCTAATTATAAAATATTTAGCCATATGTTTAATTTTCATTAATTTTTTGTTATTCATTATTTTCTTAAATAAATTAAACATTTAATTATAAATAAATTATATATTTTAAAAGATAAATACTAATTTTACAACACGGTTACTTTCTAATTAATATATATATATATATATATATATATAATATATATATATATATATATATATAAACACAATCTCATCTCACTCCCATAGCTTTCGGAAGTTCTATTCTCTGTGATGTTTTTTCTTCTGATTTTATATATATATATATAGTCTCTGAAGTTTTGTATATCTCAAATATTTTTGATATAATCCTTATGAGATAATTTGTTAAAAAAACATAACATTTTTACCAACATAGCCTCAGCATTGACAGGTTTTCCCTTTTTTGAGTTGCGCATATCCCGAATAATCAATTTTAATTTTAGGTAAAGGGGTGGATATGTATGTAATCCAATTTTCAACGTGTGCTATTTATAAGAAGAGCTGGGCTCTCACCAAAAAGATCTAGGGATACGAAAGTTAGCTGTTCCTCATCTAAATCAACGTCATCAAATCTCCACATATATTCGTTTTATCGGGTCGGCCATTTTCACCCATATGATTCACATACATATCAACATTCCTCATGCCATTCTTCATGTTTTAATGAATAGGCATTCTTATTCAAATTACAGATTTTTAAAATATTTTTGGAATCCCATCAATAATATTTCATATATTTTTCAAATTTAATAGGTAATTAAATATTAAAAACTAACCAAAAATCTAACTATGTTAAAAAAGTTGTTGTGGCCCAGAACTAATGCCAGCTAATGCAAAAATCTAAAATAATCGTGACAGTTACGCACGAAAGACTTACCTGTCTACAGTTGGAAGGAGGGGGATGAAAATCGGACCGAGGCAGGGCGGAAACGCAACGTTTATTACATGAATGTTGAGACTCTAATAGCCCTACATAAATTAATGCCATTATTCCAATTCTGTTGATTATTCCGAAATGTGATCATTCCAGATAATTCTTGACAGTCACATCAATCAATTACTAAGATCGAAAATCTCGCAGCCAAAAAAACATTTTCTTTTGTATGTATGTTTGGTCATACTAATAGATATGATAGTATTGAGAAGACTTGATGTTTTGCTCTGAATTCTAAATCACTGTTATGCTCTGATAATCATCGAATATACGTATGAAACACGTTTACCACGGAGGAATAAAAAAAGAAAAATTGAATTTCAATTGTAAAATGGAACGTGGTGGAATTACTAGATCTGTAACTCGCTTTTAGCATAAAGAACGCTTGCTTAACATATTTATTCTTTATAAAAGAGAACATGACGAAGCTGAGGAGTAGATAATGATTCGCCCAGCGTTGTCATCTTGGAATTGTCTTCTCTACTTTCGCTTTGCATGGGTACGGTATTCAATTAACATCATAAATGTCCATGGTATTAAAGTTCCATAGGTTTTAAAGTTGCATTTCACCATTCTCGTTGGAATTATTGGTATTCCATGATTGTGTTCGGTTCCAATGAGAAAATAGATGATAAGGAAAAACAAGAAGGAAAGTTGAAAATGTCAATACAAGGGAATATTGAGCAGTTTAATGGTTACAAATTCTCTCGAGTGTTGTTGCTGATGAGAGGCCAGCCAACCTAAGTGATGAAAGTCTAATTCCATATGTATAAGATGATAGGGTTTGTATAATTATTTTCTTCTCAATATTTTAAATTTTTTCATTAGCGAAAATATAGGATACAAAATTCCCTATATGCTTCAAAGTTATTGGTCGCTAATGTTTCTAAGAAAAGTGTTGCATAGAAAAAAAGAAGGAACAAAATTTGTTAGAGAAATCAAATGGTTATAATATATTGATGATACAATTATATTTTAGGAAACTTTTGTCTCATTGATAATTAGTAGGTTTGATTCATTGTGAATTGGGTTATTGGGTTATAGTGATTAATGTGATTATCAGCAGTGCATTCAAATGCATTATTTAAATAGAGTTTTATAGATAAAATAAAAATAAAATTGATTTATAGTAGATTTAATATTGAGTATGCATTAGTTAGTAGGAAAAGGAAATTTTAATTGGTGTGATAAAAAATAGTGGATGTATAGTAGATCCATTTTTAAGTAAATTTAAATAGAACCAAGAAGAACATATAAACAAAACAAGAAGTAAATGTGTATTTTACCAATTCTCTTTGTTGGTCCCTCTATAATGAAGAGTTATATGAGAGAGAATGATCTTCTTAGGAGATGATGGAAAGTATATCCAAATTATATACAATAATATGACTCTTTTTTACTAATATATATGTAAAATAAAGAATCAAGTATTTAGACATGTACATAGGCTAAAGGGTATCTTTCTTTTATTCATAAATGTAAGGATTCATGCAATTTTTTATAAAGAATATACACAAGCGTGGGATAAAAGAATTCATATTGGCTAAAGCCATGAATATATGTATTCTCTATTGGTTGGATGTTACTAATAATCTAGAGGTTTATATTAATGTTACAACGGCTAGATAAAAGTCAAGACAACTGAGACAAAATCTAAAGCCGCTAATGTATTCATGCTCTCGCATACGAGAATTTGTCACATGGATTAGAAATATATGAAAATCCACTCAAGAAGGAGTGGATAAGATAGCAAATCCCTAAAATAATGTATGTTATCGCCCAGGCATAAAGGTGATGACCCAAAAAGTGGAAATGAGGCCATTAGGAATGCATGACTAAATGCACACACATTCTTGGACATCCATGTTCAACGAGTCCATAGTTGCTAATAGGATGCTAGATAGGTTTCCAACTTGGAATAGCTAGGAATGCACACTCACTTTGAACTCTAGGAATGTTCACATGCTCTATGGTGGCCATGCATTGCGATAAAAATTTGTTTGGGCCCGACCCCATTTTTTTGAGATTCATAGCGATCCAATGTATTTTTGGGAGTCACGGATAAAACTTATTGTTTCCTAAGAAAACTTTAGTGTCATATTAGAAACATGCCTCATATTGTTTCTAAGAAAATTTGTAGCTCTAAAGATCCTCGATTCAACTTTTGACATATGGAGTCGATGGGGAGGGGCTAGTGGGGGTAGCAAATTCCTTCCTATAATTTGGTGCAAAGAGTCAAAATGGAGCTAACAAATCATTTGAATTTTATGGCGAGTTGTAAATTGCTTCCGAGAGCCATTTAGGGACATATTGTGAATTTTTTTTAGGGAGTATAAATATCAAACCATGCAACAAGAATTTGTTCAGAGAAAGATCAGCTGCTTTATTTTTGGATAAGGCCCATGTGAGAACACGAGCCACGATTGACTAAGAAATCATTTTATAAAATTAAGGCACTTGTGTAAATTTTTCATTGATCTTTAATAAAAAAAACCTAGATTTGATCATCCTCAAATAGATCAATTTATAACATATGGAGTCATGGCGTAGGGGTTGGGGTGTAGACCCTAGCTATAACCCAATATTAGGGTTATAATACAAACAAATTTTTTCCCATCCAACTCTTTTTTTTGAATTGTATGGTGAGTTGCAACTTACTTCTAAGAGCCATTGAGGGACATATTGTGAATTTTTTTCTAGCGATTATAAAAACCAAACCAATCAATAGAGACAATATTGTAAGCTCAAGCATTTATGATTACCTAAGGATCATATAAGCATACTACGGTCACCCAAAGCAATATTCTTTCAAAAATCAAACCCCATGAGAAAATTTTGTATTGTTTCTTTGCCTAAACAAAGCCTTAGCTCTAAACATACCTTAGTTAAATTAAATTTTTGCCTATAGACTCATGGGTGGGGAGGGTCCCTTTTTGTAACTTGATGCCAACAATATAACACAATCGACATTTCTCCTATCCAAGTCCTAATTTAAATTTTATGGCTAGTTATGACATGCTTCAAAGAACCATTCTGAACATATTATAATTTGTTTGCCATGAAGAAAGTGCATGCAATTTGAAAACAATGGAATTTTGGAATTTAAAGACCTTAGTAGTATGGAATGTTAAAACTCCAACATAGTGAGTTCAAATTTAAATGCATCATTATAAAATGTAATTAAACATATAGTGTTAACCTTCCATCACAAATTGACAATGATGTACACATTGACGGAATTCAAAAAATCTAATTTGAAAATATTGTTTTTATGAAATTTGAAAATCCTAATAATACAAACTTTGATGGAATAAAATTAAGTTTTATACCATTGTGACTAATTGCTCTCAACACACCATAAAAGATTCATCATAAATAATAGACATAAGCAACATAATTAAATGATGCCTCATAAGCAATGTATATAATTAATGATAATGATTACCAATACATATGAAAATTTAATTTGAATATTTATTATAACTTAATATTAACTATAATAATGATTATATTAGTGACAAGCCATAATATTTAATGTTCAAATCACATGTAGTGAAGTCATATATATATATATATATATATATATATATATATATATATATATATATATATATATAAAATGTTGATGATTAGTTATATTTATTAAAATTATTCTAATTTATACTTTTGTAAAAATAAAAAATATTAAAATTGCAAAAGAAAATATTTTTTATTTTTATTTTTTTAATATGAAAAAATGAATTTTTTCTTTCATTTAATTTAGTGTTAGAAATATTGCATTACCTTGAGTACGTTGTTTCAGCATAAAAATTGTGGAAATGAATTCTTCTTTTAACACTCTTTATCCAAAATCAATAATTTTTTAAATTAAATTTTTCATTTAATATATATTTTTTTAAATTATATTTTATATTGATTATCTTATATTTTAATCATTTAATTATCATATAGTTACAAACTTAAAATTCAATTATAATCATATTTTATATTTTAAAAATACTATTTATTGACATATTTGCTTTCCTTCATAACTCTCCAAAAGCTCATACATTTTCACACATGACATCTATATATATACACTCTCACGCATCGCATCACATCACATCTCTCACACATATAGATATATATAAACAAAAACTTTCTTTTATCTGCATAGCGTAATCATCATTGACAGTTATTTCCTTTTTGAAGTTTCGTATGTCCCGAATAATCAACCTTTACTTTGAATGAAAGTGTTTCCTTTTTGAAATTTTGTAAGTCTCGAAGAATCAGCTTTAGCTTTCGTTAAAGTAGCGGCCATTTATGATTTTCAATTGCATTTTGTATTTCAAAAAGCGCGAGGATATGAGAGTTAACTGTTCCTCGTCAGAAACAAGGGCATCAAATCTCCACATATATTCCTCTTTATCAGGTCGACCATATGATTGATTGCACAGCACGTACATATCAATATTCCTTTCCTCTCCTTCACGTTTCAATGTACTCCGTAGGTTTTAACAGAAGCCACCCGATGGAATTTGGACGCGTCAGTTGTCTTACCGGTAAGCAAAGCAAGAGTTATTCAGCTTGTTCAGTCACAGTAATGCGCAGGGATTGTATATATTTTATGGTTAGATAATTTATTTGCTTAAATGGAGAGTATATACCGCTCTTTACATTGTTCAGCAAGCTAAATAAAATTATTATATAAAATTTAAAATAAAATTACTATTTAAAAAATTCTTAATTTCATTAGTTAACCAAAAAAAATTTCTAACATTATTAAAATTAAAAACATCCCTAGAAGTAATTTCTAAAATCCTATTCCAAAGTAAAACACTTCTATCAACATGACCATTACAAAGAAAGACTCGAATGAAATTTTCCGCTTGACTGACATAAACCTGCATACTGCTCTAAAGAGGAGAATGAAAAGGACAGTGAGGCGAGGGCCAAAGAACCTCTCAATATCGTTGAATCTAAATGCACTATATGGCTCAAAGTAATATGTTTTTTTTAAGAAGAGATATTTGCATTGGAAATGAAGGATTAAAATTGGTTAAGAATTCGAATGAATTTAAAATGTTGATAAAACAGTTGGATTCCATGCAAAATTAATAAATTCTCATGAATTCATGGCTCAAAGTGTGTTGAGCATTTAATGAAATTTAATATATTATCAAGCAATTAGATTTCAGAGGATGTTAATAAACTTTGAATGATTAATATGTAGTATTGATCATTAGTATATTAGATTTTACGGAAAGTTAATAGATTTTGAATGGTTAATGTGTAGTATTTGATTAGTAGTATGTTGAATTTATAGGAGAATTGGTGTTAGCTATTAAAGGATATTATATGAGCAGGCGTATTGAATAAGGAAACAAGGTGATTATCCATGAAGAACTCTTTTATATTGAAATATATATTATTTAGGGGTGGAGCCACTATAGATGAAGGAAAAAATCGATTTCAATCTACATTTTAGTTTTAGTTTTAAGTATAGATTAGCTAGTAGAAAAAAAGGAATTATTAACTATTGTTGTAAAATGAAAAAAATAATATATAACTAAACCAATTATACTTTGTATAAAAAGAAAATCCAAAATAGCACACTATTTTTGAAGTTTGTTATTATCGAAAATTTAAAAAAATGGTCATATGTTTTATAAACTCTTTATTTTAAGCATGTAATATTGACTCATGTGCATAATACCATAGGACTCTTCATAGGTAGTGGATGGCTAATGTGTAGTATTGATCATTAGTATATTAGATTTTATGGAAAATCGAGAGAGACTTTGAATGGTTAATGTGTAGTATTGATTAATAGTATGTTAAATTTATGCGAGAATGTTGTTACAACTATTAAAAGCCGATATGGGTGGATATTGAATAAGGAAACAAGTGATTATCAACAAAAAAATCTTTTATATCAAAATATATTATTTAGGAGTCATTGTAGATGAAGAGGGAAATATTAACTATTGTTGTAAAAATGCAACGAAATAATATATAAATAAATCATATATATATATATATATATATATATATATATATATATATATATATATGTATGTATGTATGTATGTATGTATGTATATTAAAAATTGTACCTTTTATAAAGAAAAATCGAAATAGCATACTATTTTGAAGTGTACTTATTACGAAGAGAATTAACAAAAATGGTCATATGTTCTATAAACTCTTTATTTTATTTGGTCGAGGGCTATACGAAGTATGTAATATTAACTCCCGTCCATAATACCATAGGACTCTTCATAGATAGTGGGTGATTCTTTTGAAGAGTTATAAGAAGGATGATCTTGATAGAAGATAATAGACTTTATATGTAATAATATATGGCTTTTTAGTAATAATATGTAACATATATATCCAAAAGAAAAAAATAAAATAGTTATACATATACCTAGGTAAGTATCAATCACTTATATAAGGGTTCATGAATTTTGTATAAAGAATATGCACACACTTGGAATAAGAGAATTCATATTGGCTAATGGAATCAATATACGCTACAAGAAAAAAAGCACATTGGTGAGGGTCATGCTTGTGATGGACCTTTAAGGTCCATCACCAATGTCACATATGGTGACGGTCCTTAAAAAACCGTCCTTGTAAGTGTATGGTGATGGTCCTTTATGGTCCATCACCGAAAGAAATTTACTTCAATGACACTTTTGGTGAGGGTCATTAAGGCCCATCACTAATTCTCTCTTTGGTGACACTTCTAGTGACGAACTTTTTAATGACCCTCACTAATGTATCACTTTTTGTTAGTTTTGAAGCGGTCGAAAAAATGCCGTCATCATTGATCATTAAAAAACCATCACTTTGTAAGTGTATATAGTGATGGTCCTTTATGGTCCATCACCATTCAATGCACTTTTGGTGAGGGGTGGTTAAAGGCCCATCACTAATTCTCTCTTTGGTGACACTACAGTGGCTTGAACTTTTAATGACCCTCACCAATGCTCTTTTTGTTACTTTTGGTGATGGTAAAAAAATGCACGTCATCATTGATCATTGCAATGAGTTTTTGATGACGCTATGTGCCTGCTAATATATTTTTTGTCAAAAGATAACGATTACATACAATTATTGTGGAGTATTTTTTATAATATGTCAAAGTCCATAGTGGTTAGGGTCAGTCAATTTTTTTAGAAGTAATTAGTGTGTATCATTTCCCTCAAGTAATGACTAGTTGAATAGATATTTCCTATGATTCAACACATGATTCATATCTATTAAGTTTATTATCTAGCAAATTCCCTTTAGATAAAGTTCCACTATTGTGTGTAGGAAATATATTATTTAATACATAATCAAGCTTTGACAATTCTATTAATGAGAAAGACCTAACAATCCTCAACAATCTGGGCACACCCTAAATTAATGCTTTGGCACACACTAACATTTCTTAGCACCCCACATGTCTTGGAAAATCTATGTACCTAGAACATATCGTGATGACACTAATGCCCAAGCACATGGTGGCATGCGGTAACACAACATGGAACTCTCCTAGCATGTGTTGTCATGTTGCATATAGTCCCTAGCCCTGGAACACCTTGGTTGAATGCATTTACATACATTAGAACTTGGCACACAATGCCACTTGGCATGTATTAGGACCTATTATTAGTGTGCCTAGCATGCCCCTTTTCAAAAAGATAAAGTCGTGACTTATTAAACCCCTTAATATTGGTTCTTCCTTTTGTTGCCTTGACACATATTGACATACCCTTGCACCCTGCGACACAATATCCTTAGCACCTAGCATGTATTGGCATATATAGGCACTATTAATTGGCACATGATATAATTAGCACACCCTGGAACTCCCAAGCACACTTTGGGAATTATTGACATGCCTTGATATTCTCTAGCATGCCTTACCAATGCTTAGCATACCTTGTCACTCCCTCCTTGGCATGAAAACTAACACTCATTAACACTAGTCTCTGGCACACGTTCTTCATATTCATTAGCTACCATGAATTTTTACCTAGTGCTCCCTTAATGTTTTTTCCTAGTAGTCCTTAACACTCATCAACATGCATTATCATTCTCTAGCACACCTTATCACTCTTCAACATTCCCTTCCACTTCATAACATGAATAACACTAGTCCCTGACACATATTGGCACTTGGCATGTGTTGGCACTTGGAAAGTCTTAGCATGTATGGAATACGTTGAGATGCCTTGGTATGATTTGGAATGGTTTAATATTAAATTTATTTTTGATGATCAATTTTTGGAAAGTAGATGAGAAGCAACAAAGGAATACTTGGCACTTAGAATGCACTAAGACTTTGCACTTGGTACCTATTGCCACCCAATGTTGGTGTGCCTAGCATGCCCCTCTTGGAAAAGGTAAATTGATGACTTATTAACCCTCTTATGTGTTCATTTCCTTGTAGTTTAACTTTTTTCTCCCTTCTGTTGTCTTGACATTCCCTGACACGAATTGAAACACCCTTGCACATCTTGGCATGCCTTATCACTTGGCACATCTTAGCATGTTTGACATGTGTTCCCACTATCTGGCACATCAAGGGGGTGAAGAGAGATGTAGTCCTAAAGTAGGTCGAGTACGATGGCAGAGTAAGGGTTGCTAAAGGGAGGTCATGATCATCCTCCAAGAGCAAGATCATCATGTGAGGGTTCAGAAGAATGTTGCATACCTTAATGGTCGGTTTGCGTTAGGAAGTAGGATGACATATTATTGGTTCTCTTCTAGCAGATCGAGCTTAAGAGAGGTTTCTCATGAGAATATAGGCATGTTGTTTCAATGGTGTCTTTGTGTGAAGGCCGCATCAAATTCCGAAATGTTGAAATTTGCAACAAGAAAGAGTGAGATTGGAAACCAGAAAGGACAAAAAAAATATGCACCCACACTAGTGAGGAATTTTTATGCACCAGGAGTGAGGACTGTGGGGCATATAATTTATTTTTCCCTGAAATAAATTGTAATTTCATCTCATAACAACTTGTGTCAGTTAATTAAGTCATGATGACCGAGTTAGCTCAAGAAATTCGAGATGAGGGGCTAAGATGAGGCATCTAGAGGGATTCTAATATTTTTGGGGTCCAATTGAAGTTGATGCATTAGTGGGGTGAAAGTGTAATTAACTCAATTAAATGATTTAAAATCAGTTTAACTAGTTCTAACTGAGTGATGAGCTAGTGAGAAGTCTAGTGAATTAAATTAGATTTAATTCACAATGAGTGATCAATCATATAACTGATGATTTGCTATTAATAGTTGCATGCATGTCAGTTTTGAGGAATACCCAGTTGAGACAGAGGTTAAAGGGAACATAACTATCAGTTGTATTCAGAGAAAATTTCCCATGTGCAATTATAAAGTCATTGGGATGCCATGATGGATTGTGCAATCAAGGAAGACTGATTTTCCTAATTAATAAGGAGTTAATTCCCTAGGAATTTCATGATCAAGGCAGGCTGAAGTAAGGATGAGAATTGGCTAAGTACTAGACTGGGTTTGCCTAGATCAACGGGAGACAATTGAAAGAGTGCTGGAGAATCTCATGAGAGATTAAGCATTAATGTATTGCTTCATGATTCCTTGACTTAATGCACAATAGAGATAGAGGGGTTTTGAGCAGTTTCTTTCCCCAAATACATCATGTTGTTATGCGATTAATAATTTATTTCTCTTACTTATATGTGATTGTACGATTGTGTTTTGTTTCTGAAAATTGTAGGAAGGATTCAATATGTTGTTTTAGTAGATTACAAGATCAGATTGAATCTTGCTGGTTAGATTTTCTACATGGTATCAGAGAAGGAATTTTTTGGGCGATGAGTTTGCAAAGAATATTTGAAGATTTTGGTGTAAATTTTTCAAAAAAAAATAGAATACTTGGATTCCTTGCGAAAATTTACCCAAATGGAAAAAAAAAATCGGTCAAATTGGAGCTCAGATGAGGGAGATATCATCGATTTAAAATCAACTCTTTTTTAGAAACTTTTTGTAATGTCGAGACAATTACACTGTGCACGAGTCAAGAACCTATATGTACTTGAGGTACCAGATGCATGTAAATCTTTGAGGAGAAAGGTAGAATTTAGAGACTTGGTGGTTTAGGGGGAGCATAAATTACCTCTCAACATGCATTCTCATGAGAAGCAGTCTCAGAAGGTTGTTGAGTAGCTGCCACAATTGGAGAAGTAGAGAGGAGAGCGAGTGGAAGCGTCCACTCAAGCAGAGACCTCCATGAGCTAGATGGGAAGAGGGAGCAGCCATACCTCGAGGTGTAAGGTGGGGTTATGTGTAGAAATAATCCCAAGATAAGAAATTTGGGCAAGGTCCATTGAGATGGCGTGTCTCATGGATCGAACCTGGCTACGAGAAGCCCACAATAAAACACTAGTAGGAAGGATCATTTAGATTTATGTAGTTAGATGTCAGCAAGACAGAAATCAGAGTGACAGATGTCAAATAATAGAGCACAAATCAAAGTTAGCAACAGTTCAAAGGGCACAAATGCAGATGTCAGCAGCAGCGTAGAGAATCCAGTACTAGATAGGTGCAGTAGCTAGCAGCAGTCAGAAGACTCTGATGATAGATGCATTATACTGATTCAGTTTTTCAGAGGCTATTCAGTTTTAGGATTTGCAGGTGCAAACAACACTAGAGAAGTGTAGCGTGTGGAACATTACAAAGGTACTGGATGGGGATTGATTGAATTCCTTTCTTGTTGAGAGGGAGTGTTTAAATTTGCAACAAAAAACAGTGAATTGGAAACTAGAAAAGACAAAAATAATGCACCCACACTGGTGAGGAATTTTGATGTACCAGGAGTGAGGAATGTGAGGCTTCTAATTTATTTTTCCCTTAAATAAATTAGGCAATAAATTGTAATTTCGTCTCATAACAACTTGTGTCAGTTAACTAAGTCATGATGATTGAGTTAGCTCAAGAAATTTGATTTAAGGTGAACGAGGTGGATATTGGTGGCCACCCGCCTATTCCACTTGGGCCCTCGCCATTGTCTCTTTCAGTTTTTCAGTTTCTTTAATTATAGCACAATTTACTATTTTTGTCAATTTTTTGGGTCCTGAACTTCAGGAGCCATTTTGAGGCTCCAAAAGATGTTTTTTGGGCATGAAAGGTTTGGTGATTTCGTAGAAATTAAATTATTAGTTGTAGTCCTCGGAGATATCTTTCTAATGAGGTATCATGTGCATCAAATGAAGATCATATGACTAAGATACGACCCCAGGAAGTTGGCTACCCAACTAGCCCCAACGGGGCCCATATTCGCTTGGTGTTACATCTCCTTGGGTTAGGGTTTTGGTTGTTTAGGGTTTTATCTTATTTTTAAATAATAAAAAGACAATTCATCCTTATTGTAACATAGTTCAGAGGAACATAACTATCAGTTGTATTTATAGAAAATTTCCCATGTGCAATTATAAAGTCATTGGGATGCCATGATGGATTGCGCAATAAAGGAAGGTTGATTTTCCTAATTAATATGGAGATAATTCCATGGGAATTGCATGAGCAAGGCAGGCTAAAGGAAGGCTGAGAATTGGCTAAGTATTAGACCAATTTTGCCTAGATCAGCAGGAGACAATTGGCAGAGTGCTGGAGAATCTCAAGAGAGATTAAGCATTGTATTGTTTCATGATTCCTTGACTTAATACAAAATAGAAATAGAGGGTTTTGAGCAGTTTCTTCCCCAGATACATCTTGTGTTGTGCGATTGATAACTTGTTTCTCTTACTTATATGTGATTGTGCGATCATGTTTTGTTTCCACAAATTGTAGGAAGGATTCAATATCTTGTTTTAGTACATTACAAGATCAGATTGAATCTCGTTGGTTAGATTTTCTACATGAAATAGAAGAGAGGATTGATACCATCTTGCCTTGTGGTGGTTAGTAGGCCGCAAGGTCTGTGATAAAGACCAACATAAATGGAGGAGGGCTTGCACTGTAATTTAGAGCCATAACAGAAGTCGATGCAGGCATAATATTGACTGAGTTAACCCTAGTTTGAGGGTTGTCATTGAGATCTTAAGTTCATGTCAAGATTCAGTCAAAGAAATGCCCAGAATCTATGGATCCATATGAGCTAGGTCGAGTCTCTTATGGAGGCAAGAGTCGTGTTTTTTCTATGTTTGGATAGGGTTTGTTCTACAACAATTATAAGTACATAAGTATAATGCCCTAGTTAGGACATTTTCCTAGCATGTTTAGTTCATAAGGTATGCCCTTAAGACTGTGAAAAAATTTGCGTAGAAGAAGATGGGTTGTGACACTTAGAGAGAGGTTTATTCTTGCAATAAAGACCACAGATCTAGAAGATGGTTTGCAGATTCAATGTGTGGAGACAACAGACCCAAAGGAGGGTGGAACCTGAGCAGAATATTGAGCATGCAGAAGAAATGTGGCATATGAAGAATGGATTGACATGCAGAGGAGTTGATTTTGGTGGACTTTCCATAGAGTTTTAGACAAAGATCTGAAGAAACCTATAAAAAATTAGTAAATGGACTGTTAGTGGCTAATTTGTGACCCTATTTCAGTCATTTATAGATTGTTAGAAGTATGATAAGAGGAGTAGTTCATATTTGTTCATAGATTGGACAACAAATATCAAATTGTCGATACACAAGAACAGTGACCTTGAGAGGACTCAAACCATTGTTAGGTGGCATATTTGAAGAGCCCTAGATGAAGACAATATTGTGGGCCCTAGATCAGTAAAAAGAATTGACTGTGGTTGGGCAGATTGATGGTAGTCCAAATACAATTGGAGGGTTGTTAGGTTACTTTCAAAGAAGACTAGCCCTGACTCTTGTTCTGGTGAAGGACAACAAAATTGGTAGAAGGGCAGGTGTACATTGGTAGAAGGGAAAGTGTATAGGTCCTAAGGATGTGCAGACTTTGAAGGACTAAAGTAAAATTCAAGTGGGCGAACCAATTAGCCCTAGTTCACTATATTGTAGAGGATTGATTTAGTGAGAAGAAGGGCAACCTCCATAGCCCTGGACTTCTCATCTTGGAGCTATAGTATGGAAAAAGTGGGCATACCAAAGAGTTGTTCACAAATGGAGTTGTGAACAACTTGTTACCACTCAAACTAGTAGTGGACCTAAAAGGGGTTCCTAAGAGGGCAACTGCTAGGACAAGGGAAATGATGGAGGCTTAGCTCATTTTCACCACAGCTAAGGCTCTTTTCTCTTCAAGGAATTTCACCGATGGGTCGAGTCCCGGTAGTTTAGGAAGTCACTTGTAGGGTATAGGTCAATGAATAGGTGGGAAGTGACCCTCGAAACCCTTTCCCTAAGATAAAATAAAGAGTGGGACTTGATTTCCTTTTAAGCAAGGGAATTTATCTTCTAGGGAGAGAGGAGGGGGATTGAAGGGTCGAGGGAGAAGAAAAATACTTATGAAGGAAGTTCTCAATCCATAAAATCCTTTGGGAACTTGGATTCCCAAATGGTCCTTGATGAAAGGCCTTTGACACCAAATGGGGCAAGAAAAAATAGAGAGATAGACATCGAAAAAGTTAAAATGCTAGGGCAACAGGAAAGAAAATAGGTAGCATGGTATAAATCACAACAAAGAAAATTAAAAAAATGGAAAATCCTACAAATTAGCACTCATCCAAAAATCACCACAATATTTTCTTTAACTCTAAATCTCCAAATTCATCAAATTATATCCTGTATTCAAACCTGATCCTCTCTGTTAGCCATTCTGAAGATAAGGCTAAGAACTTACTACAAAACCATCACCTACATGTAGTGATCTTATTCTGTGACCAGACAACCTACTTTTGTGAAGACACGGAAAGGTAAACACTCTCTGCCAAGATTTTCCATACAACCCAGGTTGAGCAACCACATATATATCACTAGTTTTTTCTCTTCAGATTTGTAACTTAGAAGAGCTTTGTCTGACCACCTCCGGGTTGCTCCCAGAGTCACCTAGGCAAGCCCTCTCAACATCATCCTCTTTCTGTAGTACCTAATTAGTAATTTAATTAACCATAACATTTTCTTTATCATGCAAGTATTTCAAATATATTGCCAATAAGCATAAATCTTTCATGTTAAACAATCAGGTCAAAATAATTTAGACTATCATGCAAAAAATGCAAAGAAACCTCACCAAAAATCAAAGGAAAAACAAATTTAAACCTCTACAAAGTATAAATAGATATCTGATAAACTTCATTACACCACAAAAATGTGCTTAACTAAAGAAAATTCTAATTACTGTGCTTTCAAGAAAAAGATTTCAAGGGCAGTGATGTTATAAACATACCCCTACACCTCATGAAAAATCAATGTGTATAAGTAGACCATCATAAGGCTCATTTTAAACATCATTATTATTATGGAAGTGGGCTATCCCATCTAAAATAATTTTATTTGGATGACTAGTGTGGAGAAACAAAATATTAACTTGGGATAATTTGACTAAGCATGGCTTCCTAGGTCCTGGCCGATGCCCTTTTTGTTTGTTTGATTTCGAATTTGTTGCTCACATATTTCTATCCTCCCTTGAGGTACATACAATTTGGTTTTTTTTATCTCTTTATCTGCTTGATCCTACATGGCTGCCCATGAATATTACTCAAGTTTTCTAATATTGGGAGGAAACACCTCAGAAATACATAATGTTTCCTTTCTTTTTATTTTGGGAAGTATGGCTTGCCAGGAACCGTTGCATTTTCAATGGAAGGTCGTTGATTCACTCTCAGTTTTACAGTGCTATCATGATCTAGATCAATGGTTTCCCTTCCAAATCTCTCCCTCTTTTGGATATTTCTCATCGTCTTTGACCTTTCCCAATGGCCCTACCTGCAGGATACTTTGATGGAGCAAAGCAGGAGGGCATCTGTGGATGTGGTTCCTGGATTAAACTCAATCATAAAGATCGGTATCATAGCTTATGGAACGGTGGTCTAGGCACTAACACAGAGATAGAATTGATGGCTCTCTGGAGTGTGTTGTGGATGGCTTATAATCTTCAGGTGACCTCCCTCCATGTGTACGGGGATGAAAAATATGTTATTGACGGTGTTAATGGGGCGATACAATTTCAACCTCCCAACCTCATGAATTGGATCACCCGCATCAAATAATTGATTATGAGACTACATTTTTCTGGCATCCAACACATTTTCCAGCAAGTTAATACTCGGGCAGACTCTCTCTCAAAGTTGGCTCTGGCAAAATCATTTGGTTGGATACAGATGCAGCACTCCATGGACTGTTAGATAATTGAGGAGAGATCCATACAAATTCCATAACCACATTTGCTCAGT
This sequence comes from Pinus albicaulis, assembly GCA_034641835.2. Taxonomy (NCBI): domain Eukaryota; kingdom Viridiplantae; phylum Streptophyta; class Pinopsida; order Pinales; family Pinaceae; genus Pinus; species Pinus albicaulis. The sequence goes on along the minus strand of CM076570.1, from coordinate 620,881,984 downwards.
TTTCACATGGCTCTTTTTTGGCTTCGATTTTTTGTCATTGTATATATTTTGAATTTTTCCATCGCTTCTATTCTCTTATTTTGCATTCGGCTTTGTAAATATTTTTAAACTTGATTTCTATCGAGTTTTTTAAAGCATTAGGTTGCATTTTTTATGACCTATCTTGTATGAGGATTGGCTATATTGAACATAGTATCATAATGTCGGCACTATGTAATATTTGGATCAAATGGTGTGCAGTGACCTCACTTGTTGGATATATATTGAATGATGGAAATTTTTTAGATTATGTATTGTTTTTGTATATTATTAATACAAAAAGAACGTTTTTTCTTCTGTGAAAAAATATATTATAAATTGAATTGTTCCATGGTATTTCATAATTTTACTCAAAGAAATGATGTCATATTGATGGTTTAGGTATATATTTAGTGATTTAAGTAGATGCTCCCTATCCATGTTATTGTACCCTTATTTCCCACACAACAATTTCCACTCTACCTTGCATTTTTGGCGGGAATGAAAGCTTATTTGCTGAGTTTGATGGAGATAAAAAATGACGGGAATGAAATAGTTTGACGAAGTTAAAATATACATGGTAATGAAGTATTATGATAATTTATTTTAATATCTAGCTTACGACCAAAATACTAGTGGATCGAAAACACTGCGATGGTGATTTTAGATACAAAAACTGAAGTGTGCAAAAATGGTGATGAGGGTTTTTTTTATTCAGCCCTCATCATTAACAGAACCTCTCCTAAATGGATCTAAGCCTTACGCACAGATTCCATGGATTTTGACCAGTGTTTAATGAATTTCAAAACCAAACCAAAACCCATTTTAGGGCTTGGTACCATATATCCTAAAAGCCTCATCATTGTTGTGCTCTTGCCTTTTGGCATTACCACAAACACATAAGGTAGAATTGTATTTAAAAGTGGCTCCCCGGTCATTTTTCTAAGGAGTTTTGAGGGCCGGATCAATTCCTATCATTAAGGGATGTAATATCAACTTATTTATGGAATTATTAAGACATTAGTGAGGGCAAGTATCCTTCTTAAGATATTTTTGAGAGCCAGCATCAACAACAGGAGAAGAGCCATCATTACTACCAGTAGTTGAAGTTTACCGAGTTGAATGAGAAGCGGTAGATCCAGAGCCATGATGAGGAATGATTGCTACCACTCGATGGATGATACACCTTTATATTGCCCCATGAATGAGGATGGATCGATACCTTTCTTTTTGGGTTGGGGTAGGGTCTCGTTGTGCTTTATTTATTGCCTCAGGTTTTGCATAGGCACAAAACCCCATCTGAATCAACAACATCAAAAACATACTTTTATTTCCACGAAGTGGGTAAACCTCGCACTCTGAGGGGCGTATATGATTACATGAGGGAACAAGTAGAACCGCAATGGATCCAGCGAAGCAGAATATCCTAAGGGATGATCGATGTGTTATTTCAAACCCCGTCAAAAAAATGGATTGGATAAAACAATTAGTGGGTGCACAACGAGTAGGTTACTCAGAGGATTCATTCACTGCCTATGTAACAGGTATTTATGACTTTTATTTTTCTCCATTATGTCAATTCATTTTTTATTTCTCTGCGTCCCTTTCTTATGTCATGCGTATATGAAAAATGAAATCGGTTAGAGATCATGATTCAATTAATATATTCATCTAAGTTTGGATTAAATTAAGCCAGAAACCAGAGTGTAAACTTGATCAATCCAAGATTTCGACTGTGATAGAAATATTTATGTAGGGTATATTGAGCTTAAGGCTTTCAGATATTGCAAGTTCTAGAGAGAAAAATCTATCTTTAAATTAAGGTAAGCGTCGTAAGCGCAAACTCCGAAACCCCTAAATGTAATTTCCGCAGCAATGAGGTATTTGAGAAGGTGTAAGATACATATATTAAGAGTTAAATCGAGATCTATTACTTAGATCTCTGATCATGTGACCTTGAAATCCCCTCACGAAGCTGAGCTCCCTTCGGGGTTTTGATTTGCAACAAAACCAGTGTGGTGGGTTCATTTCTCATGAGGGAGGAATCTTCAATAACCTCAAATAGTTTTATCTAAATTCGAAATTCAATAGCATGGTTTTCCTTGAAATTGAATGACATAGTATTGGTCTCTCCGACTGCATTTTATTTCGAATAGTGTGTTTAGGGGGATTCCTCTCAAACAAGCATATAGAATGTGTTATTCTACTGTGGAAATATTCCTTTCTTCTCAGTTCCTATGTGAGCGTTTGTGGATCTGTCCTCGCGTGCCTATCAAAAACCACCATAAAATTGAGGATGAGCTCCCTTTCCAGTTCTAATAAGTGAGAAAACCAAGGACACAGGTTTGATTCACATGACAAAGCTAGCATCAATAATTTGAAGTAATTTTTTCCCATTATGGTTGTGTGATGATTTGTTTCGTGTTAAACTTGAGAATTGGTGAATGGAGGAATTAATGATTTCATGGATATAAAACAAAAAATACTTCTGGAGGATAGTTTGAGCGACAAATTAATGCTTTTGGTGGAGGATATGAATGCAAAGTTTGGGTTTCGTTCTAGTAATTTTCTAACAGATAAAACCAATTAAATTAATGTAACGATTACAAGAGATGAATGGAGTAGGCTAAGAAATGAAATGGATTAATGTTTTCTCTTCATCCCATTGAAAAAAAATCAATTTTAATTTTAATTGTTCATAGCTTATTTGATAACTACATATTTTACATTTGCAAACACATTCTATGAAGGATATAATTACCTTATTTTTTTAACATATTTTTGTTTTTTTCTTTTTATTTTATAATGCTGAGTGGTATAATTTTTTTTCTATGCCATAGTTTATATAGCAATTAAAGTTCAAAGTTGTTTTGTTTGTACTATTAAAATTATAAACTTGTACTTTACAATATTTGTTAATTTTTTTTTTCTTTCATTTTCTTTGGTGATTTGCATGAGAGACCAATTCAAGAACCAATGAACAAACACATGATATACTTGTTGGGAAAATAGGTGTTCTAATTTTTCAACAAGGCTTTTGAAACATAGGATCCCCATTTGGATCATGGATCTTCTTGGATGTCATTGAGGACTTGGATGACATGGATACTTAGCACGCCTTTCATTAATAAATTATTCTTGAACACAAGAAAATCTAGATTAGAAAATCAAATAGCCTACATGTCATTTTGACATCTTTTTCCAGCAACTGGATATTTTTTGTGATTAAAAATTGATGTAAGTGAGACTCTAAATTTTCTGTGTCCTCTAAAATATGAACCTTATTCTTAGATTTATTCAAGGGTTTGACATGATTACAAAAATAATTTTTGACTGAAAGAATTTTTCTGGGAATCTAGAGATATGATTTCAAATCTTGTAAGTTCTTTTACTGACTTCAATGTTTTATCATTTCCTAACTAATATTTTGACATCACTTTTTGGTTTTTTGTTGTTAATTTTAGATTGGCCTTATGAAGTACAAGAGCATCTCCACTGGTTTTGTTGTTTTTCTTAAAGAATAAGGAGCAAAGGGTTTATTCAAAGGCTGGGTGCCAAATCTTCTTGGATATAGTGTTGAAGGTGCTTGAAAGTTTTGGTTTCATGAGTTCTTTAAGAAATACTACTCAGACATTACAAGCCCTGACTATACTGCCAAATACAAGAAATCGATCTACTTAGTAGAAGGTGCATCTGCATAATTTATTGGTGATATTTCCCTTTTTCCTTTTGAGGTTGTAAACATTAGAGTACAACCATGACTTGGATTTGATAGAGGATTATCTGATGTGATTCCAAAGTTTGTTAGATCACGAGGAGTTCTAGGGTGATTTTTCCCCCTTTCTTACATTTTTTTTTAATCAATTTTGAATAAACTTTCATGTAGTACTCATGAAATTTGATTGTGTTTCCTTAATGAATGCAATTTATACAAAGGTATTAGTTCACTTTGGGGATGCCAAATTCCTTGCAAGTATCAAATATTCCCATTTCCTATCATAATTATATATATTTATAGAAGATAGATGCTTATATTAAAGCTTTATACAGAGTATTATAATAACCTATGCTCTCTAGGGGTGAAAGCTATTTTTTCTATGTTTTTAAATCTATTAATATATTGGCATATAGGGGATAAGTGCATAAATTTTGTTTTTCTGTAGATAGTATTATGATAATCTATGCTCCTTTGGAGAGAAAATTTTCACTTTAACATGACTTTTAATCTATTTCAGTGAACTGCATAAATTTGTAAGAAAAATAAATGAGAGTCCAAACCGCATCTTACTAGTGGAGGGATGGGGCCACCTATGTCACATGTTACTAGTAAAACTAGTCCTGATGGAACCAGTCTTGTTCAAACGAAAATTGTTTTTAAGAAATATTCCATAAGAGATACATGTTCTCAAGTTACAGGGGTACAATGGGATACAAGTTACCTTTGCTGCCAACTACTCCTTCATTTGATCTATCTAGATTTCCAGCTTCAATAAAGACATATTCAAATAAAATTATATCTCTTGTGGGTCCAGGTTCATATGGGGCAGTCATGTCATATTTGGAACTTCAAGATAAGGAATCAAAAGATTCATATCTGGCAAATGGTTTCATTGTTTCTGTTTCATCCAAGGTTAATCTTAATTATCAAATAAAAATATAGGAGATATTTGGGAAGGTGGCATGGGATAATCAAGGAGTAGTAGAAAAGGAAATGAAGTCCAAGGTTTTATGGATGAGCAACTTTTAGGGTACAGAAACCAAGAATAGGTTTTCTCTAAAGAAGAATTTCCACGTTCTCCTTTTGATCATAAAAGTATATTGGTTTTGTTATCGAGCCACTATGTGTTGAAGGGGACAGTCTGTGGGAGTTCACAACTCTTTTGAACCAAGTATTATGGCAGTTTTGACAAGGCACTAGAAAGGTACGTCTGTGATTATTTGTTTGACCAGGTAGATTTTTTCTTCATTTTTTTTTCTTCTTCCATAGTTTTCAAGATGTTTTTTTCTTCATGTATATTTTGTCTTACGTAGGTCTCCCTTGCTATCTTGTAAAATTTTCATTTACACAATAATAATTGGAAAATTTTGACGTAACAAATACCAAAAAAATGAAAAATTCCTGTTGTTGTTTCTGTAATGAACCCTCAGAAGCACATGTTCTTTGCTACACACACCGTGAGGAAAGATTCATGATATTGGTAAGATAATTACCTTTATTGTTGGCATTACCTGGTGAACCTGAAGGAAAAATATAGATTTGGCATATGTGCTTAAGATGTGCATGTAAAGATGGAGTTCCAGAAGCAAATAAATAAGCCCCACTTTGTTTGTCTGATGCTGCATGGGGTTTATCCTTTGGAAAATTCCTAGAGCTTATTTTTTCTAATGATGTTGTAGCAAGTAGAGTTTTCAGCCCTGGTCATTCATTACATCAAGGTCGTAGGCTACCATAGAAAACAAGGTGCCAACCCAACAACTGTGACGCTCCAGGGCTCTAGACACCCTCTAGGCCATAACCAATTTGGTTCGTCGGTTAGTCCAAAACCAAAGTGGCACACCCTTCTCCAAGATGGCTAATTCCTCTACAATGCCCACCTTCTAGGGTTCACCAACCAGTTGCTAGAATTGTTGTCACTTCTAAAGTCCAAGCATGAGACTCACCAACAATAATCCTCAGTTAGTCTAGAACCCAGGTACATGGTTCACCCATTGGTTTCAATAACCATGAATCATAGAATAATCCACTTGCCTCCCTTACTAGGTATCCAACTCCCCCTTTTTATAAAAATATCTCTCCTTTATTTAATATTATATATTATAATATTATAACATTAATTTTTCATCAAGACACCTTTACTAGTCGTGGAGTCATCAACCCCACATACTCTTTTGTCTAGGTCCGCTTATAACCATTATGTATTTTTTACTATGCATATATTAAACTTATTTACCATATCATGATATCTAGTCTCATAACATAAAAAACACATACACACATTGGCTCCAACAGTTAAATACACATACACATGGGAATATTTCCCTAGAAGAAAGCCCTGACTGACCAGCCTAATTAATTATGTCCCAGCTCACCAACCTAATAATCTCACATATACATGGTGAATACAACATAGGGGTTGAATAGGGGATGTTACATCCTCCCCCTTGTTTTATGAATTGTCCTCAATGCATTTATTATATACATAATCTAGAACTGCGACTGCATAGTGAAATTCTCCTCCATGCTTTCATCCTCATGGTTATTATGTTGCAGGTCCATTGTTCATATTACACAGATCTTTTTTTAAGGACATCCTCAATTTCCTGTGCAAGAACAGGGTCCAAAGATATTTGTCACACCCCACATTGATGGGTGTGAAACCCAACACAAACTCCATCATCTTTGAAATCTGAGATAGCTTTTGAGTGCACATTTTTGGAAATTGCCATCATAAAGACTTCCAACCCATGAATATCTCTCCAAAACTGAAATTCTTCCTTTGCAACTATCTGGGAGCATACATTATTAGTTCTATTGCCTCAAATTTAATTCAAGTGTTGCGGGATAAGGTCAAGCCTTTGTCATAGGAATAAAATCATCCTCATAACTTTTGTCTCTGCATGAAAACATAATGTTGGAATCGTCAATTCAAGGAAATCCTAAATTCCCTGTCCACGAATAGGGTCCATAGGTCTTTGCCACACCCCACATTTATGGGTGTGCAACCGAGCACAAATTCCATCATACTCCGAAACTTAGATAACTTATGAGTGCACATTTTTGCAAATGGCCATCATAAAGACTTCTAGCCCATTGATATCTCTCCAAAACTAAAATGCTTTCCTTGCAATTATTTGGGAGCATACAATATTGGTTCTGTTGCCTCAAATTTAATTCAAGTGTTGTAGGATAAGGTTGAGCCTTTGTCATAGGAAGAAACTCATCCTCATAAATTTTGTCTCTACTTGAAAACATAGTGTTGGAATCCTGAATTCAAGGACATCCTTAATTTCTTATGCACAAACAGGGTCCAAAGATATTTTTCACACCCCACATTGATGGGTGTGCAACCCAACACAAATTCCATCATACTTCAAAACTGAGATAACTTGTGAGTGCACATTTTTTCTAGAATCCTCAATTCAAGGACATCCTTAATTCCTTGTGCATGAACAGGGTCCAGAGATCTTTTTCACACCCCACATTGATGGGTGTGAAACCCAACACAAATTCCATCATACGTCAAAAATGAGATAACGTCTAAGCACACATAGTGTTGGAATCCTCAATTCAAGGACATCTTCAATTCCCTGTGCACGAACAGGATCCAGAGATATTTGTCACACCCCACATTGATGGGTGTGCAACCCAACATAAACTCCATCATCCTTCAAATCTGAGATAGCTTCTGAGTGCACATTTTTGGAAATGGCCATCATAAAGACTTCCAGCCCATGAATATCTCTCCAAAACTGAAATGCTTCGCTTGCAACTATCTGGGAGCATACATTATTGGTTCTATTGCCTCAAATTTAATTCAAGTGTTGCAGGATAAGGTCGAGCCTTTGTCATAGGAATAAAATCATCCTCATAAATTTTTTCTCTGCATGAAAACATATTGTTGGAATCGTCAATTCAAGGACATCCTAAATTCCCTGTTCATGAACAGGGTGCATAGATCTTTGCCACACCCCACATTGATGGGTGTGAAATGTAGCACAAATTCCATCATACTTCGAAACTTAGATAAATTTTGAGTGAAATTTTTTGAAAATGGCCATCATAAAGACTTCTAGCCCATGAATATCTCTCCAAAATTGAAATGATTTCCTTGCAATTATTTGGGAGCATACAATACTAGTTCTGTTGCCTCAAATTTAATTCAAGTATTGTAGGATAAGGTTGAGCCTTTGTCATAGGAAGAAACTCATCCTCATAACTTTTGTCTCTACTTTAAAACATAGTGGTGGAATCCTAAATTCAAGGACATCCTTAATTCCTTGTGCACGAACAGGGTCCAGAGATATTTGTCACCGTATGTTCTCTATGTTCTGGCATATGAAATTATGAAGGCACCATAGCCTGATTTGTCACGTTGTGAAATTTGGAAGTTTCCCAATATTTTTGCACAGTAGTGGCTTCCTGGATTGGAAGTAAAACTATAACGATGTAAAAATATCAATAATGTTGTAATAACAGCACAGAAATTTGAAAATCACAATTTTGATATTTAGTGAGCCCTGGACATGCATGTTATTAAAGACTACTTGCACTTAGCAAGAGACAGGTAAATCAGTGAAACTATTTTGTAGACATAGTACTCTCACTTGAATTTGTACATTAGAATTATGGAAGTGTAGGAAGATGCATAGGGGGAATTACTGTAGCACTGTACTTTATGAATTTTCCATAGGTACATCTACAGGAGGCTGTGTGCAATCAGGTCAGGCTGTAAGTTGTAACACAGATTTTAACCTGAGAAATGAAAATTTTCCACTTGGCATGCAATTTTGACACCTTGGGGTGCATTATAAGTATGGAATATGATGTTCCATGGCATATAATATAGCCATTTTTCCTTATCATCCATCAGGTTTTCTATTTATGTACATGGCATGCAATTTTTAATGCAAGTGGATATTTTGGCACTATGGAATTAATAGGTAGAAAGCACAGTAGTAATAAGGAGACACATGACCTTGGAGATGCATTAGAGCTTAGGACCTTTGGAGGATTGTTCGACCTTGGGGATCAGTGCTCATGCCATGGAGGGCTTGCTTGTTAATCACTCCCACCTTTGATGCTAGCATATCACGTAACATGTAATTTATAGCATGGGTGGACCTACTTGTGTCTTGCAAGTTTGTAGCCCTGGTGGACTAGGTCCACTTTGGCCCCTTACCTCATATAAAAGAGGAGAAGGAGTGAGTTTTGTCATAGTTGATCATGCATATTTCATATTCCCTTCCAAGCTTGGGTTAGGGATGGAAGCGGTCTTTCTCTTCGTCTCTGGGTGATAATATATACGAGTTGTGCTTTGCTCTATCTTCCTTTACAAGGATTCCTTGAAAGATAAATAGATTGGAAGTGAACACACACATAAGTAACTAAATACAGCGTAGCAAAAATCTTATATGAATCTTCTATTAATTGAGGTTCTATGCCAATGATGTGTGAGCCAACCAGTGCTGTTATGGCGAAATTTGAAATCCAAAAATTCCAGAACTAGATCTGAAATATAAAAAATAAAGCAAACCAAAAAACCAAACAATTACAAGTTGAGCGGTAGTCATGAAACTACTTAAGTCCTCCACTCGAATCTTGTATATTTATCCACATATGTTTTAGAGAGAACCCATCACATTTTTTCTCCAGAGACTTTATTGGCTCAAAAACCTATTAGTGTTTACAGCCAAGCTCAACGATAGTGAAACAAGCCATTCTCCACGAACATTTTCTTTTGTTTGGGACTAGGTGCTCTTTTATGAAACAAATCTAACAGTGTTTTCAATAACATTGTCAGATTATAGCTACTGAAACTATGTGGCTATATTCATGTTTCATGATGGTTTCCTACTTTATTTTAGAAATAGGCACTTGTTTAGGAAACAAGTGGATGGATGACAGTTAATGGAATTCTTTCTAGTTGCTCCAATTTGCTTGATGACAGGAAAGAGAAATGAAACTTGGAAAGAACTGTAGAATAGTTCCTTGACTAAATGGAGTTGTTTACCAATGCACATAGTGGATCAACACGTTGAAGCAAAAAAATCTAGAATATTCCCTACAAATAGTGCACATAGTGGGTCATCATGTTGGATAAAACATAAATATTCTTGAAATAATAATAGCATGAATTTTACATTGATGGACTTGGACATTGGAGGTGGTTTATAGTTTGCTGCTAGACCCTGTTTGGATGTTTGAAATAAATTCTTCCTCGAAGTGTTAGATTAGTATGGACCTTGGTGACTTCATGTTGTTGATGCATGAAGGGATTTTGTGTGCTTGGAGTATATTTGTATTTCAACATGACAAAAACATCCCAAAATCAACATGAGCACAGACAATCCCTTCAGATGTGAACTCTTGGGTTGAGGGAGTGGATATGTAGGTGTGGGAGTCCTTAAGGTGACACATTACCTTGGATATGCATTGTCCTTAAGGAGACACATGACCTAGGAGATGCATTGGAGCTTAGGACCTTTGGAGGATTGTTGGACCTTGGGGAGTAGTGATCATGCCATGGAGGGCTTGCTTGTTAATCACTGTCACCTTTGATGCTGACACATGTAACGTAAAGTATAGTACTTCACATGGGTGGACCTACTTGTGTCTTGCAAGTTTGCTTCTAGTGGACTAGGTCCACTAAAGCCCCTTTACCTCTCATATAAAAAGAGGAAGGAGTGAGTTGTTATTATAGTCGATCATGCACTTTTGTATATTCATTTCAAGCTTGGGTTAGGGATGTAAGAGAAATGCTACTCTCTCTCTCTCTCTATGAAAATAAATCTGAGTTGATGTATATGTTGGTGACAATATATCTGAGTTTTGCTTTGCTCTATCTTCCTTACAAGGATTCCTTGAAAGATAAAAAAATTGGTGAACAAAAGTAACTAATCTGAACTATAGCAAAAAATATGATATGAATCTACTATTAATTGAGGTTCTAATACCAATGATGTGAACCAACCCAGAATTTTGCTATTATAACTGAAATTTGAAATCCAAAAATTCCGGAACTAGATCTGAAATATAAAAAATAAAGCAGACCAAAAAACCAAACAGTTACAAGTCGAGCGGTAGTCATGAAACTACTTAAGTCCTCCACTCGAATCTTGTATCTTTATCTGCATATGTTTTAGAGAGAAACCATCACTGTTTTTATCCACGGACTTTATTGACTCAAAAACCTGTCAGTGTTTATAGTCAAGCTCAACGATAGTGAAACAAGCCATTCTCCATGAACATTTTCGTATGTTTGGGACTAGGTGCTCTTTTATGAAACAAATCTTACAGTGTTTTCAATAAAATTGTCAAATTATAGCTACTGAAACTATGTGGCTATAGTCATGTTTTATGATGGTTTCCTACCTTCTTTAAGCAATAGGCACTTATTTAGGAAACAACTGGATGGATGACAATTAATGGAATTCTTTCTAGTTGCTCCAATTTTCTTGATGATAGGAAAGAGAAATGAAACTTGGAAAGAACTTTAGAAGAGTTTCTTGACTAAATGGAGTTGTTGACCAATGCACATAGTGGATCAACACGTTGAAGCAGAAAAATCCAGAAGATTCCCTACAAATAGTGCACATAGTGGGTCATCATGTTGGATAAAATATAAATATTCTTGAAATAATAATAGCATGAATTTTATATTAATGGACTTGGACATTGGAGGTGGTTTACAATTTGTTGCTAGACCTTGTTTGGATGTTTGAAAGACATTCTTCCTCGAAGTGTTGGATTAGTATGGAGCTTGGTGACTTCATGTTGTTGATGCATGAAGGGAGTTTATGTCCTTGGCGTAGAGTTGGGTATTTCACCATGACAAAAACATCTTAAAATCAACATGAGCACACAAAATCCCTTGACATTTGAACTCTTGGGTTGAGTGAGTGGATATGTAGGTGTGGGAGTCCTTAAAGTGACACATTACCTTGGATATGCATTGTCCTTAAGGAGACACATGACCTATGAGATGCATTGGAGCTTAGGACCTTTGGAGGATTGTTGGACCTTGGGGAGTAGTGCTCATACCATGGAGGGCTTGCTTGTTAATCACTGTCACCTTTGATGCTGACACATGTCATGTAGAGTAGAGTACTCCACGTGGGTGGACCTAAATGTGTCTTTCAAGTTTGCTTGTAGTGGACTAGGTCCACTTGTTATTGTAAAACCCCTTTACCTATCATATAAATAGAGGAAGGAGTGAGTTTTTATTATAGTCAATCATGCACTTGTGCATATTCCTTTTCATACTTGTGCATATTTGTTGTGTGATACTTGAATTTAATAAATCTTGATTTCTTTTTCGTTATCTATATCAATATATAAGAATAGGTTCATGGATTGTTCATATTTCTCAAACTGTGAAGTTGTTCCTTTCATGTTGCATGTTCTTTTATATTGTTATGTTGTGATTCAAATTTCTAGTTGTGCTTTCCAGTTATTCTCCTACATAGTACATGATTTGATAGATTATATCAAAATTCTTACCAATACGATAACATTGATTTTTGTATGTGGACATTTTTGTTCAGGATGGTCCATTACAGAATAAAGATGCGGAGCTGGATCATGCAATTGCACTTTCTCTTTCTAAAGAACTAACCAAACTAGATGGTATATGATGGAAATTTCATTTTTTTACAGTTACTTTTAGTTTAATTATATCATTTAGCTTGATGCTTTTCATATATTCAACTAAAAATTTGTTGCTTAACAAGACTTTGTCATTTCCATGTTTTAGTGAAACTGTTTATGGTTTGATACTCTCATACAACCTTTATCAAGTTACATGCACCCTCATTAGAAAAAACAAGAGAATTTTGCTCGATATGACTATCTTTCTTTGTCATTGTTGACTTAAGAAAGTCTTTTAGCTAAAAAACTAGTTTCAAGGTTATGGCATAACTTGTCATATAAATTGAATAGAAGTTATATCCAAAATGTTAACTTGTAAACTACTTAGCTGGTTTTAGGCTTTCCATTTAAAATCTACTTCACTTTGAACTTTGAACGAGTTGTTCCATAGACTTGAATATTAAGAGATTTTGGTGTAAGGATTAAAAATTAGCCCATAAGGCCTCTCAGATATTCATTTATTTTATTTGAATATAACATTTACTATAAAATTAGAACCACTTGGCACAAATATGTCATAGATCAAGATCATACTTTGTAGAGTGTTGTAGAATAAAAATAGGAGCAAGGACACTGAATTGTTTCAGTTTTCCTGGTTCTTATTCCTTTGGTGTATCTTTTCACCTTTAAGGGCAATTGCTAGTTTAAAGTCTAATTCTTTAAAGGGTGCTAGCTCAATGGAAGAGCACCTGCTTTACAAGTAGGAGGTTAGTGGTTCGATTCCATCATGCCCTGATATTCATGGGGAATGACGAAGATCAGTTTTTGGTGACGGATGCTTTTTTGACCATCACCAATGAGTTTATGGTGACATTTATCGACCCTCAACAAAATATGAAATGGTGACAGTCAATGAACACCACCATATATACGCATCAATAGTGACGACCATTAAAGGTCCGTCACCATAAATCATTGTTGTTGATATGAAATGGTGAGGGTCACTGTTTGTCATTATAGTCATTATTTATGACGGACGTTGATGTCACCAATGACTTTATGGTGACGGTCAATGAACGTCGCCATATATATGCACCAATAGTGACGGCCATGAAAGGTCCATCACAAAAAATCGTTGTTGTTCATATGAAATGGTGGCGGTCACTATCCGTCATCATAATCAATATTCGTGACAAACCTTGAATGTCACCACAAAACATACTTTCGGCGACACCACCTTTGGTGACGTTCAGTTTTTTGGTGACAGAGGCTATTTTCTGTCACCATTGCTCATATGAAATGGTGGCGGTCACTATCCGTCAATATAAATTATTATTGCTGACGGACCTTGAATGCCACCACAACACCTATACTTTCAGCGATGCCACCTTTGGTGACATTCAGGTTTTGGTGAAAAAGGATCTTTTGACCCTCACCAATGAGCTTATGGTGACCATTTTCGCCCCTCACCAATGTGATTTTTTCTTGTAGTGAGTAAGGCTTGAAAACTGCCCAAAGAAGGAATTGCAGCAACACAAAGTAACACTGCTCAGAAAATAACGCAGTTTTAGATAACAACAGTAAGAGACCAATATGATAGCTCAAAAATAGCTTATACAATGGTAAATCAGATTTACAATGTGGTCCAATCAATGTACAAGAGAAATATGGAAGACTTTCATGAGAAAAACCCTTTAAAAGAGGTGCTGCAACAATATATTTCACTGCAAAGCCTTGACAATGTTATTTTTATGAGCATACAGTAGCTGTAGGTTACAACTCAGATCTAGAATAGATCTATGTACATAACATTAGATCTGTATCAGATCTGTACACTATATTGTCTCTATTTTACATACCCCTTGGGGTTTCCAGCAAAACATGAAGCATATGGAGTAGATCTGAGATCTCATGTAGAAGATCTTCAGATTTCTGCAGAATTCCTGAAGCTTATACAGGAGTATTCAGATCAGATCTGAATATGACATGAATAAGAAAAGAAATCCATGGATCACCACAGTGAGAGACAAATTATCATCACTAGAGATCACTCCTCAAATGTTGCCAAAAATCCCTGCAACTCTTCCTTATTGCAAATAACGCAGTCCTGGAAGATATACTGCACTGTAGGCTTGATGTAAAATTTTTCCTGATGCCAAGGTATGGATCTGAAGCTTTGATGATCCAATACACTCTTGCCAATGGGATAGAAGACTTTCCCAGCGAAAAGAGGCACTAGAATGGCTTAGATATGAATAGATATAGCCTCCACTTGCTGCAACTTACAAAGAAAACCAAACCCTCAACAGGATCTGTGTTGTAGTTGGAAGTAGAAGCTTGGCCAAATGCCTGATAGTGGAAATGAAATGCAAGACTATTCTCAGCTGAACAACTAGAGAATGAAAAGTGTCTAAATAGACAAATCCTTTCAAGAAAATATGTTCAACAACCCTCTCTTGATGTTATCCTCTTTCTTTTATAGGATGAAAGCCTTGCAAAACCCAAAACCATCTCAAAGGTTTAGCTCCTTTCACATGTGTAGCCTCCAACTAGATCTGCGCTGTGGATCTAGGAGGTACATTGCATCTGGACAACACTGTGGATTTGGTCCTATTGACCCAGTCAATTGTCACAATCCCTTTCACACATAAGGGGGTTTTATTTAGGAAGCCCAGATTTAGCCTTGTTCACATGGGCATTGATTTATTTTGCTGTTTTAGGAGTTTAATTTATCCTCCTTTACAATTTTATTCTTGCAACAAGAAAAAAAATAAAATTATACATTCCTATTAGCTTGGGTTAATTAGGAATATTACACGTTTTCTGCGCCCTGGAGGTGCAGGTCGTAAGTTTTGGCCCAAAAAGTGCAACTTGCACTTCTGGCACTCTCGGGAGCAGGTTTCAGAAGAATGTATCGTCTCAGCTGCGGCTGATGCCTGTCACTTGCACAATAGGTCTGAAAACACACGGGAGTTATAATTTTCAATGTTTTAGGGTTTTATAGGTTAAAAAAAACATCAAGAAAAGAAAAACAAGAAGCTGAAGAGAAATCCTAGGGTTTGAAGCAGTTGGATATGCAGGGATCTAAAAAATGACAGAGGTCGTAATCGTAAACCTTTGTGGATTCGTTAGTTGTTAGTATGAATCTTAATCGCAAGCGTACAAAAAAGGCTCACTTTAGCCACGCATAACAAACAACCCTAACAATAAAGATGGCTGCCAATACCTTTAGATCTACAATTAGTTAACCAAGATAAATGCTACAAAAATCTAGATCTATGCATTAAAAGACATTAAGCAGTAAATAAAAGAAAGAGTTGCTCCATGCATCCAATAGACAAGACAATATCGTTTTAAAGAATTTTTTGTATTTATGACACCTGGGAGGAGAACATAGAAAGATGTTACCAGTCCTCCTCAATTGGATGGGTTCTTGTAAGTCCTCAACAATTCAAATCTAAAATCCCTCTCTCTTGATGGTGTAGAAAACCCAAACAAAAATGGAACTGAAAGGGAGCTCACGGAAAAATGGTAGCAAAATATGACAATGATGGTGGATCAAAGTCAGACCAAAAGTATAGATCTAGAGTGATCTTTAGGCAACAAAAGGTAGTGAGTGAATGGAAAAACTCTTCTATTTATAACAAAATATTGAGTTAGTCTAGATATTGGTGCATAATTAAAATATTATTAACCAATTCTAGATCCAACTTTTATGGAATATTTTATTATATTTGTTGGAGGGAAAAAGAATTTGACTTGGGTCAAATCCATTTATTCGTAAATAATAAATAAATAAATGATTTATTTATTATTTTAAGGATATGGTTGAGTATTAATCAAATAAATAATGATTTATTTAATTATTTATGAGTGATTTAGTCAAATTTAACAAGGAATATTATTTAAATAAGGTTTAAATAATTATTCCTAGAAAATAATAAGATAAATAATCATTTATCTAATTAATTTTTTTGTTGTGGGTTAAATATGACTAGGAATATTAATTAAACTGTTGTTTAAATAATTATTCCTTGAGGAAAATAAAACAAATGTGGATTTATTTAATATTTCCTCATGGGGTTTCCTGTTTAGACCATAAACTAATTAATAAATGTGGTTTACTAAGTCATTTTTCATAGTGAAAGAAATTTTACTCAGGGTAAAACTGGTCTTACATGGTGTACTTAGGTCCATCTAATAGTAATAGGTTAGATGACTAAAAAATGGTGTAACAATTATAAACACACCATGTTGGATCAGAATGTAGAGAAGGGCTATTTTTTAGATACAAAAAAATGTACAAAGCATGCATGGTCTATATTCTTGGTAGCAGGAGGATTATCATGAGACAGGATGTTAAGTTTTAGGAGGATAAATCCTTCATAGCACCTCACAAGTTTCCAAAAAATGGTCAAAGTGGGCCAAGAAAATCTACAAGGGTTGAGTAGCATCCACAAGGACAACAAAACACGAGTACAATTACTAGTATAAGAATTAGCTCAGGTGCAGGTGGTTGAGTGAATTATTAGAATATGGAGTATTAGGGGTAGGATGAGGAGATTGAAGCTCAAACCACCACTAGTGAAATAAGAGATAGAGAGGTGTTTCAGACATTGAAGGATGTGCAGGAGTTCATGGGAGATCCTAGGGTGAGCACTAGAGAGAGAAGAAATCCAGGTCGGTATAATGTGTTAGTGACAAAGATCCTTCTAGATATTAGGAGGTTTCACAACATCAGGTGTGACAAAATGAGATGGAGTATAACTCTATCATGACCAATGATGTATGGTAGGTCATTCCAAGACCATTGGACAAGTAAATATTTGGCTATCAATGGATATATAATATCAAACAAATTGTACATGGATCAGTTCAGTTACAGTATGTCACATTGATAGAAAAGTTGCAGATATTCTCATGAAGGCCTTGGGTAAATAAAAGTTTGTCTACTTCATGGATAAGTGGGATTAGTTGAGAACACCTTCCTAGCTAAGAGGGAGTGTTAGTTTTTGAGTATCTCAAAAAGGTTGTCTAGTATCTATTAGTGTATTAGAGACTAACAAACACAAGATAATTATATTCAAGACCCATAAAAATTTTCCATAGAAAATTTCTTAATTAGATTAATTAGCCAATTACTAAATATTTTCCTAAGTCTAACTTAGGAAAACTAATTAATTAAATCATATTAATTGAGGAAAATCAACTTTTCTCTAAACACTTCTAGAAAAGGCACTTTATGGGGTCAATATGATCTTATCCATCAATTGAGATTAGATCGTGGTCATTGATTCATCAATTAGATATTATGAGAGAAAATTGAAGGGTCAGTTGAGGACATCACAATGAATTTGAATCACCCAGTTGCAAAGTTAACAAGTGCACAATTTGAATGAGGGTGACATTGGCAGAAGGATTTCAACAGAGAATATTGGGGATGCAATTTCTAAAGGAATTTAATCAGTGATTTCCATTTTCCAGTGACAGGGAGGTCTATTTCATGAACAAAAGAAGAGGTTAATTTTAGCATCAAGAATAACCAGTTAGTTAGTGTGAGTGACAGGGAGGATAATTTCAATGGCTAATTTTCGAAGCTCTCACCCAGAGGTAGTGTGAGTTAGTCATATGAGTTTCTAGAGGTTTATTTTCTTGTAGAATAATTTTCCTAGAAGTAGTGTGAATTATTATATCAACCAGCGTGAGTTGTAGAGCTAATGCATATTGTTGCGAGGAGTGTGAATTGCACAAAGAGAACAAGTACATCTACAGAGGGATACTTTGTGGTTTCCATATTGATTTGGTGAAGATAAAAATATTTTCCAGAGATTTTCCAATGAGACAAAAGCATATTGTAATTCTTAATTTTTTTGTTGAAGATTAATAATAAAAACCCTCAGTTGCAGACTCATGGTTTTTCCCAGACTAGGGTTTTTCTAGGGAGAATTTGTCAAAAATTACTAGTGTTAATTATTTTGTGTGTGCATTACTTCTCAATTCCTATTATTATATTTTAAAATTACAATAGTGATTTATTCATTATTTTCCATGACTAATTTATGAAGGCAAATAATATGCATAGACAAAATAATAAATTCAAGTTGTTGTAATTAAGGAAATTACACAATTTGATCCTTCACTCTGTCAAGAATTATTCTCTTCACCTTGGAATATTCCTTAATATATGTTGTGAGATGTGTGGTATTTTCCAGTACAATTACGATATTGGTCGCATATTCCTTAAGACCATGCTCCTCTAGCAACAAGGAAATTCTAGCTTTCGAGACACCAAAATTAAAGGCACCATCCAATCTGTCCTGATCACTTAATATTGTTGAGGCCATTTATGAAAACCCTAAAAAGCTATATAAAAAACCAAATAAATATAAAGAAGTTGAACTAGGTTTTATAAACCCTTGACTTCTCTTAATGTGCCTTGTGTTGAGCCTCTTCTGCCCTCATATATGCTCCAATACCATGTGAATTTTTTAAAATTGTTGTAGCTAGTCTAGCTATTATTCACCTATCTTTTAAAATATTATTATCATTTTATAAATTATATATGGCCAATATAGAATAAAACACTACTGCAAGTGCACCAAATTTAAGTCACAGAAATTGAGAAAATATCACACACACAAATAATATACATTGCTATTTTTGTACAAATTGTCCCTAGAGAAGAAAACTAGTGTGGAGAAAATCAATTCTACAAATGAGTGTTTTATTATTCTTTAGAAAAATTGTAATTAAAATTATAACATTGCTTTCCATAAAATTATCAAACCTCCAAAAAATTGTTTTTCTTCACTTTTTTCTAGATGATATACCTCCTAAAAGCAATCTGACCTCTCAAAACCAATTTAGTTCTCCTTCGAAACCCTGAATCGATCCACATAAATGACCATGACAAATAACTCAGACTAATCTAGAAATTCACACTCCCCAGAAAAATAACATGACCTCCACTAGAAATTCAACATCTATTCGTGAAATGATTTGTATCCTACAAATTGACTTTCTTTGGAAATTCATTCTTCCTATGGGAAATTGACCACCTTAGTTAATTCACATCACTTAGAGAAATTGGGTTTTATAGAATAAAATCGATCTCCCTATGTCCATAAGAATTTCAAAATCATTGTGAAGAAATATCTCTAGAAACTCAAACTTTAATCACTACTGAACCCAACGTCTACTAGTGTCCTCCAAACTATCACTATGCACTTTCTCTCACTGCAATTTTGTTGTTATTTCTACAAAATTCCATTGATCTCCTCTTATAATATCTCTCTGAGAAATCAACAGATAAAATATATTTCTAGTCGATGGATAAGATCATATTAACCACATCACGTGACTTTAATAGAAGGCACAAGAGAGAAATCAAATTGTCTCAATTAATCTCGATTAATTAGCCAATTTTCCTAAGTTAGACTTATGAAAATATTTAAACTAAATAATTGAATATAATTTAGATAATTTCCCTAGAAAAATTTTCTGGGTATTGGATAATTAATCCATCTCTGTTTCTAGCCTCATACACGCTGTCTGAGAATACAACACATGTCCAAGCTACACAAAATAACATAAAAGGTTAAATAAGGCAAGACCATTTATCGAGGATGAATTCTGACAAAGAGGTAGGAAACATGAATGGTGGATTACCAAATGTGTAATTATTTTGTGTGGAAATGGTAGATGACCATTTTTCAGAAATCATCCATTTCCTAACTATAGAGACAACACCACAAGAATACACAATGGGAAAAAATAAGACTTAGGTGTAGATCAATTTCTATATTGATGTGTATTTTGTTAGGTCTCCTTGGTTTCCCAAGGCTAAGAAAGGAAACCAAAGAGGTAACCATAGACAAATATTTAGATTTGGTATCTATCCCTACCAAGTCAGAGAGGGCTATCTCTATATCAAAGCTCACAGTCAATGGAAATGACTGGATAATAAGGATTCTAGGCCAGTTATAGGCTCAGTAGGGTTTTATTTTTATTTTTTGGGAAAATAAGCACTAGGTTTACAAACTAGGAAATTTCTCCTGAAAATAAGCTAAAGACAATGCAATTCCAAAAACACAGCAAAAACGTAGCTGAAACCCTAGGTAAATTATTTTAATCAATAATTTGAGGAAATTTACTAAAGAAAGGGGTTGTGAAGGCTCCACGTACTTGATTGAATATGTTTGAAGCACTGAGATGAAGTTTCAAACTTGTTCTGTCCTCCTTATGACTCCAAAACAAAAGTGCAACAACCCCCTCCAAAACACAACAAATTGATGGAGAAGCAGTAGTGGGAAAAATTAGAAGCTTTAGTGGCTATGAAAACTCTTCAAATTTATAGAGAGGATATATTGAAACTTGTGGAAGGATGGAATGAAGTTTTAAAACACTTTGATGTCCCTTTATAACTCAAAAACTTGATTTTGGCTTGTTAGTGGAGAAACATCATGTACTTTACCAAATGACTTAATGATGTGCTTTATTTCCTAAGTAATAACTCCCATGAAATTTACTTGTTTTGGATGATGGTTACATGACTCCAAATGGAAAAATCATGACACTCATGACACTCTCATAATCAAACCTATGACACCATGACTCTTCCTTTTCAGATTTTAAATAATGATAGTTAATGAAGGAAAAATGACCTATGGTGCCTAAATGAATTATGAAAATAATTTTGAATTTACCTTGTTGACCATGAAATGAGAGTAAAAATAACACTTATACACTCACTTTACCATTTAAAAATGGAAATAGGTGTCAAATTTTATTTGAAAATGTAATAATTGACCATAAGACCTTATTAATGACATGGAAAGAGTACATTTGATCACTGGTGACTCATAGACACTAACATATTGGAGAATGAGAGACCAACCATAATGATGGAAGCTCATGAAGGAGTGGTTGGAGGTCACTTTGCAAGAAAATTAACCATGTAGATGATTTTTCATGCAGGTATATAGTGGAATACAACCCACCATGATGCCAAGGACTTCTGTTGTAGTTGCAATGTGTGTCAAAGAGTGGGAAAACCTTCATGACGAGATGAAATGCAACTCAATATGTAGATAAATTTGAAGCAATTTAATAAGTTTCTCTTAAATTTTATTAGGCCAATTAATCCATTGATGAAGGGGAGTGGAGCATAATATATTATTGCTGAGATGGATTATCTGACCCAATGGGAAGAAGCCACACCTGTCAAAGATAGTAGCACCAAAACCACTACCAAATTTTTATTTGAGAATGTTTTCACCCACTTTGGATTCCCTAAAATATTTATGAGTGATCAAGGGACTCACTTCTTAAACCAAACTATTGAAGCAATAAAATAAGATTTCTAGGTGATGATCGAAATATCACACCAAACATCCATAAGAAAATGGCATAGTTGAGGCCCTCAAAAAAATTCTAGAGAATGCATTGACAAAGGTCTGAAATATAAATGAGGATGAATACAACTTAAGGATGCTTGTAGTTTTATAGGATTATAAGACTACATTTAAGAAACTCACTCGTTGAACACCCTTTCAGTTGGTATATGGGAAGGAAGAAAATTCCCATGGAATTGATTGTCCCTAGTATCCTCATTGTTGTTGCAACAAGTTTGGTAGATTCCATCTCAATTGAGAAAATTTAAACCAAGTTATTTCTTTTGGAAGAGGATATATTTATGGTATGGTTTCTTTTGGAAGAGGATATATTTATGGCAAGTTTCCACCAAAATATGCTGAAGGCAAAGGAGAATGCATGGTGTGCTTTCAATATCAAGCATTTAAAGCATGTGTAAGTTGGCGATCTTGTGTTGATTTATCATAAATTTTTTTTGAAGCAACCTAGAAAATCCCAAACACATTGGTTGGGGCCATATAGTATCAAGCATGTCATAGAAATCGGGGAATTCCAATTGGAGAAACTAGACGGGGAACTCCTTGATAGACTTTTCAATTAGAGCTGATTGAAATTGTATAGAGACAATTTCACTACTTTCTTCCAAATTTGATCTCTTCCCCAAAAAATGATTTATTTTTCTAACCTTATATGTGTTCATAGGTAGGAGATGAAAAGGAAAGAACCCTAAAAGAAACCTAACCATGGAAATAGTGTGATGGATTGATAGTACAAAGCTTTCCTATCATATTAAGGGACTAACACACCATGTAGTCATAGGAACCAATTGTAGAAGGAAGCTCAAGGTACTATAGATACCTTTAAAAATTTTGATACAACTAATAGTTGATGAAGAATAAAAGAATAAAAAAAGTGTAAAAAAGGTGTTAGTAAAAGTGTGTTCCACCCACATGGATTAGACACCATGGAACTCAATTGATAAAAATGAATTAAATTTAATGAAGGAAAAAATTGTTCTAGGTCGGTGGTTATGTCAAAAGCGTTGTTAACATGACTTCCACCATGGCCAGAACCACAAACAATGTTCCTACCCACAGTGCCATATTGTGTACATATTGTCAAAGTTATGATAGGGTAAGGCCATGATCATTGAAATTTATCACATATATAAATGCACACCAATCACATAAGTCACTATTATTTACATTATTTTCATTTCCATTGTCTCATAATTAAAAAGAGCCAAAGTATTAGTAGAAAATAGAACACATTTCAAAGATAAAAGTGTAGATGTAGGAATAAATTTCAGTTTTTAAATAGATAAGCCATGGCCTCATCATTTTTTCCCAAGAAAATAAGGACAAAGGGAGCTAAAGGTGTGCCACTGCCACATATTTCTACCAAATCCAAAGTTTAGCTACCCGAATAACCTAAGTATAAATTACTAACATCTACAATTCTATAGGGGATTATAAAGGAGGGAAATATGTTGGATATGGTAAATAAACTGAAGTATAATTACCATGATGTAAAGGATCTAAATAATTTCCATGAATTTACTTGAATTTTTTGAAGAAAAATATGCCAAAAGGATTGAAAAAATAGGCTAGCTAGTGGTCATTGAAGTGCAACAATGGGCCACAAGACTAGAGAAGTCTAGCATATTATGCTTTTGGACATCCCACATTTTGGTAGGAGTTTAGAGGTGAATATCTGCATCATGTTGCTACTTAGTTGTGTGTATGGTGACTTATTATGGCTTGATGAACCAATTTATAATGACACCTAGTTGATTTCTCAAATTACTTGGCTCCACATTGATGGCAAGAATCTATAAACCTTGTTTGACAAAAACGATGAGAATAAAATGGAAGGAAAAGTCACGAAGAAGTTTTCAATGGATCATGGGAGGCATAGAGTAATAATATTTGATATATAATAGGAAATAGTGTGGTTTTCAACCCAACTCATGACATGCAAATTGTTAATAAAATGCAGGAAGGTCCAATTCCCTACAGGTGCAATCATAGTTGTCATGAAGTGCATAGAGGGAGCGAAAATGAAGTGGGTCACTTTCTTGTTTAATTAGTTCATGAAAGAATATATTTAGGCCCAATATAAGAAAACCAACTTCTATAATTATTGGCTCTCAATATTGATAGCCTTCAGAAAATGGAAAATTCCAAAATATTCCCAGTTTCCACTCACAAATGAGCCAAAATTCACTATGCTAATATTTGATTCTCTATCGTATATCGCAAACAAGAAGTAGAAAAAAGAAAAAAATGTCATATTTTACTTCTAGAAAGAGGTGATAAGTGATGTGCTCAAGTAGGTACCAGGTATAGCTATCCATATTTATATTACTTACATCTTAATGGCATGATTCTGCACCACTCCAAATTTTATGTACATTCAAGCTTGAGCCAACCCCAACAAGCAGTGGCTACAATTCTAGTGCAAGATTGATGATAATATTGTGTCATAGATAATAAATGACTAGCTGAAGGAGTGGAAAGTACCAACACTTGATGAGTAACCATAAGTGTAGGATGTTGAGAAAGATAGATATAAAGACAAAGAAGCAAGATGCCCAAAAATGGGGACAAACTGAACCACAAAAAAAGCCACACCTAGAGCCCCCACCATAGGAAGTAGAAGAAGAGCATCGTAGCGTGCCCTAATCAGGCCATGAGGAATAAGATACACCAGGAGGCAATAAAAGGCCACTACAAGTAAAAAAAGGGTGAAAGGAAGAGAAATAAAGAATGTAAAACAATGAGAAACTTAAAGAAGTGATTAAGAAGGGAAAAAATCATCTCTTCACAACTATAAACAAATCTATGTAAGAGCAGAAGGAGTTGTAAAATCAGACGAAAAAATAGTTGGAGCATTGTATTTAATGATCAAGACATCTAGGGTACCTACTCATGCACCCAATACACCAAATCTAGCAACCACAAGAGAGGAAACCAATGCATCTCCTATACTAGATATATAGTTAAAACCATCCTTGAATTTAGTGGAATATCACACCTTAGCAATGCACCTAGTCACAATACACTCCACTCATATTGATGTCCAACAACAAGATCAAGTGTTACCCTAGGTAAATTTAGTTATTTCTCAATTACCTACATGTGTTTTGCATTCATTGTAGCACTTTATTGCCCAAGAATTGTAGTTCCAAGAACAAGAAACATTAACAAACCTAGTCTAGTTCACTCATGAGCATAGGTCTCCATAAGTAGTGCAAGCACAACTAGAAGAAGTAAGGAAGCAAGCTGATAAAAGATAAGGAACATTGTGATAGGATATCAAAGTGGCATATAGCAATATGTTAGGTGTCCCTATAGAGGTTGAAACTCCCACAAAGGAGAAATGATCAAATATTCAAGAGGTAATTTACAACATAAAATCATAGGTGAAGGATCTACACTTATAGATCAATCCTCCTACCCCACTAGAAGAAGTCTATAGGAGGGAAAAGGTTCAAACTTGTTGGCTTGATGGGGCCTAGAACTAGGTTCAAAGTGATTGTGCAATCCAACAAAACCCACTATTACCAGCCCTTTCGGTAATGATTTGCTTGCGTAGACCGAAGTCTCACTCGAGACAATAGGGGGATGCTAGAACCATGTTTCTACATCCATAGGGATAGATGATTGTGGCTTTAGGGAACTTCCTTCTTATCATCTCTTCGTAGAATAGATCTATCAATACTATAGGTTTTTTTCAACACATTTGTTGAACTTACTACAAACTACATGATCTTACTTATTTATACATTAAACAAAGTAAATAAACATAAACAAGATTGTGCTATTCAATTACAGATAAAAACCCTTATTCAACATAGACAATCATAAATAGTAAGAAAGAAAAAACACATCAATATAAATCAGATCTTCTCAACAGTTCTTTCATTAATAACCATATCTTTCTCATACATTCAGTTTCACCCTGCGCACAACGCTGTAGGGGTCTATGCACACAACTTCAGAATTCCCAAGGTCTTTATGCACATAGCTACATGAGCATTTTATCTAACCCACAACACAAATTCTGACTCAAAACAATCTTACATCCAAATTAATTTTATCAACTTCTAATTTACTGCTTATAACTTGTATTTAGACTCCTTATATAGATTTTGAATTTACAATACCATGGTCCAAAACCATGGGTGAAGTCCAAAGTTCACAAGATATCCCATCCCATTACATAATAAGGGGCTTTGACTCACCCTAAAGCCCCTATGACTAAAAAATAGGCTATGTGCTTCTCACTGTGCTCCTCGATTTGCAGAGTCTTTCCTTGATGCGTTCTTTGAGGGGACCCCATCTCCAATAGGCCCCAAACACAAAACTATGACTTGTCCCTAATCACAAAGATGGTGCACTATATATCTTTAATTTTATGTGATTCAAGGCATCCTTCAACTGGGGAATTAATTCGGCTCACTGCTTTTCTTCCACATTCTGGAACCTTTCTCACTTGAGCCATGCTCTCCTGAAGCCTTATTTGCTTGATTCACGCTCGCTTGTGTCCGCAACCCAGCTAAAGTCTCATGCCTCTGACAAACTATGCAGAGCATCAAGACTCTACACCAGCCATATATTCATTGTGAACTACCAGGGACATATTTTTCTTTGTATAAATTTAATATGCTACCATTAATACAACTAGGGAACAATTTACCATTTAGTTGGTGAGCCGAATTGTGATTCCTTCTGTCACCTCTCAAACAATATATGAGCTTACCCAGTGCATTTGTGGCTTTCCCTGGAACTTTGCAAAATTGCTGTCATACAAAAAAACTAGATCCCCATATTTGAACGTATTTTTCTTAATATGCCGATCATGCTAGGACTTCTCTCTTTCCTTTTGAACTTGCAGATGAAATCCAAAAATGAACCGATCCTCTTCTAACTCGAGTAGTTGTGCTAATCTCTACTCCATAATGTCGTTGTCTGCCATATTCATCATTGCTGCGATGTGAATACTAGGTATAATATGCTCCATCGACATCACTTCTTCCTAGCCATACACTAGTCAGAAGGGGGTCCAACCTATCAGATTCTTATAGGTAGTTCTGTAGGCCCATAACACAGCAGGAATGCGCAGATCCCAATCATTTATGTTAATGTTGCATAATTTTTTTAACGCGTTCTCCAATATTTTGTTGAAATATTCTATGATGCCATTCTCCTAGGTGTGATATGGCATAATCTTTTGGTGACCAACTTGGAATTATTCAGTCAGGGCCTCGATGGTGCTATTCAGGAAATGCATACCCTGGTCACTCATCAAAATTTTCGGACATCCAAATCATGACACAATATTCTGAAAAATTAATTTCGTTGTCATGTTCATAGTATAATTATTTACTAGTTGTGCCTTAGCCCATTGAGAAAGGTAATTAGTTGCAGTAATAATGTACCACACACCTATTTTATTTCTCAGAGGATTGATTGGTCCTACAAAGTCAATCACCCATCTATCAAAATCTTGCAACGTGAATTGGGGTTGAAATGCCATTTCACCTCTTCGTGATGGTCTTTTAGTCCTCTGACAAACATTGCATGTGCTATAATACCCCTTTGAATCTTTATGTACCATAGGCCACCATAATTCAACATGGTGAATATTCTTCACAACAGCTTTTCTTGCGTAGTTACCTCTAGCTACTCTGCCATGTGCTTCAACCAATATGCTCTGTCCTTCACTCTCAGGAACATATATTCATAGAATCTCATCAGCCCCCATTTTATACAGGTGTCCTTCAATCAGGGTAAAATCTACTACCCTTTGTAGAGAAAAATACTGAGAGGGGAGGGGTGAATCAGTATTTTGGGCTGAACAATTTTTCTTTTCTTTCTATTAAAACTATATGCTACAGTACAACATCCAACATGTATGTCCATATATCTTATTATGTTGTTACTTAGAGCATTGCATTAGATAAGCATTAATCATGAACATAAATAACATAGCAAACCATAAAAATAAACAACATATAAGAACACCAGGATTTAAGGTGGAAACCCGATTCAGGAGAAAACCACCACTTTTGTAATCTCAGTCTTCAATATTTATTATAGAGAAATCTTCTTACAATATGTGCTGGTGCAGACTTATACCAGCACAAAGGCACCCACCTGCAGAAGGCTACAACCTTCGTTCGTTTACCAGCCACTCTTGGAAGGGAGCTACAACCCCCTGCTCTCGTTTACCAGCTACCACTGGAAGGGAGTTACAACCCCCTCACTGAAGGCTTTGACCCTCAGCACCATCATGGACCATGTTTAATCAATTTTCATACTGCTTACCTTGCAGGCCACTAGATTTATTCATTTTCTTCAGAGGTGCATCATTAATTTAGATCTCTCAGCAAACTGTTACCCATTCCAGATATACTTCAGAGTGAAGTATTCATTCGCAACCCTTACACATGCACAGGTGCATCATCGATTTAGTTCTATCAGAGTTTAGTCATACAGATATCTCTTAAAGAGATTTATTCGTTATCAACCTCTCTCTATGCACACTTCAAACTATCTTTCTCAACACCTTATATAGTTTTTTCCTTTCTCAATACCATGAGTCAAACCACTTCAACCGCTAATGGTATTCCTTTTAGTTTATCCCACGGGGCTCTTTGATTTATTTTTAATTTATTTATAAATTTTAAAGAAATTGACAAATAAATATATTTTCAACTTTTGAATTCCCAAGCCTTTTAAGCCTTTGGACTTTATAAAATATCCAACGCTTTCAAAAAAATTAACCTTTGACCCTGAGGCCCACAAATATAGTTAAATCCGATCACCGTTAGATCACAAGCCTCCAGATCGACGGTATGTATCACTTTTCGTCATAATAAATATTTAAGTTAAACAATCTTGGTTAAGCCCGCAAACATCAATGTGAAAAGGGCCAATTAATATAATTCAAACTGGGCCCACATATATGATTAGCGACCCAATCACATTTTCGCTCTGTTATTTGGTTAAACTTCACATATCTTCATTATCGTCCGTGCCTCTTCATCAAGTGATCACCATCCGATGGCTTCCCTCCAGATCAACGGCACACGACAATATCGCTCGGCTTCTTTGGTCAAACATTAAGTGCGATGGTGCACTTTAATCGGCAGTTTTAGGGGTCCCGCATATGCCACGCGTCGAATAGTCTATGGAATCACTCCCAAAATTAAAATACCACTTTCCTGTCGAGAGCGGTGCGATGAAAAACCAGAAACCACCTGTACGGTTCCTCCTTCATGGTTCTGCCCTTCGCTCAAGGTTCCGTTCATGATTCCAAAGGGGTTAGTCTGGATTTGCGCTATAACTCTGGTCTATCTTTGGCAGGATTTCAAATAACCAACGAACAAATGTAGTTCTCTTCCAACGGGATTCCCTTGCAAACATTGACTTGCAACAATTCAATGTCATTTCTCAATTCTGTTATGATATATATAACATGTCAACCTTTCATTTCAGAATTCTATCCTGTCACAGTTCTGCTTCTACCTGTACATTCAAAAACATCATATCTCTGCCACCATTAAGTTATTCAATGGATACACTGAATGCCTCGAGAGCCCCCTATATATTCAACCAAGTAATTCCACGATTGCAAATATCAAACTAAGCCAGATCTTTATTACAAGAAGGTCTCATCCTGGAATTCAAATCCTACCACCATGATTCCTCAACAGGGTTTCACTTTTAACTCCATTCGCAGAGACTCATACAGAGATTTAGGGATTCCACACAAGAATTACATCAGTCAATACACATATCCTTAACAATGTTTTCATTCTTCTCCGGGCACCGTAGGTATCCTCTGCCCATTATGAAGTTGATCACACAGATCATATATATTCCAGATTTAGGCATACTTAACACAATTCCACAGTTCTTCATTAACAAATCTTAGCCAAATATTCAAATTGTCCTTCAATCTATTACCTTGTCTCTTCCTAGTAGTTCTCCCTTTTTTCATCTCCTTTGCAAACTGTATTAAACCCCTAATTCAAATCTACTTCTCTGTCTCATTTGCTGCCTCTGCTACCTTTCTGACTCTTTTGCCTTATGGATAATTCAACTCTACTGCTTTGTCTCATCTGCTTCCTCTGCTACCTTTCTGTCTCTTTTGCCTTATGGATAGTTTAGGTGTTGCTCCTGTATTTGCCAATTCCTTTGCCATCAATGACAATAGTTTCAACAATCTCCCCCTTTGGCATTGATGGCAATACTCTTCCTTTGATGGCCTTACAGAAGCCCTTTGTTGCTTTTCCTCCCCCTTTGACATCAATGGCAAAGATTTTGATCAAGATCCTTTGAACTGATAATGCCATGCTCCCCCTGAGATCTTGCTGCATCTTCAAAACAGAATATGACCAATGCTCCCCTTGAGCCTGTGCATTCAGAGATGCCTAACAACACCTCATAACCAATTTAATATTTTGTATTTAAGTAGACCTGATCCTCTGCATGGCAGAGGCTACTTCCAGTTTCTGTCTGAGATATTCGAACGTTTCCCTGGGTAGAGGTTTGGTAAATATATCAACAACTTGTTCTTTGGAGGAAACATACTCCAATTTCACCTTTTGTTCAAGCACTTGTTCACGTAAGAATTGGTATTTGATGGGAATGTGCTCGGTCTTGGAATGCATAAGAGGATTCTTTGAGATACTGATAGCACTTGTATTATCACACATAATAGAGATAGGAGGTGAACATCTGATTTGAAAGTCTTGTAGGGTTTGTATCATCCAGAGAAGTTGAGTGCAACATGATGCAGCAGCCACATATTCTGCTGCTGTTGTAGATAAGGCAATGGAGCTTTGCTTCTTGCTGAACCAAGATACTAATCGAGGCCCCATATAGAATGCACCACCACTAGTGCTTTTTCGATCATCAACACTTCCAGCCTAATCTGCATCAGTGTATGCATGAAGAGTAAGATCAGCATTCTTTAGATACCATAGTCCAAAGTCTTGAGTTCCTTGTAGATATTTGAATATTCTTTTCACAGTCTGAAGATGAGACTCTTTTGGATTAGCTTGGAATCGTCCAAAAATCCCAACTGCATGCATGATGTCTGGTCTTTTCCCAGTGAGATAAAGTAGACTTCCTATCATAGATCTGTATTCAGGTTGATTCACCGTAGGGGAATCATCATTAGAACTGAGATTACATCCAGTTATCGTTGGTGTACTTACAAGTTTGCAGTCTTCCATGCCATACTTCTTCAGGATTTGCTTGAGATATTTTTCTTGTGATAAGAATATGCCATCTATTTCTTGTTGCACTTGCAAGCCAAGAAAGATGTTAGTTCCCCAAGAAAAGACATTTCAGATTCTTGCTGCATATCAGAAGCAAATTTCTGACTCATAGACTCTTTATTACTTCCAAAAATGATATCATCAACATATACAACCACAATCAATAGTTTGTCATTTTCAGTTTTTGTGTATAAGTTGCTATCAGCAGACCCTTTTGAAAATCCTTGTTGATGAAGATATTTTTCAAGACGATAGTACCATGCCCTTGGAGCTTGTTTGAAACCATATAGAGCCTTTTTAAGTCTACAAACAAGTTTTTCATCATTTCCCAAAATGAATCCTTCTGGTTGTTCTATATAAACTTCTTCTTCTAGATCACCATTGAGAAAAGCAAATTTAACATCCATTTGATAAACTTTGATTTTTTGGAAGCTTGAAAAAGCAAGAAATATTCTTATGGCTTCAAGTCTAGCTACAGGAGAAAAGGTTTCTTCAAGGTATATACCTTCTTGTTGAGCATACCCTTTGCACACAAGTCTAGCTTTATTTCTTATAACATCCCCATTCTCATTTAACTTTTTTTTGAATATCCATTTAGTTCCAATGACATTTTTGTCATGAGACCTTGGTACTAATTCCCAAGTGTGATTCTTTTCAATTTGATCAAGCTCTTCATTCATGGTTTGAATCCAACATTCATCTTTGCTAGCTTGACTGACACTGTGAGGTTCAATAGTGGACAGAAATGCCAGATTGCTAAAAGATCCCATAAGAGTCCTTCTTGTTTGTACACCTGATCCCTTTTCTCCCAAAATTTGAGATTCTAGATGATTCTTTTGAACATATCTAGATGGAGCCTTTTCAGACAAATCCTCTTCGGGTTCTTCACTGGGTTCACTGTTTGTATCATTACTATTTGATGTAGAAGGATATGTGTCATCATCATCATCTTCATCTGTTGTTTTCTTTTCTTTTTTTGGAGCTGCAGGAGACTCATCAATAACAACATCAATACATTCAACAATCTCTCGAAGTCTTTTATTGTAACATTTATATGCCCTACTCCTAGAGGAGTAACCAAGAAATATTCCTTCATCTGCTCTAGGTTCAAACATGCCAAGTTTTTCATCATTATTCTTGATAAAGCATTTTCTCCCAAAAATTCTAAAATTCTTTATAGTGGGAGGATTACCATACCAGAGTTCATATGGAGTTTTATCACTATTTACATGAACATGTGCTTTGTTGAGAATATTTACTACTGTATGTGCTGCTTCTCCCCAAAATGTGTCAGGTGTTCTGGAATCATCAAGCATAGCTCTAGCCATTTGTTGAACTGCTATGTTCATTCTTTCTGCAATGCCATTCTGTTGTGGAGTGCCAGCTACAGAGAACTGTCTTTTTATACCATGTTGTTCACAGAATTCAAGGAATTCCTTGGATGTATATTCTCCTCCTCGATCAGATCTGAGACACTTGATTTTTAGATCTAATTCATTCTCAACTAGTGCTTTGAAGATCTGAAATTTCTCAAATGCTTCATCTTTGTGTTTAAGCATCCCAATCCAACACATTCTAGAGAAATCATCAATGAATAAGATATAGTATTCTTCACCACGTGGTGAATTTTTCCTCATAGGTCCACATATGTCATTATGAATGAGTTCAAGAGGCTTACTTGATGATCCTTCCTTGGCATTAAATTGTACTCTGGTTTGCTTACCGAATTGGCAAGATTTGCATATGATATTTTCAGGTAGAGTAATATTGGGAAGATCACGAACAACTTTAAGTCTGTGTGATTTGTTGATTTGAGAGAAGCTCAGATGCCCCAACCTTCTATGCCATAGCCAATTTTCTGAAGATTTACTCAAATAACATTGTTCTTTGGGGTTCTTCAATATATACAAGTTGTTTGGAGTTCTTTTTCCTTTTATAATTGCTTTACCTGTATCAAGATCACGTACCACACATTCTTTTGAACTAAAGACAACTTCAGTTCCTTGATCACACATTTGACTTACACTTAACAAGTTATGCTTTAATCCATCCACATACATAACTTCATTAGCTTTCACCTTTTCTTTTAGAAAAACAGACCCTTTTCCCTTAATGACCGCAGGAGTATCATTTCCAAATGTAACATTCTTTTCCTTTTCTAGAGCACTATATGCAAGAAGTTTGTTTTTGTCACTTGTCATGTGTCTTGAGCATCCACTATCAATGTACCATTGGTTTTCTTCATCTTCTGCAAATAATGCTATGCCACAATTTTCAACCAGTAATTCCTTCTTTTTCCATACTTTGGAGCTTGAAGGAACTTGTTCTTTTCGTTGAACTTTATTTCTGCATTCAGATTCTTCATGACCAAAGTTATTGCAATAAGCACATTCAACTTCATTTTGAAGAGGAGAAAAGTTGTTATAGGTATTCTTCTTTGGTTCCATGTCAATTCTTTTATTTCTTGATTCTCTTGTCATGATGGTTTTATATGCTACACATTGAGCAGGTTTATGGCCAAAATTGTGACATGAGAAACATTGTCCTTTGAAGAAGGAATTTCTACGATAATAAAATCTTCTTCTTGAATTTACCTGTTGATTGGTGTTTCTTTGAAAGACATTCTTGTTAGTGTTCTTTGAATTGAGATGATCATGCTTTACCTGCAAAGATTCTTTATTTCCTTCTTGAATGGCAACATGTTGTATACCAGCAGTAGCTACTTTTAGATAATTTGGTGCTGATGCCTGAGAAGATTCTCCGATATATCCTAGACCTGTCTTTATAAGGGGAGAACGTTGTACCTTGATAATCTCATCTAATGTTTCTGATCCTTTAGAAAATCTAAGATTCAGAGTCTTTACTTTCTCAAGTTCTTTTCTTATAATTACTACTTCACACTCTAATTTCTCATTGTGTTTCTCCTTTTCTTCAAGCTGATTTTTCAGAGTTTCTATGATTATTTTACTCTCTTCTAAGCCAATTTTGAGTTGATTGTTTTCATCAAGAAAATCATTGTCTTCTAGAGCATCCATAAAAGTATCCTTTTCTTCTCTAGATTCTTTTTCAAGTGCCATTAGAAGTCTAAGATCTTGTTCACATTCTTCTTCACTATCAGATAACCCATCACTGTCTTCATGAGTATAGTAATTTTTTCTAGTGCTGAAGCGATTCTTATTCCTTCTTGTAACTTCCTTCCCCTTGTTATGTGTTTCTTTATGAGGACACTTAGCAGAATAATGACCAACTCTTCCAAAATCAAAGAATTTGAAAGGAAGCTTACCTCTGAACCGTCTTGTGCCAAGTTGAAGTTTCTTTACAAAGTTTATCTCATCTTCTTTTGAGATATATCCTGATCCTTCTGGTTTTTGTACCTCCTTTCCTTTTGTAGAAGTTCTGAAGACTGCCTCTTTGAATTCAGATGGTCCTCCTCTTCTCATTTCATATGCAGTTAGAATGCCATGAAGTTGCACCACAGTAAGATTTTGAAGATCCTATTTTTCTTCAAGAGCTGAAACTTTTGACTCAAATTTTGTCGTTAGTGATCTTAAGACTTTCTCAACCAAAGTAGATTTGGTTATAGTTTCTCCCAGATTTCTCATACGATTTACAATATCATCAAGACGTAAGAAGAAATTAGCAATGCTCTCCTCATTCTCCATTTTTAGATTCTGATATTGAATTCTGAGAGTTTGGAGTTTAGCACTTTTTACCTTTGCATCACCTTCATAACTTAGAATGATTTTGTCCCATATTTCCTTTGTTGTATTTAGCTGCATGACTTTGACAAATTATGATTAAGTTAGACTTCCCAATAGAGCATTGACTACCTTTTCATTTGTTTCACACTTCTTTCCTTCCGTCGGATCCGTTGGCACTACAGCTGGATATTGATATCCTTGTTCAACAATTGCCCATACATTTTCTCCCAGAGACTGAAGATAGGATCTCATCCTTGTTTTCTAGAAGATTAAATTGTTTCCATTGAAGAGCGGAGGCCTGATAAACGCTGTTCCATCTTAGTTACTCATCTTGCTTGATCTTCCTTCTAGCAGCTAAGCTTTTTTAGAAGGACCTGCTCTGATACCAATTGCAGAGAAAAATACTGAGAGGGGAGGAGTGAATCAGTATTTTGGGCTGAACAATTTTTCTTTTCTTTCTCTTAAAACTATATGCTACAGTAAAACATCCAACATGTATGTCCAGATATCTTATTATGTCATTACTTAGAGCATTGCATCAGATAATCATTAATCATGAACAGAAATAACAGAGAAAACCATCAAACATAAACAACACATAAGAACACCAGGATTTAAGGTGGAAACCTGATTCGAGAGAAAACCACCGCTGCTGTAATCTCAATCTTCAATATTTATTATAGAGAAAACTTCTTACAATATGTGCTGGTGCAGACTTATACCAGCACAAAGGCACCCACCTGCAGAAGGCTACAACCTTCGTTCGCTTACCAGCCACTCCTGGAAGGGAGCTACAACCCCCTACTCTCGTTTACTAGCTACCACTGGAAGGGATCAACAACCCCCTCACTGAAGGCTTTGACCCTCAGCACCATCATGGACCACGTTTCATCAATTTTCATACTGCTTACCTTGTAGGCCACCAGATTTATTCATTTTCTTCAGAGGTGCATCATTAATTTAGATCTCTCAGCAAACTGTTACCCATTCCATATATACTTCAGAGTGAAGTATTCATTCGCAACCCTTACACATGCACAGGTGCATCATCAATTTAGTTCTATCAGAGTTCAGTCATACAGATATCTCTTAAAGAGATTTATTCGTTATCAACCTCTCTCTATGCACACTTCGAACTATAATTCTCAACACCTTATATAGTTTTTGCCTTTCTCAATACCATGAGTCAAACCACTTCAACCGCTAATGGTATTACTTTTAGTTTATCCCACGGGTCTCTTTGATTTCTTTTTAATTTATTTATCAATTTTAAAGAAATTGACAAATAAATATATTTTCAACTTTTAATTCCCAAGCCTTTTAACCCTTTGGACTTTATAAAATATCCAATGCTTTCAAACAAATTAACATTTGACCCTGAGGCCCACAAATATAGTTAAATCCGATCACCGTTATATTGCAAGCCTCTAGATCGACGGTATGTATCGCTTTTCGTCATAATAAATATTTAATTTAAACAATCTTGGTTAAGCCCGCAAACATCAATGTGAAAAGGGCCAATTAATATAATTCAAACTGGGCCCATATATATGATCAGCGAACCAATCACATTTTCACTCTATTCTTTGGTTAAACTTCGCATATCTTCAATATCGTCCGTGCCTCTTCATCAAGTGATCACCGTATGATGGCTTCCCTCCAGATCGACGGCACATGACAATATCGCTCGGCTTCTTTGGTCGAACATTAACGTGCGATGGCGCACTTTAATTGGCGGTTTTAGGGGTCCTACCTATGCCACACATCGAATAGTCTATGGAATCGCTCCCAAAATTAAAATACTGCTTGCCCGTCGAGAGCGGTGCGATGAAAAACTGAAAACCGTCTGTATGGTTCCTCCTTCATGGTTCCGCCCTTCGCTCAAGGTTCCCTTCATGATTCCAAAGGGGTTAGTCTGTATTTGTGCTATAAATCTAGTCTATCTTTGGTAGGATTTCCAATAACCAACGAACAAATGTAGTTCTCCTCTGATGAGATTTCCTTGCAAACATTGACTCGCGACAATTCAATGTCATTTCTCAATTCTGTTATGATATATATAACATGTCAACCTTTCATTTCAGAATTCTATCCTGTCACAGTTCCACTTCTACCTGTACATTCAAAAACATCATATCTCTGCCACCATTAAGTTCTTCAATGGATACACTGAATGCCTCGAGAGCCCCCTATATGTTCAACCAAGTAATTCC
Source organism: Pinus albicaulis (assembly GCA_034641835.2). Lineage (NCBI taxonomy): Eukaryota > Viridiplantae > Streptophyta > Pinopsida > Pinales > Pinaceae > Pinus > Pinus albicaulis. Next base: position 620,845,078 of record CM076570.1, on the reverse strand, counting down.
ACAACTGCAAATATCAAACTAAGCCAGATATTTATTACAAGAAGGTCTCATCCTGGAATTCGAATCCTACCACCATGATTCCTCAACAGGGTTTCACTTTTAACTCCATTCGCAGAGACTCATACAGAGATTCAGGGGATTCCACACAAGAATTACATCAGTCAATACACATATCCTTAACAATGATTTCATTCTTCTCCGGGCACCGTAGGTATCCTCTGCCCATTATGAATTTGATCACACAGGTCATATATATTCCAGATTTACTCATACTTAACACAATTCCACAGTTCTTCATTAACAAATCTTAGCCAGATATTCAAATTGTCCTTCAATCTATTACCTTGTCTCTTCCTAGCAGTTCTCCCTTTTGTCATCTCCTTTGCAAAATGTATTAAACCCCTAATTCAACTCTACTGCTCTGTCTCATCTACTGCCTCTGCTACCTTTCTGTCTCTTTTTCCTTATGGATAATTCAACTCTACTGCTCTATCTCATCTGCTGCCTCTGCTACTTTCTGTCTCTTTTGCCTTATGGATAGTTTAGGTGTTGCTCCTATCTTTGCCAATTCCTTTGCCATCATTGAAAATAGTTTCAACACCCTTAAGACCAAATCTTTCTTCTTTTGCATAGTGTATTATGCAGGTGTGATTCCTGTCGAGAGAAACTTAATGATATCCAGGAAATGCTCATCTGCAACCTTGATAGCGAATAACTATGCATCAGGTAATCCTTCCTCAAGGTTTGTTGGTTCCTCCCCTATCTCAACTTAGGACAGATGGTTTGGTCCAGCATTCAAATGGTCTAGTTTGACAATTACCTCAAAATCATATTCTTGGAGCAATAGTAACCGTCAACAAATATTACCCCCCAACACAATCTTGTTGAGCAGGTACTTCAAAGCATAATGATTCATGAACATTTTGAAGTGCTCCCACAATATATAGTGCCTGTATGTTTGCAATGCATATACTATTGGCAACCCTTCGCGCTCTATGGTGGAGTAGTTCCTCTCTACCTTAGACAAATTCCTTCTTGCAAATATTATAGGGTGATCAATATCTCCTTCTCTAAGCTATGCTAACACAAATCCAAGGGCTATGTAGGATGCATCGACATGTACATGAATTTCCTTCTTCCAATCATGGAAGACAAGAATAGGAGCATTCACCATTTTTTCCTTTAGTATATCAAAACTCTATTGACAATCGTCATCCTAGCAGAACTTGATATACTTCTTTAATAACTTCTCCATGGGTGCAGTAATATGCGCGTATGCCTTAATGAAATTCCTGTAATAGGCCTTATGTCTGAGCGTTGTGCGTAGCTATTTTACACTTTTTGGGGGTTCCAAATTGATAATCATGACAATATTTTCACTATCTACCATAAATCCTTGTTTGCACACAATGTGTCCCAAAAAAATACCATATGGTACATAGAAAATGCACTTCTTTATGTTTAAGGAGATATGGTACTTCCTCCAGGTATCCTGCATCAAGCGCAGACTAGAGACATGCTTCTTTAATAGACCAAATATTGTCTAGTCATCGAAATATACTTCCAAGAACTTGTGGATATATTCTTTGAAAGATGAAACAACAACCCTGGAAAATATATCTGGCGTGTTCTTCAACCCAAACGGCATGACAATGTACTAAAAGGACCCCCACTTAGTAGCAAAGACGATCTTGCTCCTATCTTCTGGCACAATCCTGATCTAATGATACCTAGAGAATCCATTCGTAAATGAGTAGGATTCCTTCCCACCAACATTACTTTGTAATATCCCCAAATGGGATATTTTTCTAATTTTGCGGAAATCAAACTAACCCAACATTTTATCATAAAATTAATGAATTAATAAACATAACTTTTCCATGTAAAATAAAACACATAAGCATTGCCATCCATTAACACATAGAATAATAAGAATCTAATTTTTTTTATTATAAATAATAACTGGGGTTACAAATACATCTTACCCAAAAGAGCTGAGATGGAGAACTCACCATCAATATGAACTGCTGCACTCTCCCTCTAGCAATAGCTACCACTGAATCCACTGAAGCACCCATTGAAGATCTAAATTATCCTCACTCTAATATCTCTGAAGCTCTGTGAAAATTCTGAATGAATTCTCCTCAAAGAGAGTTGGGTTTCCGTCCAACACTCACAAATCACCTGAGGGTTTCTATCCTGGGGCTACGACTGAAGTAGAGAACCACATTCTCAAACCTATCATAAAAAAAAAAATGATCTCATCCAAAGATGCCCCTCAATGGCCTCCTCCCTTTCTTTTATAGATCTCTTGGAGCCTTCTAGAGCCTTATTTTATTATTATTTTATTCATGGAGCACTTTTCCCTCTTTTTAAAATATTCCTTTTTAATGCAGAAAAGAGTAAATCAACTACCATGTCTCCTCCGGTCACTGAAACTCTTGTCCAACTATCCCATCATGTAGGTATCCTCGTCCCGGTTCTAATGAGCTATTACACTAAGGTGTTCTATCATGTATTCCTCCTTGAATGCCACCTTGAGCATAATTAACTGAGTTAAGCCCAAAAATAACTCAATTTTATGAAAGTTGTTGGAATGCACCAGAATGAAAGGTAAGATGCTTGGATGATGGAATAAATCAATTGAAGGCCACCCAACTACATATAAAATCCTCAAAACTCCTCCAAAAATCCCCTGGGCCTGCTGATGACACCAACTTGTACATGCGACCCATCTGCTCCTAACTCTAGAAGTCCATCCTAGCCCTGTCATAGGTGACACCAAAAAATGGAATATTATAGACCTTCCCCCAAGATTTCTTGCCCTCAAGCAATCCAAATATGTGGGCCACCCTATTGGCCCAATGCAACTAAGACCCAATGCCTGGATCCCATACAAACCCCTGGGTGCTGCTATGCACCTATGTCAAGCCACCTGGAATATAATCCTCAATGCCAGGATCCCAAACTGATCTCTCACAGTACTTGTCATCAAAAAATCCTCCCGGATCCCAATGCCACCATGGCCATTCATCACCCAAGTCCCACAGCTCAGACTGGACACTGCCTCTAGCTATAGTTGCTACTCTATGAGGCGAAGACCACGACTCCTAAAGTGATGTAGCTATGAATGTGTAAGTTGTCCCACCAACTTTGTACCAACTCATCACCTCTCTCCAATACATCCCCTAACTCAATCCAATGTTGATCCCTCTCTCCTGAAACCAGGATGGAATGCGGAAGAAATGTCTATCTGTACCCCTCTGCCAACTGGAATCTATATCATTTGTCACGTCTAAGGGCCCCTGCTCCATTGTGCTCCCTATGAAGAATATCGTACCATCAAGAGAGTACCAACTCATGATATCCTATCAATATATCCTGGAAGAAGAATCCAATGTAGCGACAAGTGCATACAAAACACTCATGAAGTGTTGTCGCCAGCCTGTAATCAACTCACGCTGCTCTGCCCTATTTTCCAACGAGATCTACCTGTAGAAGAAGGACCCTCTCTCTATAATGGGCCAAAATGGGAAATATATGCTTCTTAATGCATGTGCATCTATCTGCACCTCATCAATGTGTCAACCCAAAGATGGATGCTCCACCATCTCCAATTTATCCTCCCACTCCTGATCAGAAATGTCATGCTCCTGCTGTCTACTAGCCCCCTGCAGAAATATCCCATCAACCTTCCACATCTATAGAGGATATGCATATGCAACTACTGTCATCGTAATCGATGTCTGTGCATCTAAATGCTCCTCCTTAATGGATGACCCCAAGGTTGGCCGCATATCCATCATAGACTCAATGTGAGCCTCCATATGGCTCTCCCCCAAAGGACTATCATGCATAATGTGCATAGTATCCTCCTCTACTAACTCTAGCTCCATCATATGCTGCTCTGGCTGAATCGTCACAAGTGACTCATCACCCTGAGTATCTCTCATAGAGTCCCCTGACTGCTCACCCTGAACACTAGAATACAGCTTCAGCCTACTATCATCATCTCTGCATGACTGCTCTCGTTCCCTAGAAGCATCCTCATATGATCCCGTGGACTCACCTGAAGAAGATTCCCCATCCTATCATATAAAAGGAATGCCCTTCTGTTCTACCTTCACCACATCATAGCATCACTCAAGAATGAGTGATGAGGCCCCCAAGGTTCTTTTTAGATGAAGCAAAGTCCCTTCCTCCTCAGCTCATTTCTCCTGCCTGATCCACCAAATTGAATAAACTCCTCCTTGGTCAAATGACTCTTGAATATCCTAATGTTCTACTCAACCAACCCTTGGGCTAGCTGATAAGAAGTAGGTAAGACCAACTACTCTCTCCTCCAAATGCTCAACAACCTATTCTGCAACTCCTAGAAAATGGCTTCACGGTCTCCCATACATGACGACAAGATGGACTGTATGTGTGTTATGACTGTGTTAGGATGATGTCTCCTAATGTTGAAGAAACATTGGAACATCTGTAGGATCAATTCATCACACTCAAGATCAAACATGATCTCATAAGTCCTAATCATTGCCATGAATTCTAAAACCTGAAGCTTCTTCCCAAAGGTAGAGCCTGCACTGTTGTCCAATTCCTAAAGAGCCCCTACAATCAATCTCATAATACTCCTCATAACATCATCATTGTATGGAGCTATAGGTGTACTCAACTTCATAATGTTACTGAGGCATGATGTAAAGGGAATCCTGAACCCGTCACAAGGTTCCTGCATGAATTTGGGTTGTCTAAGAGAAAGCATAGTAGGTTCAAGAGCCCAAATCAGTTTCTTCCCTTCTACTTGGCTTGTTTAGGAAAATATTTCATTAAGCTCATCAAGTTTGGACAAAAATCTCCATGTCATCTTCATGTGTTTCAAATCTATCCCAAGTGCAATATTTTGTGACCAATCCCCAATTCTTCTTGCAAATATTTTGGTCGTTCTTTTTGAAGGATGACATAAATTCCTCTTGAAAAGGGTCTGTTGTTCAATATTGTTTTCTGGTCTTCTGATGCATGTTGGTTCAAGGAACCAAATTTTATTCTTCTCAATATATTAGGAGTCCCTCCATGTTTCAACCAATGATGTGGTAACTGTTTTTCTAAGTTTTTATTGTGATGTAGGTGACTGTCCATAATTTTTTTTCTTTGAGAATAGTTCATATAATATTACTACAACTTTGACTACCTAGAATGCTATAGATATCACTGCTGTGTGAAAACGAAAATTATTTAACTCAGATTAATAAGTGACAAGAGGTGTGAACAGAGAAAATAAAACCTGGGTTTGAATATGTTTTTTGTTGTCTGGTGCCTGTCGTGACGAAAATAAAGGTTGTCCCAAGTCATGAAATTATCATATAGCGGTGGCACCCCTCCAAGAATATATTCCTCCTTATAATACCATAGAAGAACCATTAACTAATATTTTATTTCCATTCGACCTCTAGCAAATACTTGCTTACTGTAATTTGATCCCATTGATAGATAAGAAATTTGGATCTGATGAGTAATCGAGCAATCCCAAAGACTGTGTTTTTCCTTCTGAATAATTATCTGAAACTATGAAAGATCTTCTAGTAATTCGAGGGTGTGACTTGGTTGCACCATGTTGGTCTTGATTCCAGCAAATACCCAAACTTTTTCAGCTAATACTCTGATCTGGGATTTGATTTGAAGATGCTCTAAAACCAAATTGTATCCTCCGGATGAGCTGCTACAGGAAATTCCCAAATACTATTGAGTGAATTCGCGTGGATTGGTTTACTGAAAACTATCCAAAACAGTTTGCAGATGATATGGTGTATTTTTTCCGCTAAAATAAAGAGAAATCGTGCCACCGAACCCAAGACTATCAACCAGTGAGGAGAATGAGAGATGCATTCTCCAGGAGTGAAGAAACTCATCCAATTGCTAGTATTTTCTGCCTATAGAAGGTTTCATCTCCATCCCTTGATACGCTACCCAAAAATGATTGTTTACACCTTCAAATGACCCATAATGGCTCGAACAAACTTCAAAGACAGACTTGGTTGCTACAGATGGGAATCTAGGCGTATTGGAGACTATAGGCATTCATACGTGGTTGTAAAACGGATGAGAAAACATGTAAGAGGCCTCTCCTTAGCGTAGCTCCAAATAGATGCTAAGAATCTCCTTAAAATACCTCTTTTAATCTCAGAACTTTGAATAACTTAATGAACTGTCCCACTGCTCTCATGTAATATTCCCAATTAGCCATGAGCTAGTTGGAATATTAATTTTTTTTTTGCTGCTTTTTTTTTATGAATAAGAGGACAATGGAGGTCCATAATTCTCCTTAATAATGAATAAATCAATTTCAATGTGAAAAGGATATATCTTGGCAACTTAATTGAGCACCCTTAGGTGTGAAAAGGGGTTGGAACACCTTGACTGGGTCAACTTTGACCAAATCAACAACGATGTCATGGAGGAGTGGCCATCAATGAAAGACAACATAGTTTTATATGGAGATGCTTTGCATGGAAGTAGGTTCATAAATGAATGGGGCTTAGGGTTTGGAATATCATATCTTATGAAAGGAAGAGGATGACATCCATATTAATTATGTTGATGTATTTGATATTTCTGAATATATGGTCTGTTTAGACATATATCTTTCTATAGCTGTTTAGCTGAGATTGAGTGTTGTTTAGCACTGGGTGTTCCTAATTGGGAATCCCAACTCTTCCATTGAGAAGCTCTTGGAGGAGTCTTGTACTACATTGTCCACTTTCAGGCTTAAGGCCAAGCTTCATCTTTCATTTACAACACAGATCCTGTTGAGGGTTGAGTTGTTTTGCAGGTTGCAACAGTGGAGACCATATTTGGGTCATTTCAGTACTTATTTTCAGTGGAGAAGGGTCCCTTTCCATTGGGAGGATATTAATGAAGGCCCTTGTGCTTATTGTCATATCTTGGCTTCAAGCCATTGATTTATTTTCCCCTACAATGTAGTTTATTTCTAGATCTACATTATTTTGTGGGAGGAGTTGCAGGGTGGTTTTGGAACACCATTTGGAGAGGAGGTTTTATAGAGAAGGGATCAACCCTTTGTAGAAATTTTCTGAATAATGATTAATTATCCACCGAGACTATCCTTATCACATATCAATTCGAATTCATATGCAACACATAATCTCTTCCACTCAGATCATCACACATGCGGAAATAAAACAAGCGATAGCACATCAATTCATCATACACATTAACACAGTATGTATGGGGAAAGCTTATAGCTGAAAACCCCGCAGCTATTGTGTATATTATAATGGAGAAAATATGTAACAAAATCAGCATATTACTCCTCACAAGTACTGCCACATTTCTCATGAAGTTGACATTAAACTAGCTTGGTTTTTTGTCAAGTCACTGTTCAAAACTCACGAGCACTTTTGCCTATTAAACAATCATGATTCTCATTCAAATAGAGTATCCATTCATTCCTTGGCTTGACAAAGCCGCAATCATCATTGGCAATTCCTCCAAGTGTGGTGCAAATCTCATGCACAACTGATGTCGCCACTGATAGCTAACTCCACCCTTTCATCTACCTCTTTCACTGGTCTCCACTGAACTGATCATGCACTGTAGTGAACTGATGTGTTCTTGAGTTGAATAATGAGTTACCAATTAATGAATTAAATAATATTTAATTCACTCCACTCATTACTAGTTGATTAGCTAGTTAAACTAATCACAACTAGTTCAACTAAGTTAAACCGAACACAACTCCACCAACTGTCTCATCAACTCCACCAAACTTCTGCCACTGAAGTCCTAACTGAAGTCAACCATGCATGAACTCACCAAACCCCTAGGAATAGCGTAATTCCTCTGTCAGATGCATGAGCCACTTCCAAGGCTCGAACTGAAGTGCTCCAAGAGAGTAAACTGAATTTTAGAGTCCAAATGTTATTAAGGGTAAATAATATTTGACTTCTCTATTTTAAGGAGAGGCAGTCTAAAAATAGACTTCGACCTATAGGTCCAAAAAATAGAGTCCCATCTATTTTTACCAACATGACCAATACTCAAAGAATAACATACTGCAATCCCTGGACCATGCTCCATATGTCTAAAAATAGACATAGTCTAAAAATAGATTTTGCGCCAGAATTTGCCTGCGGGCCCACTTAGTGAAGGCGACTTCATTTCACTAAGCTCCATCATCTTGCCGCATTCTCAACACTCCCTCTCAGCAAGATATGGATTATCTGCAACCCCTATCCTGCCTCTGTGGAATTCGAACTTGCTCCTGGTGAGCGCCTTCGTCAGGATGTCGGCATCCTGATCCTCCGTGGGAACATATGAAAGCATCATGATTCTCCACTGAACACAATCTCTGATATGATGGTACCTGATGTTGATGTGTTTGGACCTATCATGAAATACTGGATTAGCCGAGAGTTTAATGCAACTCTGGTTATCACAGTAGATCACTGTAGGCTCCAAATGCAACCTGAACAATCCTGCGAGGATCTTCCTCATCCAAATAGCCTCGCATGCAGCCAAGCTAGCTACCATGTACTCGGCCTCTGCTGAACTGAGTGCCACGGATCTCTGCTTCCTGCTGTACCAGGAAACTGTTGTCGACCCAATGCTGAAAACTCCTCCATATGTGCTCTTCCGGTCCGTTGGGCTCCCTGCCCAATCTGCATCAGTGAAGCCAGAAAGCTTCGCTCCATCCTCCTGTCTGTACCATAGACCATATCCCGATGTGCCTCTGATATAGCGCAATACATGCTTGCCTGCCTTCCAAAAGAGCTGGGTAGGCTTAACCATAGCTTGCGAAAGCTGGTTAACTGCATAGCATATATCGGGTCGTGTATTGACCAGATACATAAGCGACCCCACCAACTGTCGATAGACAGTGGCATCCACTACCTCCGCTGAAGTAGCATCCTCCTTCCTCCAACCACCAGGAAGAGGAGTGTCAACAGGCTTGCAGCCTCGCATGTTGAACCTCTCCAGAATCTCCCGAGCATACTTGCCCTGAGAAACAAACAGTCCTCCACTGCGCTGCCAAATCTCCAATCCCAAGAAATAATGAAGGATGCCCAGGTCCTTCATCTCAAACTCTCGTGCAAGATCATCCTTGCATGAAAGTATCAACTGCTCGTCGCCAGTCAAAATCAGATCATCTACATACAGTACGATGATCAATAGCTTCCCCTCCACCACAATCTGGTACAGGTTTGGATCCGCCTCACTCTTGGAGAATCCAAGCCCGGTGAAGTAGCTGTCTATCCGAGTGTACCAAGCACGAGGTGTTTGCTTCAGCCCGTACAGTGCTCTCTTGAGTCGGCACACATGCGACTCACTGCTGAAGATCTCAAAACCTTCAGGCTGCTCTATGTACACCTCTTCCTCAATAACTCCATTGAGGAACGCAGTCTTCACATCCATCTGATGAATGTGCCACCCCATCTGCGCTGAGAGAGCAAGGATCGTCCGTATGGAAGAGTACCTTGCGACAGGTGCAAAAGTCTCCTCATAGTCAATCCCCTCGATCTGTGAAAAGCCACGGGCGACAAATCTCGCCTTATACTTCTCCACACTCCCGTCAGCCGCCTGCTTCACCTTGTAGATCCATCGCGAACCCACCACTGATTTTCCCACCGGTCTTGGGACAATCTCCCATGCACTGTTCCTGACGATCAAATCATATTCTTCGATCATGGCATCAACCCATGCGGGTTCCTCCACAGCTTCCTCAAAAGAGGATGGCTCCGTCATGACACATTGACTCACAAGAGCCATGTATCCAGTGTACCGATCTGGTGACTGTCTCTGTCTGCGCTGTGCTGTAGGTGGTCCTACAACCTTCTCTGCATCCCGAGCCAGTCGCTCAGCTTCTGTAGTGCGCATGCGCCCTCTGATGGTTGGCGCTGTATGGGTGGTTTCTTCCACCTCCTGAACTTCCTCTTGTGGCTGATCCACATCCGGAAGCTCCTCCTTAGGAACTAACGGCTCCTCATCTGCATGCAAGTGTAGCTCCCTCTCAAGCGAACACTGCATGGCTTTCTCCTCCTGGAATTTTATATCCCGTCGCACAACAGTCTTGCGACTGTCTGGCACATACACTCGATAGTTATGAGGTGTATCAGTGTACCCACAAATATTCCAACTTCAGCAGTTGGATCCAGCTTCCTTCTCGCATCCTTCGTCACATGCATGTAGACAGGAGATCCGAAAATCCGCAAATGGGAAATATCAGGCCTCTTGCCAGAATAAGCCTCCTCTGGTGTACCCATGCCAAGAACCTTGTGAGGACAACGGTTCTGCACATACACTGCTGTATTGCATGCCTCAGCCCACAAGTGAAGGGGTAGGCCCTGATCATGCAACATCGCCGTGCAGCACCCACGATCGTTCTGTTCTTCCGCTCAGCCACCCCGTTCTGCTGTGGGTTATGGGGTGCGATGAGCTCTCTCCGAATCCCTTCTGCGCTGCAGAACTCCTTGAATTCAGCCGAGATGAATTCACCACAGTTATCACTCCTTAGAGCAATCACCTTCTTCCCCGACTCCTTCTCGACCAGTGCTTTAAACTCACAGAACTTCGCGAATGTATCGCTCTTCTTCTGCATGAAGAAGATCCAGCACTTTCGAGAGAAATCATCAACAAAGATCATGTAGTACTTGTGCTTTGCTGTCGAAGCAACTGAGAAAGGACCACACACGTCTGTGTGAACTCTCTCAAGGATCGTCGTGGCGTGACTATCCTTTTCGTGAAAGGTGGCTTTCACATACTTCCCCAAGGTACACCCCTTGCACTGATCTGACTGCGCAAGAGTGCCCTTAGGAAGCCCAGTAGAAATCTGCTGTAGGATCTTCAAAGATCCATGGTGAAGGTGGCCCAATCTCCTGTGCCACAGTTCACCCTCATCATCTCGGCTCACCACTTCTCCCGCCTTGCATGCCATTGCTGCGCAGCCATCTACCTGCAACTGATAAAGGTTCTTGGTTCGAACCCCTATCTTCCGGGTCTCTCCAGTAGTCTTACTACGCAGGAAGGCTTTTCCTTCACTGAAGACCACATCATACCCCTTATCTTCCAACATCGCCACAGAGATCAAGTTCTTCTTCAATCCAGGTACATGCATGACATCCTTCAATACAAAGGGTTTACCAGACTCCCTCTAAAAGGATATGGTACCGATACCAGTCGCACTGTACCTACCATCATCGCCCATCTTGATGTGCACACCAAAATCTTTGTCCTCCAGATCTGAGAACAAATCCCGATCTCCCGTCATATGAAATGACGCACCACTGTCCAAGAACCACACCGATCCCATCACACTTGAAACCAAGCATGCGATCAGTGAAAATTCAAGCTCGAACTGCGAAGCCAAAGCTTCTCCATCTGCAGATCTTCCCGCTTGCTTGTTTTTCTTCTTCTTGGAAAAATTGCATAATGTCCAGACTTGCAGTGAAAACACTTCACTTTTGCCATATCCTGCTTCTTGCCCTTTGCACCGGAATGAGAATTTTTCTTACCCTTCCCCTTCTTTGCTTTGGCCACCAAAGCACAGTTTTCTTCATCAGCTCCCTTTGATGAAGATCTATCCCGAGTAGTCCTCCTTATCTCCTCCTGCATGAGATCCACCCAAAGGCGCTCCCATCCTGGCAGCTTCTCCCGACCATTGAAACTATCTTGATATGAGTGCCAAGCCTTCAGAAGACCAAGGAGAGCCAGGTCGACCATGTCCTCATCTTCGACAGTCACCCCCACACTTCCCAGCTCATCTCTGCATTGAGTGAACTTTGTGAGGTATTTGGCGATACTGTCGCCTTTCTCCATCTTGATGTTCCTGAGCTTATCTTTGAGCGCCAGCTTCCTTTGGTCGCTCTTACTCTAGAATAGATCCGTCAAATCTTTCCACATTAAATATGGAGAAGCCTTTCCATGCAGGCTGGATACAATATGATCCTTGAAACCCTCCAATAGGATCCTTCGACATTTCACCATCTTCATTTGCCATGCTTCGACTTCAGCAGGATTAGTGGGCCTTTGGACATCCGTATCCACGAACTCCTTCAGTCCATTATCTTCTAATACTGCCTCCATGCGATCCTTCCATGCAACATAATTCGAACTGCCTTCAAGAGCATATTCGAGTCACAAACCGTTGAAAGACATTTTCAACTCCGGCACCAAGAAAACAAAACTGCTGCAAAATTCGAATTCCAAGCTCAAAGCTCAACCGCTCTTGATCTGTGAGAACAAATTATTTCTAGCACAGAGATCGACTGCAGGGGCATTTATTGGATATATCACCTTTCAAAGGAAAGGATGGATCCAGAGGCTACCTGGCCCGCATGCAGACTCTGTCTACCGAAATAAGTTTGTAATCACTGTGATGATCAATCTCTGCTTCAATAACTCTGATACCATGTAGAAATTTGCTGAATAATGATTAATTATCCACCGAGACTATCCCGATCACATATCAATTCGAATTCATATGCAACACATAATCTCTTCCACTCAGATCATCACACATGCGGAAGTAAAACAAGCGATAGCACATCAAATCATCATACACATTAACACAGTATGTATGGGGAAAGCTTATAGCTGAAAACCCCGCAGCTATTGTGTATATTATAATGGATAAAACATGTAACAAAATCAGTACAATACTCCTCACAAGTACTCAGTACTATCTCATGAAGTTACACACAACTAGCTTGGTTTTGAACAAGTCACGGGTTCAAAACACATCCACTAATTGCCTTGCCTCTATTGCGCAATCATGGCCTGTCTAAATAGAGATCCAAGGTTCGAATCTCCTTGGCTTGACAGCGCAATCATCATGGGAAATTCCTCCAAGTGTGGTGCAAATCTCATGCACAACTGATGTCCCAACTGATAGCTATCTCCACCCTTTCATCTACCTCTTTCACTGGTCTCCACTGAACTGTCCATGCACTGTAGTGAACTTATGTGTTCTTGAGTTGAATAATGAGTTACTAATTAAAGAATTAAATAATATTTAATTCACTCCACTCATTACTAGTTGATTAGCTAGTTAAACTAATCTCAACTAGTTCAACTAAGTTAAACTGAACACAACTCCACTATCTGTCTCATCAACTCCACCAAACTTCTGCCACTGAAGTCCTAACTAAAGTCAACCATGCATGAGCTCACCAAACCCTTAGGAATAGTGTAATTCCTCTGTCATATGCATGAGCCACTTCCAATCGAACTGAAGTGCTCCAAGAGAGTAAACTGAAGTTTAGAGTCCAAATATTATTAAGGGTAAATAATATTTGACTTCCCTATTTTTAGGATAGGCAGTCTAAAAATATACTTCGACCTATAGGTCCAAAAAAATAGAGGTCCATCTATTTTTACCAACCTGACCAATACTCCAAGAATAACATACTGCAATCCCCGGACCATGCTCCATATGTCTAAAAATAGACATAGTCTAAAAATAGACTTTGCGCCAGAATTTGCCTGCGGGCCCACTTAGTGAAGGCGACTTCATTTCACTAAGCTCCATCATCTTGCTACATTTTCAACACCCTTGACCTAGAGAGTATATTGGAGTATGCTTCATTATATTTTATATTAGATCAGCCACACTTTTAAGATCTATATTTTGCAGTGGATCTTCAGCCCTAGGGCTTAGATTCCCATCTTATACATGGTGTTTTGTTGAAAACCCTTAAGGGGTTCTTCAAAGGAGGGTGTATAGTGGTCAGATCTGTATTGGATCTATAATTTGAGGCCTATATTAGCCCTAGATATGCTGTATAAACATTTTCTATAGCAGTTCCTTTTAAACAACGTTGTAGCAGCCTTCCAGTTCTTTATATATAGTAGCAACACCTCTTTTAAGGGATTTTTTCCATTGGAGGCTTGTTCTTTCTTATTGTAAATCTTATGGCCCATTTATTATACATATTTTTCTACTGTTATAATAAATTAACGGTCTCCATATTGGCATCTTTCTTTCATGTAATTTTTACACTGCTATTACCTTGGTTTTGCACTATGTTCCTGCTTTTCCCATTTGGGAATATTACAGTGGTATCAGAGCATAATCTTGGCATGACCTGTGCATCTTGAAAATCCAATATGTTATCTAAAGAAGGAGATACTCTTCTTGATAGAGAGAAGAGGTATCAAAGAAGAATACACCGAAATTTTGATTATACAAATAAAAAATAAGACAAGGGTAAAACCCCTTTATCTGGAGGAGAAGATGAAGATAAAGAGTTTCCTAAGATTATTCTCAAACTATGCAAGGAATTGCTAGAGAAATAAAGGATATGAGAATGGATAAATATAAGGAATCCCCTAAAGGATTTCAATATGGTGAGGGCTCCGAAATTTATCATCACTAGAGTGATCAACCAGTGCAACAAAAACAAGTTTCCCAATGCTCTACAATGCGTACATTCTTGGCAATGGGAAATGAAGGGTTTCAAGAACAAGAATCCCTTGAAGAATATTTCATGGATTATGAGTCTCAAACTTAAATATTCAAGGACCACTTTAGTTTTCAAGATTTTTTCAAATCAAGGACAGTAGGAGACCCATACATCACAATAGAAGTGGTGGATTCATTCAGAATCATGATCTACATCGCACTATGGGAATATTTTTATTACCCAACTTTGATGGGTCATCTAAATGCACTGCCAAATCATGGGTAGAGAAGCTTGACATCTACTTCCATTTGAACAAAGTTCCAGAAATGGAGGCCATTAAGATATTAGCGCCACACCTTGAGGGCGAAGCACATGATTGGTGGTTCCATGGCTTGTCTACATTGGGTCATGCCAATGTGACTGCATATTTAGAGTTCACAAGGAGGATGGTGGAGAGGTTTGATAGAAGAGATCCTGAAGCACCATTTGTGAGGCTTGCAAAGCTAAAACAATAATATAATCCAAAAACTTATATTTCTGAAATTTTGAGGCTTTCTATTATGGTTCCTGATTTATCTATAGCAAGAATGGTCTATATGTTCATTGATGGGTTAAATGAATCTCTTC
Source organism: Pinus albicaulis (assembly GCA_034641835.2). Lineage (NCBI taxonomy): Eukaryota > Viridiplantae > Streptophyta > Pinopsida > Pinales > Pinaceae > Pinus > Pinus albicaulis. The sequence continues at coordinate 620,830,034 of CM076570.1, read as the reverse complement.
ATGGGTTGGATAAGTCTACCAAGCCCACTACCCTTCAAGATTCCATTGAAAGGGCTAGAGATATTTAAGATGCCTTGCCAAAATCAAAGACAACATTTCAGCACAAGCCCTCTTTTCCATCAAAGGGAAAATATGAAAAGGCTCCTCTTGCAAAGGAGAGCCAAAATAAAAACCCTCTTGATGATGATGTCCAAAGAGATTTGAGGAGGAGGAAGCTTTGCTTCACATGCCAAGAATCTTGAGCACCCAGACATAGATGTGAAGTAGGAAGGCACACTACATAGAGGTCTTCTCAGATGATGAGGAGGAAGAAGAAGATGAATCGAGAAGAGGTCACAATGCTGACACAATAGGAGATGAACCAGCACCATCAGGAGATGGGAATGGGGAATTTTCTCCAATTGGAGGGGCTCTTGCATCATTGAGAGAAGTACCTAAGTACTTGATCTTGAGGATTTGAGGTTCCATCTTAGATCAGAGAGTTTCTGTTTTGATTGAAAGTGGGGCTACCCATAATTTTATTGATGCTCAACTAGTGCAGAGGAGGGAAATACCCACTGATGCTTTTGAGGGATTTTCTGTTTTGGTCCGAGGAGAGAGAAATATGAAATGCATGCATTATGTTCCATCCTTATCAGTCACCATTGGGACATATACATTGACTAATCACTTCTTTGTGGTTGACATACCTGACACCAATGTGATATTGGGTGTGCAATGGTTGATTACTTTGGGGAAATTCACCACATATTGGGAGACTTTGAAAATGGAATGGGTGGATAGAAAGAGTGGCAAGACTCAAATGATTAAAGGCATGCACACATATCCCTCACATACAACTTCCACATAGAAATCAGAGATGGATTTGCGTAGTGGAAGTAAGGACCTAACAATCCCATCTATTATGCACATGACTTTGGCTCATGGGACATTATTATTTTGTGGAAAACCACCTGTGAGGCCACGTGATGCAGATTTTGTGAGACATGTCTCACATCATGATGCTCCATTCATAGATCTATGAGTAATGGGAGCATTAGAAGGCCAAGATACAACGCTGGGAGTCTTGGATAGACTCAAGGAGGAGAAGCATGGGTGGGATAGAAACCTTATAACATATACCTTTGGCATGGGAGATGTCAAGAAGAAGGGTAGCCATATGACAGATGTTCTTTGTGATAGATCATCAGTGCTGTCACTAAGGAAGATTGTCCCATACTGGAAATCCCAACTGTTGGTGGATTATTCCAAGGATCTTTTCACATGCATGATACTTGATGACCCACTACATGAAGAGGGCTATTTAGTCCAAGAAGAAGTCATATATTATCATGGTAGGATATTCTTATCTAGAGCCTCCAATCTTAAGGAGAGTTTGCTACAAAGGGCTCATGAAGAATTCCTTTTTAGCCATACTTATTCCATGAGAGCCTACAACACTATAATGGAGAGCTACACTTGGGAAAGCTTTCAAGAAGAACTATATCAGCATTTTCAAAGATGCATGAGCCATGTGGAGTTGGAAGAGAGACATAACACAATGTAGGAGTTATCACAACCACCTCTTTCCTCTTTTGGAATGAGAGGGGATCTATCTATGGACTACTCCATTTGTATGAGCATCAATTTTGGCGAGGAACATGATTATGTACATAATGTTTTATTTTATGAATATTTTTATTCCTTTACCATATATATGCAGGCCATAGCTCCAGGGAGGGGCATTCTTCCATATAAAATTCATGGCCAACTTTGGGCCATAAACATTTCTGAACATGGCCACTCCCTTGGAGGACATAGGGAGATGTTGTATCATTGCGGGTGCACTCCAAAAGCACCAAACATATATCACACTTTCAGCCATTTTGAGAATACTTGGGAAGCAAGTAAGTGGTGGGGAAACCACTTACCATATCATTATCTAATGCATTTAGGAGATTTACTGTGCTGGTTCCACATGTGGGACTATGACCCACCTCCATTTTTGCATATTTATGTTTGTATGTACTTAATTTTGATCCCATACATTGATGATGTGCTTATTCTTTTTATGGGAATGATTGGAGGGAGGATGGGAGGAATTTATGTGCCCTATGGGAGAGAGATTATCCATATTCATTCTGCTACATTTTTTAGGGAGAAAATTGGGCAAACCAATTTTTTTTCATTGGAACTATTGTCTCCTTGTCGGATGAATTATTTTCATCTCATAAGAACTTTGGAGGAGCATTTCATGGAGGGATGGATTGGGAGACACTTGGCTTATGAGGGGAGGTTATCACATGATAGTGTCACCAATGGTGGAGGAGAAGAGTTGCAACACTCACCTTTTCAGTTGCTTGAGGACAAGCAACATTTGGGAAGGGAGGACTGTAATACTCCCAATTAGCCATGAGCTAGTTGGAATATTAATTTTTGTTTTGTCGCTTTGTTTTATGAATAAGAGGACAATGGAGGTCCATAATTCTCCTTAATAATGAATAAATAAATGATAATGTGAAGAGGATATATCTTGGCAACTTAATTGAGCACCCTTAGGTGTGAAAAGGGGTTGGAACACCTTGACTCGGTCAACTTTGACCAAGTCAACAACGCTGTCATGGAGGATTGGCCATCAATGAAAGACAATGCAGCTTTATATGGAGATTCTTTGCATGGAAGTAGGGTCCTAAATCAATGGGGCTTAGGGTTTGGAAGATCATATCTTATAAAAGGAAGAGGATGGAAACCATATTCATTATGTTGATGTATTTGATATTTCTAAATATATGGTTTGTTTAGACATATATCTTTCTCTAGCTATTTAGCTGCGATTGAGTGCTGTTTATCACTGGGTGTTCCTGATTGGGAATCCCACCTTTTCCATTGAGAAGCTCTTGGAGGAGTCTTGTAATACATTGTCCACTTTCAGGCTTAAGGCCAAGCTTCATCTTTCATTTACAGTGCAGATCCTGTTTAGGGTTCAGTTGTTTTGCAGGGTGCAGTAGTGGAGACCATATTTGGGTCATTTCAGTACTTATTTTCAGTGGAGAATGGTTCCTTTAAATTGGGAGGATAGTAAGGAAGGACCTTGTGCTTATTTTCATATCTTGGCTATAGGCCATTGATTTATTTTCCCCTACAACGCAGTTTATTTCCAGATCTGCGTTAATTTGTGGGAGGAGTTGTAGGGTGGTTTTGGCACACCATTTGGAGAGGAGGTTTTCTAGAGAATGGATCAACCCTTGATCTAGAGAGTCTATTGGAGGAGGCTGAATTATATTTTATATCAAATCAGCCACACTTTCCAGGTCTATATTTTGCAGTGGATCTTCATCCCTACGACTTAGATTCCCATCTTATACATGGTGTTTGGCTGAAAACCCTTAAGGGGTTCTTCAAAGTTGGTTGTATAGTGCTCAGATATGTATTGGATCTATCATTTGAGGCCTATATCAGCCCTAGATCTATTGTATAACCATTTTCTGTAGCAGTGCCTTTTAAACAGCACTGTAGCAGCCTTCCAGTCCTTTATATATAGTAGCAGCACCTCTTTTGAGGGATTTTTTCCATTGGAGGCTTGTTCTTTCTTATTGTACATCTTATGGCCCATTTATTATGCATATTTTGCTGCTAATATAATAAATTAAAGGTCTCCATATTGGCCTCTTACTTTCATGTAATGTTTACATTGCTATTTCCTTGGTTTTGCACTATATTCCTGATTTTCCCATTTGGTAATATTACATCTCAATAATGGCCACACTTTGCAATTATGAAGGGAAAATCGACCTATTTTTCTAAAGGTGACTCGATTTATCCTTAAAAATGAGAATTCGACCCAAAGAGTGCAAGGAACGACCCAAAAAAGAGGATATCGGCTCAATCTTCCAACACAAAGCACTCGAACCACTTTCAACAACGATCTTACCCCTTTTGCTGGATCCTTCTCTTTAATTCTCAATTCAACATAGCAATTCAAATACAATTATGCTCCAATGGTTGTGGTATGTTGCAAAATTCATTGGAACCTCCAATTTTTTTAGTTGCATAGCCAATTACAACTAGACTCGGCCTTCAGAAATAATGAATGGGCATGACCCCCTCTTCAAATTAAAATTCGGCTTCATAAACACAGTCAGTGCACCAATAATTTGTCTCTTGAATTTCAACAACACCCTCACATACCTTTTGACCTAGCTGCATAAGGAAATATTCACCCATGTAGAAACATGTCCATGGATTTTACTAGATAAAGATTTCACGAGCCGCTCCAAAAATGAAATATAATGCCCCCTTTAATAAATTTCCCCAAAAAAAATATTTAGCTTCTAATACGTTTGACGACTAGATGAAAAATCTATCTTTCAATTCGCTCATGACCCACTTGAAGAGATTTAGCGAAGAGATTCAGCCAAGCTAATAAAATTAATTCGGGCCTACTTTTAACTTTGATAAAAATCATCAATAGTTTGGGCAAATGAATGGTATTTTACCTTTAATAAAAATAATTTTGGCCAAGTAATAGTTGCCCACTTTTATAAAATTTCTTCTACGTCGATGGTTGTAACAATGGTTTCTTCAAAGATATTTCACAGAATAATAAACTCCGTAGATATAAACCCTCAATAAATCTCTAATTAGGACCCTTTGGCTAGCAGGAAGGCCAACTCTGATACCACTGTAATATCCCCAAATGGGATTTTTTTCTAATTTTGTGGAAATCACACTAACCTAACATTTTACCATAAAAGTACTGAATTAATAAAAAGAAGGTTTCCATGTAAAATAAAAAACATAAGCATTGAAATCCATTAACACATAAAACAAGAATAATCTAAGTATATTTATTATAAATAATAAATGGGGTTACAAGTACATCTGACCCAAAAGAGATGAGATGGAGAACTTGCCATCAATATGAATTGCTGCACTATGCTGGCCTCCAAAACTAAACTACTGCACTCTCCCTCTGGCAACAATAATAAATGGGGTTACAAGTACATCTGACCGAAAAGAGATGAGATGGAGAACTTGCCATCAATATGAATTGTTGCACTATGCTGGCCTCCAAAACTAAACTACTGCACTCTCCCTCTGGCAACAACTACCACTGAATCCACCGAAGAACTCGTTGAATATATGAATGATCCTCACTCCAATATCTATGAAGCACTGCAAAAATAATGAATTAAGTCTCCTCAAAGAGAGTTGGGTTTCCGTCCAACACTCACAAATCACCCAAGGGTTTCCGTCCTGGGGCTATGACTCAAGTAGAAAACCACGTTCTCAAACCTCTCATACACAAGAAAGTGATCTCATCCAAGGATATACCTCAATGGCCTCCTCCCTTTCTTTTATATATCTATTGGAGCCTTCTAGAGCCTTATTTTATTATTATTTTATTCAGGGATCACTTTTCCCTCTTATTAAAATATCCCTTTTTAATGTAGAAAAGAGTAAATCGATTACCATGTCTCCTTCGATCGCTGAAACTCTTGTCCAATTGTTAAGCAGGAAAATCCCCTCTACGGATAGAGGCGATCCCTCTAGCCCTAGGATGGGTCTAGCAACAAGGGAACATGCTAGACTCCTGAATTCATATCTTATAAATGAAATATAGACTGGAATAGACATCCTACCTCGGTCCAATGTTTTTGTCGTGGCACGCATCAACGATCCTTTGATCCTTGTCTTCATGCCTTGCGCTCCATGTTGGTGACGATGTTCACGCATCTGCACAAAGATAAAACAAGCGATAACAACATACAAGCATATACATTCATCTATGGCTATTCAATTAGTCAAGGAGAGCTAAACACTTTTCATATAAATGGAAGCAAAGTTGGAACCAGAAAACTGGCCATGTATTATTGATAGAGAAAATTAATTTTACAACCTTATGCCTTGACGTTGCAGATATCCTTCAGGGGGTTCAGTTGGGCATGTCTCAAGCATTTGTTTGAGATCAAACTTGATGAGGCAATGGTCCTAAACTCTCTCTCAACAATGGATTCTTCTCTGCCTTGTTCTACACAACATCTATAGTAATGAATGTTCAACTAGTTGAATCAATGTGAGAAGGAAGAATTTAGAGGAGAGGAGGAGGTGGTTTGGGATCCCACATGAGTTGGGGGAGAGGTCTATCCCTTTGGGGGGTTTCAAAATTGTAGGAAACAGCAAGCCATAGGGAGGAAATCAATGGTATTCAGTTGAAAAAACCATGATGAATCCACTCACGAAGTTGTTAAACATGGAAACTTCGTTTCTATTTTAAAAAAATTTCCAAAAATAGCTCGACGTGGGTACCCTTCTAATACAGAGTGCCAAAGGGCACGGGGCCTAGTATTAATTTCTCCATGTGCGCGAGGCCATAACTACCTACCAACACCGACCCAAAGTCACATGTTTTTTGGGGTCTTCTTGAGGAATGATCAACAGCGAAAATGTTCTTGACATGCCAAGGGATGCAATGACAATTATGGAAAAGTATGACAGTACATAGAAGTCACTAAAATGGTCCTTCAATGTTTGGGATGGGGATTGCAGGGAAAGTGACAAAATATTATGTGACAGATGCCCCCTAAAGCATGAGGTTTGAGAGAGAGGGAGGGGTGAAATGCTTTATGAGAACATGACTAAGCCAAAACGCCTCCATCGGAAGACCTGCAAGAACAAGTACAATTGATATCTATGATACGTGAACATGTGGTATGGGTGCAACCATCCATAATAGAGTTCATCCAATAATAAGATCCGAGGTATGGGCACAACCATCCAGTAATAAGGATCATCAAATAAACTCAGGTATGGTCACATCCATCCAATCAGAAGAGTCATGCATATAATCATGATAAACCAAATCGTCTTGTAGCCTGGATTATATCAGACAAAACCCGGGGTCTTGTGCTCCATCTCGACCTGAACAAGTACAAATTAAAGCATGAAAATTAGTGAGCTGAAGTCAAACATGCAAGAAAATTGCCTGATTACCAGCCAAAGATGGAAGCTTTTAACATGCATGAGAGAAACCACCAGTAATGACAATGGCTCTCAATGTACAACTAGTACAATCTACGAAATGTGAACCGTGAGCTGGAGTTGAATACCCACGAAATCACTCGATCAAAGGCCAATAATGAGGACCTATCATCGGATGTGAGGAACTTGCCATTGAGGCATGCAAGCTCTAAGGTACCGAAAGGGAGTCTCTAGATCAGCTTCCTAGATAATGAGCTAAAGTTGACAGGAAGTTACAAGTCGAAGGAAGGCCATAATGTTCCTCACATCATCGACATGAGGCAAAGGAGTAAGATGATAGTGAATCAGGACTAAATAGAGGCCCAGAGGTTGAAAACTGCAAAAGGAACTTCTCTTGAAAATATTGGCAACACGATTCTGGAATTTGGTAGTATTTGACATTAAGGGGTCAGAGGTCATGATGATGTGGAAAAGAGCAAATGAGAGGCCAAAAAAAAAACCCAAACCCATGGAGGAAAAATGACGAATGGGATGTCCTCAACCCGACACGAATTGCTGAAAAGTGTCATGTTCAAGAGCGACATATTGCCGACATGACTGAGAACTGGTTCTATTCCCCCCCCCCCCCATTTCTAGTGAGTACCCCAATTATTTTTGGAAACAATCTTGAAGGGGACAACATATGCTTGTCATATAAGTTTTTCCTTCGGAAAAATCCATCCTAGTACATTTTACGAGCCCTAGGAAGGAGGAACTTGGTAACGTCATGGTGACTATTTCCGATGTCATTTAGGTTTTAACGAGTCTAAAAAAGGAAGAACTCGACATATTTTCATGTTTAGAGAGTTTTAAAAGAAGTGAAAAAGAAAAATCCAGCAGATCCCTTTTCGTAGGTAGTCTCACAGTTCCGAAAAGGTAGAAAACAATATCTGGGAGAATCTCTTAGTCATGATTAGCTAAGGTATTATTTTTCGTAAACAATCTATCCCAGCCTGAAAAATGGGCAAACATATACTGGGCAGAAGACATTTTGCAACCTTTAACGAGTTCACAATGACAAGAGTCTCAGTAATATTTTCAATTTTAGAGAGTTAGAAAAGAGTTGAAAGATGACTCGAGGGGGTGAATTTTTTCGTGTTTTTACCGAGTCTGAAAAAGTAATAAAGTACATCTTGTCACTTAATCATCATCATGTTTAGGACCTATTGCTACACAAGAAACACACGTAAAACCCATTTTTTGAGATAAAACATTAAAATAATAAAAAATAAGCTTAAAAACCTAATTAGGGTTTTGAAAAGGTTATAAAATGACAGAAATAGTAAAAACAAATTAATTTTCACCATTTCACTTCTTGTGAACATTTTACCATTTTTATCTGTGATCTTGTGGAGCTGGCAATAGATAATCTAGGAGGCCATTCACAAATTTGTTTTCTCCAAGTAAGAGCTCTCATATTTTGATACATTTTAAAATATGTTTCATGTCTTGCATTCTTGATTTTTGATGCTTTTGGGGGAATATTGTTATGGCTTGGCTGCGGTGGTTGGTGCCAGTTCTAGGCATGGACTCGTGCCAACCCACCTAGAATTCTAAAGGGGAGGTGCCAATTGGCGCCGTTGTTTCTAAAACAATAGCGCCAATCGTCGCGGCCAAAATTTGAAAAAATTCTCCTAAATAGACCGTTTTAAACAACTCAAAATTCAATTATGTGACTAATATAAGCCCCAATTATGGTTTTACAAGTAATTAGTAGCCAAAATGGTCATTGAATGGAAAGAACGAGATCACAGGGAAGAATATGAACAAGCGATGGGAAATGAGAGATGCATGGATGCCCTGAGAGACTGTGGGCTCTTAAAATTCTTCCTAGCACCATGTCCATTAGGGGAATTTTGAGGTCTAAAATGGGTCTCCTAAGGAAATTATAAAGTAATAATGGAAATAACAAAATAAGATTTGATTACATCATCAAATTTTAGAGGGAAAAAAAACTACTTTTTCAACTCGTAAATTCAACTTATCTCCCAAATTTTTTACTCCAATTTCAAGCGAGAGTACTCATTGGATGAAAAATTTAATTCCTCATCCAAGGAGTACCCATGTTACATACTTTTGATGGATCCTGCTACACAAAAAATGAGAAATACATGAAAAAACTGATTGCAATCACGTTTTTTCATATATTTCTCATTTTTCATGTAGCAAGATCCATCAAAAGTATGGAACATGGGTACTCCTTGGATGAGGAATTAAATTTTGCATCCAATGAGTACTCCTTCTCGAAATTTGAGTTAAAACCTCGAGAGATAAGCTAAAAATACAAGTTGAAAAATAGTTTTATTATTTTATTATTTTTTAATCTTTTTACCCTTTTACTTAAAAAACGTTGAATCATCCCCCATGGTTGGCATCATCATATTCAATCCTATTGGTCCTTATAAAATATATTTTGGTTGTACATTTTTATTAGGAGGCCCATTTTAGACCTCAAAATTCCCCTAATGTTCGAGCTCAACTGGAATTAATACAGTATCTGATCAGTGCGTGGGACACTGATTGAGAAAGGTTTATGATTCACGATCAAGAGTTGGAGATAGAAGTGTTTGACATATATTTCATCACTGGATTTTCATGGAGGGGAGAAACACTGATCATGACAGGTTCCCGACCCATGGGTGATAGCATGGGTATGCTAATAGATAGAGTCTACCCAGGAGTAAAGAAAAGATCGAACAGAGGGAAAAATATATCTAGAAAATACCTGATTTGGAACGAAAGGTAGTGTTGCACACTATAACACGAGCCACTGGTTCTCAGGCCCCTCATGAAGCTAAAAATACACAACTTCAACTTTTCATAGATTGTATGAATCCAACCAATTTCAACTAGGTGGAAGCCGTAACAATCAACCTAAGGTGCCAGTTAACAAAGTGCAAGAATGACAAGCTAAAACAATTTGGATACAGGTCCATCTTGATACCGTTCATCCTAGAATGGTTGCTGATATTTCAACACCAAGAGGTGATAGTACCTACACCACCAGCATGAGAGCCATAGATGGTCCATTGGGCAGAGTTGATGCCTCGATCTGGAGGTGGTCAACATATGTCATGAAAGCCAGAATTCTTTGACTGGCTTCGTTGACAACTCATCGTCATAGATGACTGGCCCTATACCAACATCGATTTCATGGGTGATCCATACCTTCCACTCTTGTAAGGAGAGGATTGGGATGAATCATTGGGTAAAAAACTCATTTCTTCTAGGAATATGCTGATATGTGATATAATCAAAATTCCTTTCCAATAAACGTACACGCAGATAAAACCTTAAAATCTGAGGATTTCTAATAGAGTAATGCCCATTAAGCTGGAGAACAACAAGTTGAGAGTCTAGGTTCACAATTAATGCACAAATGATGAGATTAATGGCCTTGGTTAAGAGTTCAATGACGACATTGTATTCACATGTTTGTTGTTCGTCCTAGAAAAATACCTTGAAGGTCTATCAACTCACCATTAGGATTATAAATCACCCAGGCTGCAAAAGACAGATTCGGGTATTGTGGGAGGCACCATCTGCGAAACCTACATAAGGAGTGGCATACATTTGCACAGTAAGCAACGACATAATAAGCAGGAAAAATTTCTCACAAAGCACACCAAGCCAAAAAATGTTCAAAAATGAAAACACACTTCTGTACAAAACGACATGCACAAGAAACTCATGCATAGTATTTTTTGAGGTACAACCCATTTATGGGTTGATTCAAAGGATAGACTTCATATTCAACTAGCTCATAAACCCTGTTCTACAAAATTCACTTAACAATATAGGGCCCATGCCACATGGGTTCGAATTTTCCTGCCCCCATCTTATCATGAGCTTGGTCATACAAGAGGACTAGGTCTCCTTCTACTAAGGTATGAGGGGAAACTGCCTGATAAAAATGAGCTTTGACCCACTTTTTCTATGATTTTATGACCAGAGCAGCAAAGAAGTGAGTTTCATCAAGCCTCTCCAAATATAGAAGGCGCTCTTCCTCCGACGAGGTATTAGGCAGTAATTCAATTGCTATCTTGAGAGAAGGGATTTCGTATTCAATCGAAAGGGTAGCTTCTAGACCATAAAATTAGTTGGAATGTAGTGAATCCAGTTGCATCCTTCACCGAGGTTCAATAAGCCCAGAGAGATGAAAACAACAAGAGATGTGAGTTGGACTTCTGCATCCCAATCGTACGCTGAATCATAGTGACTAGAACCTTGTTCATAGCTTCAACGTGGCCATTGGCCTGAGGGTAGTAGGCGTTGAGATGTCATGACGCAGGCCAAACTTAGAAGTCAACTCAACTATCATATAATGGTGAAAATGAGATGCCATGATCGGTGACAATGGCTTAAGGGACACCAAACCTGGTAATCACATGATTGAACAGAAATTTTGCAATCTTCTTACCGTCAGCTGTGAGTGTAGGCATTGCTTTGGCCCATTTAGTGAAGTAGTCCATGGCTACGATGATATAAGCATGCCCCCAAACTAAGTGAGGTTATACATCATAAAATCGATGCCCCACTTTTCAAAGGGACCAACGGTAATTACGTGATGGAGGTGTGTGCGTGGCGCATGAATCTTGCACTGGTAAATTTGACAATCATGACACTTACAGACAATGACAAGAAATCCTTAAAAATAGTAGGCTAGAAATATCAAGCACGGAGGATTTTTTGTGTAGTAGCATATCCAAACATGTGACTGCCACAGACACTAGAATGGCAGTCATTGAGAACTTTTTCAGCTTCCTAGAGGGTTAAAAACTGGCGGAGAACAGAAACAACTCCGATGCGGTATAGAGTATCTCTGACTATGTGATAAGGTTATGAATGATGACGGATACATCGACGAGCATCCTTTTTCAACTTGGATTAGAAGGTGGAAGTCTATAGATAGACAATGATATCACCATACCATGGATCGAGGGTGCTAATGAGAAAAAGAGTATCGTTCGAAATGCGTTCCTTAGAATTAGAGGGAGAAAAGGAAAACGGTAAAGAGAAAATCAAATCGGCAAAAACCAATGATCTCTTCAATTTGGTGGTAGTGAATGCCAATTCAAACTCTTGGAGGATAACTATCAATTTTGAGTACTTTCCCCCCCAGCAATTTTCGAACCAACATATAGGTCATAGGGTTGCAATAAAAAATCACAGTTACTGTGCGAAGTAGAATATAATGGTGAAAATGTTGAATGGCTTGAACAATAGCCAATGCCAATTTCTCGACATGTGCATAATGTGTTTCAGTATTGAGAAGAATGCAACTCAATTAATAAATGACATGTTTGTCACCATCATCGTCGTCATGTACCAAAACCATTGCAATAGTGCTAAATGCGGCAGCCAAGTAGTGGGAATAGTCGTGATGATAATTGGGTGGACACAAAAGAGGAGCATTGATAATGTCCTTAGTGCATTGAAATATTTTTGGGCAATCTCATCCCAAAGGAACGGGATGCCTTGCTTAGCAATCATGTGAATCCTTTGGCTACTTCAGCATAGTTCGAGATAAAACGACGTAGGAAATTAGCTTTCCCTTGTAGACTCTGAAACTGATGTAAAGAGGAAGGGAAGGGGAGATTGAAAATAGCTTCTACCTTAAGAGGGTCGAGACAAATTCCATCTTTAGAAACGATAAACCAAAGGATTCTACCAAAATCGACGCAAAAGACACACTTATGCAGATTGAGCCGAATTTTATAGCGTCTACAATGAAGAAAGATTTGATGGAGGTGATCTGGGTGGTCCTTACGCTTAGTGGAATGATTCGGAAGGTCATCGAGATAATTTTGAACAATGCACTTAATATCATTGAAAGCATACGACATTGTGCATTGAAATGAGGCCCCAACATTCTTAAGACCAAAAGGGAGCTTCTTATATGCAAAGGTGCCCCATGGATAGATAAAGGTGGTCTTGTGTTGATCATCCGGAAGAATATTGATCTAGTTGTAACCCAAAAACCGGTCCATAAGGGAAAATATCTCACTCCCAGCACAATCATCAATGATATGGTTGATGAAAGGAGTGGGATAGTTATCCTTAGGACAAGCGCGGTTGATGTCAAGGTAATCCACACATATGTGAATAGTACCCTGTTTTTTATCCACAGGGACGATGTTAGAAACACATTCTGTTAAGGGGATTGGATAAATGAAGCTAGCTTTGAGAAGTTTTTCAACTTCTCATTTAATGGTGGCTACCTTTCTAGGGTGCATGAGACAAAGACGTTGGTGAACAAGCTTTGCGTCAGGATAAGTAGGAATCTCGTGCACGACTATACTCATATCGATGCCGGGAATTTCTTCGTAGGACCAAGTGAAAACGTCTCGAAACCCTTAGATGAGACTAGTATAGACCTCGATCTCATTAGGAGAATAGGTCACCCCAATGTGGATGTTCTCGACAACCCCCAGTTGAACGGAGATATAAATAGGCATCGTTTGCGTAATGTTTCCCAGGTTACCTTCCACGAAAACTTCATGTGTCAAGATAGGTGTTTGAAGTGGATGGGAAGGAGCTTGGGAAGAAAATTTATCAAGACAAGAAGACATGGCCCCAAGGCCAGGCATAAAGGAGGAACAATGATTACTATCATCCCAGGGAGGATCCTCAAGAAACATGGTTTCCATGATGGCATCATTAGTGGGAAATGTCTCATTCAAAGGATCAGGATAATCAAAAGCATCGAGCCAAGGGGATTGAGAATACGTGTCAAGAGACACAATCAAAGGACTATTATCAAAGGGAGGAGGAGTCGAAGCCGAAATAAGTTCACAATATTATTGGGCTTAATGGAATCGCATCACCAAACAAATCAATCTGCTTGGCGGAAGGGATGATCGACAGATCAAAAGAAGTGGATATCATATTGACCTGAGCAGTATTGGGCATAGGAAGAGAAAAAATACCCATAAGGGAAAGATCTTTGAAAAGACTCAATCTTATGCTTTCATAAGGCATAGGAATAAGATCTACATATGGAATGTTGCTCTCGGAAGACGTGGAATTGAAGAAGGACAACTGATTGACAATGATGATATTTCCTTCGTGTGGAAATCAAAGAACACAAAAGAGAGTGGACGGGACGCATAGCATGGCATGAGTCCAACTGCGATCGAGGAGAAGATTATAATTGAGTTTAGCATCAATGACTTCAACCTCAACATGAACCGTTTTCCCTTCCAAAATAATAGGTAAACTGGCGATAACACCAAGAGGGCAATATTCCCTTCCATTGAAAGCTTCTAAAGCATTTGGAGACTAATTAAGGGTTGTAGAACTAATGGACTTCCAGCATGAAGAAGACATGATGCAAGTAGATTCACCCTCGTCCACGGCCACACAATGGATATTCTTTCCATTAATCCCAACTTGGATAATCAGTGCAAGCTGGTGAGGGAGACGCGGGAAGAAATTTTCCAAATCGAAAGTGATAAGGTTGGAATCAACGGGGTCAACCCCTCCGATGGCAGATAGCAAAGCCTTCCATTGTGACAGACAACTCTAAAGTACTTCCAACGCATACATAACAGATGGCGCCTGAGCCAAATCCTAAAAAATATTGTAATGTTGAGTGGCACAGGCATTTGGGTTATAGGAAGACTTTCAGAGTACGCCTTTATAAGGTGGTCGTACAACGAGCTCAGGATTGGGCCTTTCAATGTGAAGAGGGCCAGAAGTAGGCAGGGGAGGAGGACCATGAGTGATCTCTTTTCTTACTGCTTGACGTGGTTCGGTATAATCTTTTGATCAGGTAGCAATAGAAATGGGTGTAGGACCATTCATCATGAAAACATGAAAGCCAAATGGGGCGGAGGACTGAGGTTGATCCACCATCTTAGTTTTCTGTGATAGGAATGGTTCTTTAAGAACAACCATACTACCTTGAGTTCCTTTGAGCAGTCAACTCACCTCGGCCTGTCGTGGAAAGTCCTTGGTGTAATGCTCATCATCACAAACCAGACAAGGGTGTTTCGGTTTGCGTTTTGAACCATCATCAACATTAGGTTTCAGAGAATCCTATTTTTGGGCATCAGCTTTGGCCTTGCCTTTACCCTTTTTCTTACCTTTAGAAGCTTTATCTGCCAGAGTGGACTGGAGGGAATTCACTTTCATGGTCTTACCAAGATCTGGAGGTGGTTGAGAAGCAATATCAGTGGAAGAAGTAGATTTTTTCTTTGAAAGATTCAGAGAAGACTTATGAGAATTCAGAGACACGAAACTAATGATATCGTCAACAGATGGCGTTGTTGGTGCTTTGGTAGTTCCATGTCACGGAGCATCGGGCAAGAGTTTATACAATGTGCCAGATTGAGAGTACACGAGATCTAGGTATTGGGCACGAGCAATGGCTTGTTACTCAGAAACACATGCCCCCATAGCGATTTCTTTAGAAATCATACCGATAAAAGAGGTAGTGAACCAATGAGTCAGAAATTGATCAGGAATCTCAAACTTGATCAAACGACGACGCCGTCTCCATTCATGAATATGATTAGAGATATGAGTAGCCTGATCCTTTGTCAAGGATGTGAGGAGGTGCATCCCAGTTTCATAAAAAAAATTGGTAACTGAAACTGTGTGAGAAATTCCATGGATAGGGAGTTGAGAACTTGAAATATTTCGTAGGAGAGTTCAATGTACCACTTTGCAGTGGCATGTAATATCCCAAAATGGGAATGCAGCAGTGCATAAGCACAATATTGGAATATAAGGGTAAAATTAAGTCATAAAATGTGTTTATAAACACATAGCCATCAAATGAATGAAACAACAGCAAAAATAAGCACTTCTACACCTTCCCAAGTGGGGAAAATGTAGCAAATAGACCTTGAAAATTTTATTTCTGGAGATTTGTGTTTTATCTGGGACAAAAAATTATTGGTTACCTTATAATATGGTCTAATTTCCTCACATACAAAATATAAACTGAAACAAATCACTTATGATAAGTTAAACAGACCTCCTGGCCTCAAATCAACTTAAAAATAACCAAATCCCATGACTTAAGCTATGCAGAATTTACTGAAGAAAATAATAGCATTATTTTCTGAGGGTTTCTATAGTATAATGATAGAATAACATGGATTTATAACTCAATGGAACAATATTCTAATAAAATGAAGATCTGGCCTCCTTTATTCATTATAAAGACAACCCGACAAGGGTTTCATGAAAGTACAAGTACAAAAAGAGAAGATCTGAATATTCAGCTCTGAAAATTTTAGTATTAATGAAAAATTATAGGAATATAGCTGAATAATACAAAATAGGGATGAGAATCCCTTCCTCAATCTTTCCGGGAGAAGGGTTGGCCCTTTCCCTATGAAACTAGCTCAGAAACAAGGGTCTTAACCCTACTGCAGCAACTCTATGAAAAATGACACAGTTCCTACAAGGGACTACACTGTAGGAGATGAGGAATACTCTGGCCTGCTACCAAGATGTGAAATGAGCCTAGAAATCTTCCTAGTTGATCTCTCAAGAGAACGAAGGCACCCTCTACTGAGAAACAGACCCGGAAGTGGTGTTAACAAACCTCCACTGCAACACCCTGCAACACAGCAATATTTTACTACAGAAATAATGATGAGGCTGGAGAATGGTGCTTGGCCTCAAGCCTAGATGTGGAGAAATACATAATAAGCCCTCCCAAGAGGCCTCTCAAGGGAAGAGGTGGGATTCCCGCTCGAGAACACCCTGTGCTAAATGGCACTGCAACCCTGCTAAACAACAAGAGGAAGCCAAGTTTAAACAGACCAATATCAAATGATAATCCAAAAATGAATCAAAATGGATGCCATCCTCTCCATATATAGCAATTGCACCTCTCCACAATGGGTCCCATCCATATGTGCCTCTAAGCTCATGCAATTTGTCCTCCATTAAAACTACGCAGTCCATCAAGGAGATAACAATGTATCTAGAAAGTGCATGTGGACTTGGTCAAATATGATTGAATCAATATGATCCAATCCCGTTCACACCTATAGGTGCTTAATACAGCTACTTATTCTTCCTCTTTTCACATGAGGAATGTTATTCTTCCTTCTAAAGAGGTTAATGGGCCTCCCCACCCATTTTATTCATCTACCTAGAGATAATGCTAACTATAATGTTCCTTTTAGCTTGAGGCTAAAATTTCGGAACATTACAGTCCTCCCCTCCAAAATGTTTCTTGTCCTCAAGAAAATGTATAGGGAGAGAAAAATTCCTCCCCTTCTCATCTTGTGGCCTCCTCATCAATAGTCCCCACCACTGCT
This sequence comes from Pinus albicaulis, assembly GCA_034641835.2. NCBI lineage: Eukaryota > Viridiplantae > Streptophyta > Pinopsida > Pinales > Pinaceae > Pinus > Pinus albicaulis. The sequence continues at coordinate 620,812,752 of CM076570.1, read as the reverse complement.
CAAGATAATCTGCAACAAATCTTCCCTCCAATGTCTCCTCCCAAAGATGCATAACCAAATGTCTCACATCATGAAAAGGTGGAAGGTGTAAGTGGAAACCTTCTTGCTATCCCATGGCCTCCTCAAGGTAGGAGTGATGATACACATGGGAAATCTCATTCTCAATGAGTGACCCTCTTACCCATGCTATCATCGAAATGAAATGAGCCATTCTAGGTAGCTCATCAAAGAAATTGTGTTGGGCCTGAATGGAGAGTTTATATGTTCCCATCAAAGTAGTTTCTCTCTCCATTTATGGTAAGTATGGGGGGGTTGCTGATATTGGGCTGAAATGTCATGTCCTTCAAAAATCTCCCAAGCTACCCCACAATATAAGTCAACCATGAAGTGCCTCCTCCAAGAACACAAGTTCTCCCAATGGCTCCTCCTATATGAAGGAAAGAGCTGTGATGTGGCAATCATGGCGTGCCCATTGTTCCTCCTAAAACACACAACATGAAAAATAGGGAGAATCATACTCCCAATGGGCATCTCCAACTCATATCCCACTCTCCAGACAAATCTTGCCATGAACATAAAATTATTAGCAATACATGGAAGCAAAACCCAATAAAAACAAGTTGCCGTGTGACAACCGGAAAGTGGATCATAGTTCCTCACATGGAACCAGCGAAATGCATCCCATGCCTACCTCAAAACAAAGTACAAAAATTTCTTTCCCAACCACTTTTTTGCTACCACAGTCATCTCATAATATGGAATCATGAATATACAATTTGGTGCCAATGGTGCACACCAAGAATCATGTGGCTTCCCCCACAAACCACCAAATAAATAGCCAATCTAAATGCCACAAGTGGCTCTAAGTACATCATCATATAATATTAAATAAGGGACAATCCTTCTTGGTACAACATGCTGCTCATATAAAGAAAATAAGTACAAAACATAAAGTGAAATTTTATATCCTCCATCATGTACTTGAGACCTTGAGCTGAAATGGCTCAACCGGAAATTTTCCCTCACCTCCAAAGAGTAGGAAAGTGGCTGTGACCTCCTCTCTATCACCATCGGAGCTATGCATCTCTCCATATGTTGAAATATGTCATGTTGGATGCCTTCCCAAGTGAAATCCTCTGCCAAAGAGAGATATGCATCATAATGCATGGAAAGGAAGTCCTCATGTGCTGCATGAAGCAACTTCTCCTTGAGCTTAGAAGCTCCAGTCAAGAAGACTCTGCCATAAGAATAGATGACCAAATCATCCACCATATACTCATCATCTCTATCCGGGTCATCAAGAATCATACATGCACCTAGATCCTTGGATTACTCTACCAAGAGTTGAGATCTCCAATATGGATCAATCCTCCCAAGAGACAGCACTGGTGATCTAGCGTGTGAAGCTCTCCTCATGCTGCTGCCTGCTACTTTGACATCCCCCATGCCAAATTCTTCCTCCAAAATCTTCACCTCTCCAAAATCCAAGAGTGGTGAACCCAAAGACAAGATGTCTCTCATCAATTCTAGATCTGGTGGCCTCCTAGGTGGAATGCCTCGATGTAGTGAGACATCAAAATCTGAAGTGGACTGTATATATGAGTGGACTGAGTTTTCCCTCTCTTCACTGAGTAGTGTAGTCTCCTTCTTATGTGAAAAAACCTCCTAAAATAGATAAGGGTGAATTCTCATCATCCCTTGATGATGATTGTACTCCTCTTCTTCCATATATGAGAATGCCTCATCCTCAATGAGAGACCCTTGATCTTGGTCATCTCTTGAGGGAGAAGACTCCATGTCTTCACAAATAGAAGAGGGTTCTTCAAGAAGTGGGGATCTTGCCCTAGGAAAACTATCATGCATGTTTTTATCCCCTTTAAAAATATGGAGTGGAGTTGGTTTAATAGGTCTCTCCAACTCATGCAAAGTGTTTGAGTTTTTGTTTTTAACAAATGATGGTTCACAATGTTTTCTTTCAAATATTTTCACCAATTCCTTAGTGAATCCAGCATAATTTTTACATTTGCATGAAAAAATGAAGCAGAATCAGTAACCACCAATCATGGGCGATACCTTTGAGGTGCAGTGCTGCTACTCTAATGGCCTCCTTCTCTAAAACTTGGTGTATATGGAAATAGGAATCTAGCTCTTCTACCCAAGCTTTGGTTGTGCACTCTGTTGATCCATCAAAGTGAGATAGGAAGATTCTACCTCTCTTGCTTCTTTTGTGGCTGCTGGATCTTGCCTCCTTGAGTTTTCAAAACCCTTAGAAGTCCAAGTGCTCCTTGAATCTCCATGATTGAGATTCATACTCCTGAAGATAGTCACTCAAGGTCTCCTCCCTTGGTGCATCTTCTTCCTCCATCCTTCTTGTAGTCAATGTGGGGAATAGACTACATTGTGGATCTACATGTGTTGCTGAATGCTCACACTCATCATGTGAATAGCTAAGGCTTTCTTCAAACCCTCTCAGAAATCTTCTACACTCCTCCCCTTTCATCTCCTTAAGATCTTCTTTGATATTATTCATAGCTTGGAAAAGAAGCAGGGAGAGCCTCTCTTCCTTCATTCCTCCAAATAATGGAGTCATGCTTTTTTTTCTTTTGCACAACTTATCCTTTCTATGAGAATCTTCTCCTACTAATGGCATAATGTCTTGGATGCACTGGCTGAGCCAAGATTAAGCTCTGATACCACTGTAATATACCAAAATGGGAATGCAGTAGTGCATAAGCACAATACTGGAATATCAGGGTGAAATTAAGTCATAAAATGTTTTGATAAACACATAGCCATCAAATTAATGAAACAACAGCAAAAAGAAGCACTTCTAAACCTTCCCAAGTGGGGAAAATGTAGCAAATAGACCTTCAAAATGTTATTTCTGGAGTTCTGCATTTTATCTGGGAGAAATAATGCTTGGTTCCCTTAGAATATGGTCATAGGCCCTCACATACAAAAGATGAACTAAAACAAATCACTTATGATAAGTTAAACAGACCTCCCGGCCTCAAATCAGCTTAAAAATAACCAAATCCCATGACTTAAGCTATGTAGAATTTATTGAAGCAAATAATAGCATTATTTTCTGAGGGTTTTTGTAGTATAATGCTAGAAAAAAATGGACCTGGAAATGGAACAATATGCTAAGAAAATGAATATTTTGCCTCCTTAATGCATTATAAAGACAACCCGGCAAGGGTTTCATGAAAGTACACGTACAAAAAGAGCAGATCTGAATATTCAGCTTTGAAAAATTTAGTATTACTACAAAATTACATGAATATAGTTGAATAATACAAAAGAGGGATGAGAATCCATTCCTCGAGCTTTCTGGGAGAAGGGTTGGCCCTTTCCTTAGGAAACTAGCTCAGAAACAAGGGTCTTAACCCTACTGCAACAACTCTATTCAAAATGACGTATTTCCTGCAAGGGACTGCGCTATAGGAGATGAGGAATACTATGGCCTACTACCAAGATGTGAAATGAGCCCGTAAATCTTCCTAGATGATCTCTCAATAGAAGGAAGGCACCCTCTACTGAGAAACAGACCCAGAAGTGGTGTTAACAAACCTCCACTGCAACACCCTGCAACATAGCAATATTGTAATGTTCCCAAAATTAGAATAGAGCTAATTGGAACATTAATTTTTCCTATATCAGCTAGGAGGTGAATAAATGGGTAAGGAGGCCCATGAGTAGAAATAAAATCCCTCATAGTGTGAAAGGGATCATCAGAGTAGCTCTATTTTGCACCCTCAAGTGTGAAAAGGGGCAAATGCATGAGGACAAGGTCAAGTTAATTTGACCAAGTCAACAATGTTGCCATAGTGGGAGTGGATCACCTTGAAAGACAACGCAGTGTGAAAGGGGAAGAGATCATTTGGTGGAGGAAACCCTAATGTGTGGGGGCCAAGGCAAGGATGATTTCATTTGTATAAAGGGAGGACAAGGAATCCATAGGAGGATATGTTGATGAATATAGAATTTTGTCTGCATGACTATTTGTTGTCTTTAGTTGTTTAACTGAGATTGTTGTGCTGCTTAGCACAAAGTATTTCCCGTTTAGGAATCCTTCTCCCTTCTTGAGAGGCCTCTTGAGGGATTGTACTTCATTCTCCACATTTCATTTTATTCTTGTAGCAGGAAACGTTGTGTTGTAGGGTGTTGCAGTGGAGGGTTCCACAACACCATTTCCTTGGCTCAACTTTCAGAGGAGGGAGATTCTATTCCTTTGGGAGGTTAGTGAGGAAGATTTAGGAGTTTATTGCAGATCTTTGGCATCAGGCCAAGCACTTCCCATCTCCTACAACACAGTCCATCTCCTTGACTGCATTATTTCTGAGCATATTTGAAGTGGGGACTTGCTCCACTATTTTGGAGGGTGAGATCTTCAAGGATTGGATCAGCCTTTCACCTGAGAGATCCTTTGGATGAGATATATTCATCATATGCAGCATCAACAACTATCCTCATCCATTTCCAGTTTCTGAGTTGTAGCTGCTACCTTGCAACTCTGGCATTTTGTATTTCTGCATATTTCAGCCAATCCTTCCAGGATTGTCTAGAAATTGCCTTTGGGAGTGTTTATCTTTTCTCCCCATATTTTATGAGCTGTGTATTTTTATATTCATGTATTGAAATCAGTTTGTAGTATTTATTCTTCATAGACTGCACAGTCATAGCCATGGTTTTCTTCATGTAGTAGTATTTTCCATTTATCATGTATATGTTCTATTGAGGGTTGTATTGCCCCACTTGAGTGATTGTTTCCTCAAGGATTTGTATAAATTGTTGCTACTATAATCTAATATGATGGTTATGTGGATATTTTGGAATTACATGTGTTAATGTATCACTTCTACTCCATTGGTGTGTTTACATATTGCTGTTGTTCCACATTTGGAATATCTTAAGATATTTCCAATAGTGTAGATTTTCCTGATTTGGGGATATTAAAAATATTCTGCTATAGAAATAATGCTAAGGATGGATAATGGTGCTTGGAATCAAGCCTGGATGTGGAGAAATATAGAAAAATCTCTCCCAAGAGGCCTCTCAAGGGAAGAGGTGGGATTCCTACTCGGGAACACCCTGTGCTAAACAACACTACAACCCTGCTAAACAACAAGAGGAAGCCAAGTCTAAATAGACCAATATCAAATGATAATCCAAGCATGAATCACAATGTTTTCCCTCCTCTCCATATATAGCAAGTGCACCTCTCCACAATGGGTCCCATCCATATGTGCCTATAAGCTCATGCAAATTGTCCTCCATTAAAACTGCACAGTCCATCAAGGAGATACAATGTATCTAGATAGTGCATGTGGAATTGGTCAAATATGACTGAATCAATATGATCCAATCCTGTTCACACCTATAGGTGCTTAATCCAGCTGCTTATTCTTCCTTTTTTCACATGAGGAATGTTATTCTTCCTTCTAAAGAGGTTAATGGGCATCCTTGCCCATTTTATTCATATACCTAGAGATAATGCTAACTATAATGTTCCTTTTAGCTGGAGGCTAAAATTTGGGAACATTACATGGCACCAGTGAGAGTCCTTTGGAAAATATGTAGTCAAATTGAGTCATCAACCCAAGATTTAGAGGAGCACCAAAGATGGTATGTCATAACATGTACTTGGGGGTCTTCTCTGGGCTTGCCTTCAAATTTGGGACAATCGCCAGGGATTTTAGTTGGAACTGGGGGCCAATATGGATTATGAAGGATATGACCATTTGTCAAATTTGACACATCAGACAGTTCCAGCATAGCAAGGAAAGGAAATTGTGGATTGAAAGGCATTGATGGCCTTTGATAGAGACCAGTATTGAGATTCCAACCAGGTTGGGAAAAATTCTGACCCCGTATGTTCTGTCTCAGAGGATTTTGTCCATAGGGTTTATAATTTTGATAATTATGTCCATACACTGGTTGAGGACTAGGATATTGGTTCTGAGCGAATCCTTGAGGTCTTGTCTGAGCAACATATGGATTTTGTTGTAGAATGTGAGCAGTGCCTTGGGGTGGACCTTGTACCATCGAATATTGACCTTGAGGAATAAAAGGTGGGCCCTAAGGCTGTACAAGATGCCCCTGGGGTGCAAGTTGAACCTGATGTTGTGGTTGAACAAGTTGTCCCTAGGGTGGAGGTTGGCCTAGATGTTAGGGCTGGACAGGCTATCCCTGGGGTACATGTTGGACTATATGATGAGAGCTACTGGGCTATCCATGAGGAATAGGTTGGCCTGATGGTTGAGATGAGCCAGGTTTCCCCTGAAGACCAGGTTGGCCCGACTGAACAGTAGAGGGTTGAACTTGTTGTAAAAAATTTGGGCCTTGCTGAATGTAAGGCTAGTTCTGTTGCAAAAATGGTTGTCCTTGAGATGGATAAGTTTTCCGTTGGGAACATAAGATGCTCCCTATTGAACATGAGGTTGACCAGTAGGACCATAGAGTTGTCCCTGAAAGCTTTATCCTCGTGGACCATAGGGTTGTCCTTATAAGTATGTGAAATGGTTGGGGTAAACTGGCATTTGAGGCGTTTGGACATACAATGGACTACGTGGAACGAGCCCATGGTAATCGACAGGAGTTCCATGCTCATCATAGTAGTGTGGTCGATAAATGGGAGCTTGAATCTACTGAGAACCCTGGGGGAAGTAATTTTGTTACTGAATAGCCATCATATACTGATTGTATGTCAAACCTCTGGGAATCAGATTAGAGGAGATAGGTGCACTACCAGTAGGTTGATTGACTCCTGATACGTGAGGCTATGATCCACTCACGGTGGGCCCAACAGGTATCGTGGAAGAAATAGGAGTCATCCAACGAACATCAGAAGATCATGGTAATGATAGAATCACACTAACAGAAGGAGCAGATGAAGCCACAAAAACAATGGGCTGGGTTGGGACAGATGTAACGACCATCGACGAGATAGGAGTCGAAGGAGATGGACCTGGTACGAATGACCCTTCGGAAGGAACCACTGTACCAGACCATATTGGATTCTGAAACAAATATGCAACACCATAAATGATTTGACTCAACGAATGATAAGCAGCTAGGAGAGATGAAGGTTGACTCGAGACATAAGGAAAATTATCTAGAAGGAATTGATATTCTCTTGTAGAAACATAAGCCTCTTCACTACTAATAGGACTCATGGAATCCATGTCGGATGAAGACATGTTGTAGGCGAAAAGGTGACAAGTAGTGGCAAGTAAAGCATGGGTTAATGGAAATGCAAGTGGTTTCGAGGGTAAAGGAGGATATTCTTCCCTAAAAGAGGCCCAAACATTCGAAGGTTTCCAATTGATATCAAATGGTTCCTTAGGAGGAGACCGAGTGATGAGAGGTTGAACACTCAGAATAATAGAATGCCAGTAACCTAAAGTTCTAGTAGACTGAGATGTCTCCGAAGAAACTTTGGGAGAAGGATATTCACTACGAGGTAATGAAGGGGACGACGAAACTGGTGGTTTCGCCACAGTGACTTTGTCTAAAAAATAGGAGAGAAAAGAGACAAACAATTCAAGGCTTCAATACCAATCACTAAGGAATTACTTATGAGAAAGCCAAGAAAATAACTTTAATGGGTGTGTGATCGTAGGTAATTAATTTTATGACACTAAAAAAAAACTCTGCCTTTCCATATTTTAAGAGTCAAGAAAAGGGCAAAAGGTGACTCTAGTCACTTTCAGGTTTGACGAGCTTGAAAGGACAAGTGCTCAATGATATTTTCAAATTTTAAAGGGTCACAGAAGATCAAAATGAATACTTAGGAAATCTAAGCAAGAGGGTGTAACAAGCTCTTGTGAACTTCAATATACACCTTGGTGATCAAATGAAAGAGAAATGAATAAGGAATTAACGTACGTGCAAGTAGTCTCCCCGAATGTTGTGTTCGGTGTATCATGGTTACAGGGTGACAGAATCGGCTTCTTATGGATAAAGGATTGCAACCTATGAGGGTCTCCCTTTATATACTCGATATTATGGGGAGCACAAGTCTTTGATAGTGCTATCTAATGCCAGATGGAAAACGATAACTACTAGGTTTAATGATGCTGGAACACGTCACTAGCCTATACCTATAAATATTAGCGTTAAGTTTCAATGCTTCCTTAGGTTGATTGAGTTCATTTTAAAGTTTATCTTGAAATTATGTTCCAGTTTCAAGGCCTTACCGAATGTAATATCGAATCTCTAATGCACAACTACATGAGGAATAATATCATTCCAATTCGATGAATAGCTAGCTAAGAGAGGGATAAATGTTCACAATGAAGCAATAATCAATCTAATGCAAGAAGAACTTTTCCTAATGCTTCTAACACAACCAAAGTAGAAAAAGAAAGGATTTTCTTTTGTTGTTAAATTTTTAATGAGAAAGATACTAATGCAAAAGACTACTTTTCATTTTCAAATCAAGAGAAAGAATGCAATTTTTGTTCTTTCAAATGAATGAGAAGAAAAGATGCACTGTTACACTAAAAAGGAAAAAATGAACACTAGTTTTGAGCTTCTCAAACGAAATGATAAAAGACAAAGAGACCAATCCAATGCGAATGTAGAACACACTAAAAAAGAGACACATTTTTTCACTCAAAAAGAGGACTTTCAAATTGACTTAGTGAGCAATGTGATCTATGCTCAGGGTGAGGGTTGGAAGGTTAAACAAACACCAGGATGACAGTTTTACAACCCAACCACACATAGAATCAAAAGAAAAGACCAATCAATCAGTCAACAAGCTGAAAAGATGAAAGAACAGACTGACTCACACAAAACTCAGAAGCTCAGTGAACATGCGGCCGAACAAGCAGTGAAAGAAACCTAGAAACCCTAGGATGACAAGCCACTTTGATCAAATGAGATACAATCAACTGAAGAGAATGAGACAGGGAAGTAAAAAAAAATCCAAGTGGACTAATCCAGGAGGGAAAAACCAATCCAGAGGCAAGATGCACTAGAAAAACTCAGGGAGGAGGCCCAAATCCAAACCTACATGTAGAAATTTTAATACAATTATCTATTTCCTAGATTCTCTTGATCTAAAAATTATATGCCACTGTTAAATACATAATACTTCTACTTAAATCTTTGTGGAAATTTAATCGCCAATTGCAAACACATGAAGAAATATCAATCACACATAACACAGATGTTTTTACCAGGAAAGCATAAAGCTAAAAACCCCACTATCATATATTATGTATATATCATGGATCATGAAAAAATCTCACACAAAACTCTAATCCAAGAGCTCTCAATACAATATACAATCGTCTCACACTGTCATACAAAAATTGGCATATTCATGCACCAATTTACTGCCTCTTGATAGCCTGCTTCCACTGCGCAATCCCTGCTGATCACAATCCCTGAATGAATCCGATCTTGCCTTGCCTTTATTGCGCAATCCTCATTGGCATCTCCAATGTGTGTTTGGTTGCAAGTGTGCACCCACTAATGTCACAACTGATAGTCAAACTGTCCCTTTCACCTATCTCTCAATTGGGTCTTCACTGGATCTGACATGCATGTAGTTAACAGTAGTAAATATTCAATTTCATGTGAGATCACTCCATGCAAATTAATTTAATATTTAATTCACTGATCTCTCACTAGTGTACCTTTAGTTACAACTAGTTACAACTAGCACAACTGAGTTTAACTCACTTAACTGAGTTAAACTACTTTACAACTCACATAACTACACATCCAACTTTGTTACAACTTTTTATCACTCAGTTACAATGAAGTCCACTTGAATGTCCCACCAACCAACCTTAGAACTCGTAATTCCTTTATTCAACTGGTTTTCCACAATAGTTAACTGAAATCAAGTGCTTCAAGAGAATAGATTATTATTTATTATCTAATTATTATTAACAGATAATAATAATCTACATGCATTCTATTTTTAGACATGCGATCTACGAACAGACTTCGCACATGCATTCCAAAAATAGAACCCCATCCATAAATAGAATTTTCTCAACCATCTATAAATAGACTCCCTATTATAGCATCATTTTTCACCCTCATGTGATTCATGATTGTCTTTTTGGCCTTGGGCACCCTTTCCCACAGACTTGAATAAAAGTTCATAAAAAATAGTGTTTCAAAACCCATACGCGGATATGCCCAGACGTTTCCGCCTGTATACGTGAGTCCAAAGATACTTTTCCGCGTATGCCATTAAAATCATTAAAAAATATAAAAAAACCCTATTTTCGAGGCTGGGTTGATGGTTATTCCTGTAATTAAACCACCCTAGCCCATGGCCAACTGTTTCCAACTGATTGAAACTACTTTGAGGGAGTATAAAATTCCCTCATATGCATGGCCTAAGGGAGGGAGAAAAATTATAAACATTATACTCTGTTGGAGCCCAATTAAATTCTGATTTCCCATGCCTCCTGCACTTCCCAGGTATTTATAGGAAACCCTTGTTTCCTGGAGATGTTCATCAACTTATATGTCATCTCGTGTGCACAAGTCTTGGAAGAATCCTAGCGAGGCAAGGGCAGGACAAATCCAGACGACGGTCTATTCGAAGATCGTGGAAGGATTTAGGGGATCTCTCCACCTTTCTATTATTGTACATTCTATTCGTAATGAAGAAGAACCATCTTGTTTCTAAATTCACGTGTTAATATCTGCTTATATATGTGAAAAGACTGTTAATTAAACATTTATTATTGTTTATATGATGTTTCACATGGATTATACTGACATTCAGGAAAGATATATGTTGTACAACTAGATTTCCATGCACGTTTCTTCTTGATTTTTAGGTTGAAGAGGAAGAAGAGTTGCTGGGGGTTTGGACCCCGTGGGATCTACATCAAACGTAGGATCTACGGGTGAGTTATACAACCGATAATATCTAGTTTTTAGCATTCAAGTTTGGTTGTGTGAGTCCTTATTGAATAGTATGCCCCGATCTGTGGAGGTTTCTGACCCAACGACCTCTAGGGATTTATTTCCCTAAACACTCCCGCTATAAATAGAATTTTCTCAACATTCTAAAAATAGAAATACAACTAAAAATATCCTGTGGGCCCCACCAAGTGTAGCTGCTTAATTTTCACTCGGATCACCATTTTTTTGAATCTCAACACTCCCTCTCAACAAGAAAGGGATTATCCTTCACCCCGATCCTGTCTCTATGGTATTCAAATTTACTCCTGGTGAGCGCCTTTGTCAGAATATCTGCATCCTTATTTTCCGTAGGTATGTTCTAAAGCAACATGATCTTCTACTGCACACAATCTCTGATATGATGATACAGAATATCCATATGCTTAGATCTATCATGAAACACAAGATTAATAGAGAGTTTAATGAAACTTTGATTATCACAATGAATCACTGTCGGATATAATTGAGAACCAAACAAACCAACCAAGATATTCCTCATCCAGATAGCCTCACATGCAGCTTGACTTGCTGTCGTGTATTCTACTTCTACTGAACTGAGTGCCATGGATCTATGTTTTCTACTATACCAAGAAACAACTGTAGATATGATACTAAATACCCCTCCTGATGTGCTCTTTCTGTCCGTTAAGCTGCCCGCCCAATCTGCATCCGTGAAGCCATGCAACTTCACCTCATTCGTCTGTCTGTACCATAAGTCATACTCAAATGTGCCCCTGAGATATCTTAGGACATGCTTGCCTGCCTTCCAAAAGAGCTTGGTAGGATTAACCATCGCTTGACTAAGCTGGTTCATCGCATAGCATATGTCTGGTCTTTTGTTAACTAAATACATGAGTGAACTCACCAAATGTCGATAGACAGTAGCATCCACTACCTCTCCAAATGTAGCGTCCTCTTTCCTCCAGTTTCCTGGAAGAGGAGTATCCATGGGTTTGCAGCCCTCCATGTGAAACTTATCCAGTATCTCCCTTGTATACTTGCCTTGAGACACACAAATTTCACCATTTCGTTGCCATATTTCCAATCCAAGGAAATAGTGAGGGAGGCCCATATCCTTCATATCAAACTCCTTTGCAAGGTCCTCCTTGCATGAGTGTATCAGCTTCTCATCACCAGTCAGTATTAAACCCTCAAAATAAAGAAAAATTATTGAAAGCTTACCCTCCACCACAATTTGGCATAGGTTTGCATTCGCCTCACTCTTGGTGAAGCCAAGTCCGGTGAAATAGCTGTCAATCCGAGTGTACCAAGCACGGGGTTCTTTCTTCATCTCATACAAAGCTCTTCTGAGTCTGCACACATGCGACTCGCTGCTAAAAAACTGAAATCCTTCAGGTTGCTTAATTTTTACTTCTTCCTCAATGATCCCATTAAGGAACACAATCTTCACATCCATCTGATGAATGTGCCAACCCATATGCGTTGAGAGAGCAAGGATGGTCCTTATGGAAGAATACCGTGCAACAGGTGCAAAGATTTCTTCTCCCATCGATTTGTGAGAAGTCCTAGGCCACAAATCTGGCCTTGTATTTCTCAACACTCCCATCAGCAACTTTCTTTACCTTGTAGATCCATATTGAACCTAACACTGATTTATCAACCGGCCTTGGAACAATTTCCCAAGCACTATTTCTGACAATGGAGTCATACTCCTCCACCATTGCATCTACCCATGTGGGCTCCTGCGCTACTTCCTGAAAGGAAGATGGATTAGTCACAATACATTTTCTCATTAGATCCATGTATCCAGTGAATCGGTCAGGAGACTATCTCTGCCTACACTATGAAGTAGGGACTCCTACATTCTATGCTGCATTAAGCTTCAGCCTCTCAGCTTTTGTGGTACACTTTCTGCTAGTTCTGATGTTTGGCTCTGTGTGAGTGGACTCCTCCACTCCATGAACCTCTTCCCGTGGTTGATCCACATCTAGAGACTCATCTTTGGGAACAAGCAATTCCTCCTATGCATGCAAGTTTAGCTCCCTCTCAAGCAACAAATTCATGTCTTTCTCTTCATTGAATTTTATATCCCGTTACACCATAGTCATTCAACTGTTTGGAAAATACACACGATAATTATGGGGTGTTTCTGTATACCCCACAAATATCCCAACTTCAGCAATCAGCTCCAGATTCTTCCCGGCGTTCTTGGTCACATGCACATAAACAGATGAGCCAAAAATCTTAAAGTGAGAAACATCTGGTTTCTTACGAGTAAAATCTTCTTCAAGTGTACTCATGCGAAGTACTCTATGAGGACAATGATTTTTCACATAAACCATAGTGTTGCATGCTTCCTCCCACAAATGCATTGGTAGGCCCTGATCATGCAGAATAGCTTGTGCAACACTCATGATCGTTTTTTTCTTCCTCTCTGTGACCCCATTTTGTTGTGGGTTATGAGGCGCTATGAGTTCTCTCTAAATTCCTTCTTTGCTACAAAATTCTTTGAATTCATTCGAGATGTATTCTCCACCATTATCGCTCCGCAGAGCCTTCACTTTCTTCCCCGACTCTTTCTCAACCAATGCCTTAAACTCACAGAACTTTGATAATTTTTTATCCTTCTTCTACATGAAGAATATCTAACATTTACGAGAAAGGTCATAAAAAAAATAACATAACACCTGTGTTTTACTGTTGAAGCAGCCGAGAATGGTCCACTCACGTCTGTGTGAACTCTATCCAGGATCACCGAAGCATGGTTCTCCTTTTCATGAAAGGTGGACTTGACAAAATTACTCATAGTACATCCCTTGCACTAATCTAACTACACAAGTGTACCCTTGGGAAGTCCAGTAGAAATCTGCTGCACAATTTTCAGGGCGCCATGGTGAAGATGAGGAAATTTCATGTGCCATAATTCGCCCTCATCTCGGCTCACCACTTCTTCTTCTTTGCTCACCATTTCAGCACAACCATCTACCTCCAACCTGGATATATTCTTGACTTGAATCCCTATCCTCTTGGCTTGACCCATTTTTTTCTATCGCAGGAAATATTTTCCATTGTTGAAAACAACGTCATAACCTCTTTCCTCCAACATTGTGACTGAGACCAAGTTTTTATTCAGACCTGGAACATGCATAACATATTTCAATAGAAATGTTTTACCTGACTCCCTCTCAAATGTAATGGTACCAATTCCAGTCGCACTGTATCATCCATCATCACCCATCTCTATATGCATTTAGAGATATTTCTTCTCCAAGTCACTGAAAATCTTATCTCCTGTCATGTGGAAGGAAGCACCACTATCAAGATACCACGTCGATCCCATTTCACTTGAAACCAAGCATGCGATCAAAGAGAAATCAATTTCAAATTACTAGGCAAGGGCCTTACCAGCTGCAACTGCAACAACCTTCTTGTTATTCTTTTTTTGTGGGTAGTTACAGGCGAGATGCCCATGTTCGTGACAGTGAAAACACTACACCTTGGAAAAATACAACTTCTTGCCTTTAGACTTATATTTTGAATGGGATTTCTTCCCCTTCCCTTTCCCTGCCTTGGCATCCAAAGCACAATCCTCTTCATCATCATGCTTTGATGAAGAGCCATCTCTGGTGTTTCGTTTGAACTCCTCCTGCACTAGATCTGACCATAGAATCTTGATAACTGTGCCAACTCTTATGAATTCCCTAAAGAGCCAAACTCACCAAATCATCATCAACAACTGTGATTCCCACACTTCCTAGTTCATCCCGACATTGGACAAAATTTTTGAGATGCTTAGGAATATTTTCGCCCTTCTCCTTCTTGATCTTTCTGATTTTATCCTTTAGCGCCAATTTCCTATGGTCACTGCTACTTTGGAAAATATCCATTAAAGCCTTCCACATCACAAATGGAGTGGATTTCCCATGAAGGCTTGAGAAAATATGGTCTCGCACACCTTCCAACAGAATCCTTCTCGTCTTCGCTACTTTATTTTTCTAGGGGTCAAGTAATGAAGCATTCATCGAAGTGGGCTTAGGAACATCACTGTCGATGAATTCCTTCATACCATTATCTTCAAGCACTGCATCCATCCTATCCTTCCATGCATTTTATTTTGAGCTGCCCTCAAGTGCATACTCTAACCGCAAACCATTGAAATCCATTTTGATGTTTACTCAACTGTCGCACCAAGAAGTTCTTGCAGCAAATTCGAATTGTTTCCACCAACAAACTCAGCTACTTCTTCAATATTGCAATCTTCTTTGCTCTGATACCATGTAGAAATTTTAATACAATTATGTATTTCCTATATTCTCCTGATCTAAAAATTATATGCCACTGTTAAATAGAGAATCTTTCTACTTAAATCTTTGCGGAAATTAATCGCCAATTGCAAACACATGAAGAAAGATCAATCACACATAACACAGATGTTTTTATCGAGAAAGCATAAAGCTAAAAACCTCACTATCATATATAATGTATATATCATGGATCATGAAACAATCTCATACAAAACTCTAATCCAAAAACTCTCAGTACAATATACAATCATCTCATACTGTCATATAAAAATTGGCATATTCATGCACCAATTTACAGCCTCCTAACAGCTTGCCTCCACTGCGCAATCACTGATGATCACAATCCCTGAATGAATCTGATATTTCCTTGCTTTACTGCGCAATCCTCATCGGCATCTCCAATGTGTGTTTGGTTGCAAGTGTGCACCCACTAATGTCACAACTGATAGTCAAACTGTCCCTTTCACCTATCTCTCAATTGGGTCTCCACTGGATCTGACATGCATGTAGTTAACTATAGTAAATCTTCAGTTGCATGTGAGATCACTCCATGTGAATTAATTTAATATTTAATTCACTGATATCTCACTAGTGTATCTTTTGTTACAACTAGTTACAACTAGCACAATTGAGTTTAACTCACTTAACTGATTTAAAATACTTTACAACTCACATAACTACATATCCAACTCTATTACAACTTTGTATCACTTAGTTACAACAAATTCCACTTGCAAGTCCCACCAACCAAACTTAGAACTCATAATTCCTTTAGTCATCTGGTTTGCCACATCAGTTAACTAAAATCAGGTGCTTCAAGAGAGTAGATTATTATTTATTGTCTAATTATTATTAACAGACAATAATAATCGACCTGCATTCTATTTTTAGACATGCGATATACGAATAGACTTCACACATGCATTTTATAAAACATCTATAAATAGGCTCCCGCTATAAATAGAATTTTCTCACCATTCTAAAAATAGACATACACCTAAAAATAGCCTACAGGCCCCATCTAGTGTAGGTTCTTAATTTTCACTAGGATCACCATCTTGTTTAATCTCAACACTACAAGATTCATTGGGACTCTTTAGCTATAATCTGTGTTGAACAGTGGAAATTTCGCCTGTAAAATAGGAAACATGCGCTAATCGACGCGACTGTTAAGGAAATAGAAGCACTGAGCTAGAAAAATAAGGATAGGAGAAAAAGAAGCTGAGGAAAATCTAGGCTTAACACTCTGAGCCTAAGTAGGATGGCTTGAAATAGTCAGAGAAGCAAAACAAAGCAGAAAAGCAACAATACGACCAAATTCAGATAGACAAGAAAAACTCTAAACGAATCAACGAGAGACAACAGACACACTAATCCCTAGTATGGTCGCCAACTTGATGAGCAGTAAAATCCTTTCTATGGATAGAGGAAATCCCTCTAGCCCTAGGGTGGGTCTAGCATCAAGGGAACATGCTGGACTCCTGAATTCCTAGCTTATAAATGAAATATGTACTGAAACAGATATCCTAGCTCAGTCTAATGCTTTTGTTGTGGCATGCGACAACAATCCTTTGATCTTTGTCTTCACGCCTTGCGCTCCGTGTTGGTGGCGATGTTCACACGTTTGCGCAAAGATCAAACAAGTGATAACATCATACAAGCATATACATTCATCTATGGCTATTCAGTTAGTCAAGGAGAGCTAAACACTTTGCATATAAATGGAAGCAAAGTTGGAAACAAAAAATGAGTCATGTATTATTGATAGTGAAAAAGAAGTTTACAACCTTATGCCTTGATGTTGTAGATCTCATTTAGGGGGTTGAGTTGGGCGCATCTCAAGAATTCGTTCGGGATTAGACTCGATGAGTCAATGGGCCTAAAATCTCTCTCAATAATGGATTCTTCTCTGCCTTCTTCTACACACCAATTATAGTAATGACAGTTCAACTAGATGAATCAATGTGAGAAGGAAGAATTTATAAGAGAGGAGGAGGTGGTTTGGGATCACACATGAGGTGGAGGAGAGGTCTATCCCTTTGGGGAGTTACAAAATTGTAGGAAACAATAGGCCAAATGGAGGAACTCGACCTGACTGGTTGTGCTACATATGACATTGCTATCACAGGCTTTGCAACTGCGTGCTGTCCTTCAGACTCAGGGATATGAGCATCACGTGGATCCTCCTCGCCTTTCTATGCGATCAAATTGTAACATTCATGGGCTTGTGCCAACTACGTAGCCCAGTCAAGTTGTACCATAGTCATTGACTACTTAGTAATGTGGAATACTCCTGCCTTAACATCCTGAAGGGCATCATTAATACACTCCCAACCATTAGCGAAGTTATAAGTTAACAAGAACCCATCTATCATCTCATCCCAATCCATGGTTCCATGGCACAACTCTATTTAAAGATACCATTGCTGAGGTATCATATCCAAATAATGAATGAATGTGTGCACCCATTCTGGTTGAGGTTCAACGCCCCAAGCCACAATCTAGTGAGACAAGTGCTCGTGAGGATCCTTCTGACCATCATGCTCCTCTGCGATCTTTGTATCAACCTGACTGTAGGTTTTAACCTTGTACAAAAATTATCTGCAAATGAATCTTAAAAAGAGAAAATAAACAATAGATAGAGAATAAAACATAAAACATATATACACAGAGATTTTCCCCTGGATCCAAAATCGGGACTACCAACTTGATTTTTCATTATATTCCTTTTAGTGTTACAACACATATATATAGATGCTGAAGCATTCATAAACCCCAATCCATTAACCCTAGATTATAACATAACCATAGTTCCCTTGACTATATCTACAAAATACCAGGGGCCTAAAACCATCATGCCCCAAAAACATGTGCAAACCCATGCACAAAAACCATGGGCATGTCCAAAAAAATAGGGTCCAATTTTTTTTTCCCAGGGCGCTGTCTCAAACCCCACACAGGGGGATATCCACCCCCTGTGAACCCACGAACAAGAGAGGATGCCACCGCCCTTGTGATCCCCCTGCTATGCTCAGCGCAACGTATAAAGGGTGCTATCGCCCAACCTGTGACCCCCTTGCGCATGCGACTAATTGTGGAAATAATATAACACATACCCAATATTCTCCCGCTTGGTGTTTTATTTCTGCAAGGGGGCATTGAAGATATTAGTCATTAGTACATATTTTCAACACCCATTTTTTCTCTACACCAAGAGAACTTCTAATTGCTCACAGACTTCTTCAATGCATCTGCAACATTCTTCAAAGTTTCCACCTTTACCAAAAACACCCTTTTATCGTCAACCATATCTCTCACAAAGAGATATTTAACATAAATGTGCTTTGTCTTTGAATGATAAGCAGGGTTCTTAGCCAATAAATTTAACTTTGGCTATCAGAGTCAATCCTTATAGTGTCCTGCACCAACCCCATACTTGAACACAATATCAACACCGAAACTTCTTCCTTGCTTGCATGAGTGTCTGCCATGTATTCTGCTTCTGTAGTTGAAAGAGCCACGACATACTGTATTTTTCTCATCCAACTGATTGCACTTCCAAATAGGCTAAAAGCATACCCACTTGTAGATCTTCTTTGGTCCAGATCTCCAACCCAGTCTGCATCAAAAAAACCATGGATGTCCAAGACTCTGCCCAATCCTGGTCTTCCCTGGTAGCACAAACCATAATCACTAGTGCCCTACAAATATCTGAAAAATCTGCTTCACTATTGTCTAATGATCCTTCCCTAGTTTTGACATAAACCTGCTCAATACTCCCACTAGATGTGCAATGTATGGTCTAGTACAAACCATTGCATAAATCAGGATACCCACTACACTTCAATATGGAACATAGGAAATATGCTCCTCCGCTTCTTGTGTCTTGGGATTTTGTTCAACAAATAGCTTTACACCTACAGGAATAGGAACCCTCATCGGTTTACTATCCTACATATTGAACCTCTGCAATATTTTCTCGACATTTTTCCTTTGGTTTAGCCAGATCTTCCTCTTTTCTCGATCTCTCTTAATTTCCATGCCCAAAATGTAGTTTGTAACACCAAGATCCTTCATGTTGAATTTGGAGAACAATTGGGTCTTCAAGTATTAGATAATTTCTTTGTCATTTCCAGTTAGAAACATATTATCCACATATAAGACCAAATAAATAATAGGGTCACCAATTAATTTAAAATAAACACAGTGATCCTCTTTTCTTCTGGTTAAGCCAAGTCCCTATATATATGTATCAAAGTTCTGATACCACATCCTTGGTGTCTGTTTTAATCCATACCAAGAATTTTTTAACCTACATACCGGTTCTTTCTTACCCTTCACCATAAATCCTTATGGTTGCTTCATGTAGTTCTCTTCTTCCACATCCTCGTGAAGAAATTTTGTCTTCACATCCATCTATTCTACCTCAAAATCAAATGCAACAACAACAGATAAAAGTAATCTAATCGAAGTAACCTTGGAAACAAGAGAAAAAATATCACCAAAATCAATTCTCGACACCTAGGAATAACCTTTTGCTACCAAACGAGATTTGTATTTCTCCACCTTCCCTTCTACATTCATATTCTTCTTAAACACCCATTTTCTCCTGATGGGCCTCCTTCCAGCCAACAACTCCACCAGATCCCATGCCTCATTTTTGTGCAAGGATGCCATTTCATCAACCATGGCCTCCTTCCAGAGTTTTCCATCCTCTAAATCCACTACCTCCCTAACAGTTCTGGGATCATCATTAGTGATAGTTAAAGAAAAATTTGAATAGAAAATAGACGGAATATACCTTTCTAGCTGTCTTCTTTCCCGACTTGATCTTCTCACAACTGGGGTTTATGGCTCTTACTCTTCTGAATCTTGTTTTTTTGTAGAGTCTGGAGTCATCCTCCTTTAGCTAAAAATATATCTTCTGAGGTTCCTTTGGTAGGAATTCATGTTTAAAAAAATCTTTCACCTCTCTAAACACCGCATCTCGACTCTACACTACCTTCCTTCTTTATGGGTTACAAAGCTTGTAACCTTTTAAACCATCCTTATACCTAATAAAGATGCACCTTTTAGATTTATTATCCAACTTGGTACTTTTCTCCTTTGGAACATGTACATATGCATCACATCCAAATACCCTCATATGTGAAAGAGAGGGTTTCTTACCAGTCCATACCTCTTGTGGAGTCTTATCCTCCAACATTGATGAAGGTGATCTGTTAACCAGGTAACATGCAGTCTCCACTGCCTCCACCCAAAATTCATGTCCTAACCTAGTACCATTGAGCATGCTTCTTTCCTTTTCCATCAGCGTTCTATTCATTATTTCTACAACTCCCTTTTGCTGACATGTGTATGGAGTAGTATTTTTCCATGTTATACCACACTTCTTATAGAACTCTTCAAATTCCTTCTTACAGAACTCTCCACTACTATCTGTCCTCAACACCTTTATCTTCTTCTTTGTCTAGTTTTCCACCAGAGCCTTAAATTCTTTAAATCTATCAAAGACTTCAGATTTCTTCCTCAAGAAATATATCCATGTATTCCTTGATATTCCAATCTAACACAACACATATATTTGATAACCCTGTTACAACGCTTAGTGGTTACTTCTTGAAAATGATTCTTCCAATGCTCCAACTCTTCATCGAAATATGAAACACATGAATTATCATGCTCCCAACAAAATCTATCATATGTGGTGGGATTGATCCAATATTCATACTGCACAGTAATTTTATATATCTGATCAATCTCGGCATCCCCATACTCATGGTGGAAAGGATATGTATAGTGCACACCTTTGGAAGGATCTAATGGCACAACAAATGAGGTAACATTATTTTCAAAGATCATCTACCTCTTCTTCAGGTTGATTATAACATCCATGTCGTAAGCCCAGTCAAATCCCAACATCATAGGACATGGATTACTATCATCAATGACCTCAATCACTTAGAATTCGACCAATATGCTAGCTCCATCAATATCTACACTAATCCCATGCAATTGTTCCATAGGGATGATATTCTGCTGATTTTCCATCCTCAGTTGAATAGATGATCATTGCAGCTTAGGCATTTCCATCTGCTCCCATGTCTACTTTGGTTGAACGTTGGAATCTGATCCTAGATCTAGAATGACTTGATCCATCTCATAATCTTTGATATTCGTAGTCAATCGCATCTCCCAGTTGGTTCTCTTCTTTTTAATGTATAGTTTGTTTACTCCACGTTGTTCCAGCTGCAGCCTTTCCTTACTAGTGAAATTATCTATTAGCTCCTACAATCCTTCTACAACCCTCTAGTCCCTTAACAATTTCATACACATCTGCAAGAAGGAAACCAATATAGACTGTTAATATTCCTTCATTTTGGCATTCTCCTTAAGCTTGTCCTCCACTAGAAACAATTTTCTCTACGTGGTAGTTGGAAGAGATTTAGGAGTCATACATGTCTTCCTTGCTTCCATGAATGTTTATTTCTCATGATACACATTAAATTCAACATTTTTATCTTCATATTTCCTTACCTAGGTGTCCGTCACAATATTTTTTATTTCTGTGTGGTTTCCTCCGGTATTCACAACACTACGCATTACTATGTTAACGTTTGAATCTGCCTGGTGTGACTCATCCCCCATCATTTCTATATTTTGAGCCTGCTACTGGCTGTGCTTCTCCTGCATTTTAGCTAATAAAATGGGACAATATTTGATTTCATGACCAAATTCTTGACAATACTTTCAGGAAGTTGCAGTAGGATTCTGCCAATCCCTGATGAAATGTCTAGCTTATCCATAGTTGTAACATATCATCTTGCCTCGTCCATGACTTGCGCCTCCTTCTCAGCCATGCCCTCGTCCTAGGAAACCTCCTCACTTAGTCAGTGAACCCTAAGCTTCATGACATTCTACCTACATTCTATATGCACCAGGAATGTTCTACATGATTAGATCATAAATCTTACAATGTTTCTCGTCATGTCCCACTGAACTGCAAAAATTGCAGAACAATTGCTTCGATGATGTGATAAATTTTTGCAAAAGGTGACAATAGTCCATGGAATGTTGGCCTGCAACTTTGAATAAGCTACATCGTACATGGGGCCCTACAGTCAACCTTGCGCTCGGTCCAAGCTTCAATTGAATCAACATCCAAGCATTCAAATATTATTTATAAATAGGGCACTTCTCTTTATAGTGACCCTTCGGTTTGAATTTGATACACCAGACCTCTGTTCTCATTTTTGGGTGAACCCCCTTTCCCTTATTTAGATCATGGAGTTCTATATGTAGGCTTTCCAACTGAGTTTGTATCTATTTCATCTCTATGCTTGTATTGACTATAGGCGAAGCTTCTAGCTTCATTGCTATCTCCAATGCTTCAACATGAGTAACAACCTTCTATTGTGACAATGGTAATCTGAGGTGAGGCAACAACGTAGCAATGAACCATTCTCTATGTTGTTCATCAAGGATCTTGAAGCTAATTTGGCACAACAACGTCTTAAATCATTGATCTACCTCCCATACGGTCTCATTAGCTAGCTGCTTAATCTCCTTAATCTCTGTGATAAACTGGGACTACGACTTTGGTTTCTGTAATTCAGCATTCAGCACGGTATTTGTCTTAGCCAAAGAAGAATTTTCATTCTTCGTAACGTATTTCATGTACCAAGACAATGCTCTATATTGAATTGCAGTAACCAACTGTGTTTTCTTCATGTTTTCATCAGTAACATTCTGTGAACTCCATATCACTTCTACCACAAACCGTAACTATTCAGGATCATCTATTCCCTTTAGCATAGGCATCTTCAGAGGTTGGGCCATGGTGAAAGAGGGGGGGGGGTGGAGGTGGAGGAAGAAAATGGAATGGAGTGATCATGGGGGTGGAAGGATAGGGTATCTCCGTAGTGCTCTGTTGAATCTCAGATCTCAAAATTCTTGGGGTAGTGGATTTTCTTTCTCTTTCTCCAAACCCAAACAATGAAATATATTCCCTTTCAATGTACGTTCTCCAACTGGTCCTAAACATTTTTCCGCTTCGTGTAGCACCATGTTCGCTTTCTTCACACATCAATATGAGTGCATCCTTAATACACCCTTTTCACACAATAGCATTCTAATCCAGAACTTCAGAGAATTCAGTTACTTACCTCTGAGGCCTTTGAAGAACTTATGCTCTACTTCACTATAAGACACAAAAGTCTCGATTGTGAGCTCAGTGACAAGCCCTCCAAGTATATTGTCTATCAAATAATCAACAACTCCCGCAATCTCATTATTAGTCTTTTTCAGCTTCTCAATTAGATATGGGGTCCACACAGTTAGCTTATTATTGAATCAACCTGTCTGCATAGTTAGTCTTGAGATCCACTCGTATAACTCACTAGAAAATGATGCAAAAAATATCTCATACTGATTTATATAAATATACTTCTGTAACCAATGTTCAATATAGATGTTCAGACTTATGTTTTCTTACACAAAAAACTCAGGTTCTTTTAGACTTACCCAATTCTATCTCTTTCTTAGACGAATTCCACATCTATTTATCCCTTAGTCAGATCTCGATCCTAGAAACATAACCATTTTTTGGCTTGATGGGGCCTAGACCCATGTTCAAAGTGAATGTGTAGTCTAAAAAAACCCACTAGTCCAACAAAACTCACTATTACTGTCCCTTTCGACAACGATCTTCTTGCGTAGACCAAAATCTCACTCAAGGCAATATAGGGGGATGTGAGAACCAGGTATTTTCATCCACAGGGATAGAGGATTGTGGCTTTAGGAATTTTCCTTATTATCATCTCTTTGAATATCAAATCTATCAATACTATAGCCATTTTTCAATACATATGTTGACCTTACTATAGACTGCATGATATTACTTAGTTATACATTAGATAAAGTAAATAGCCATAAACAAGACTGCACTATTCAATTATAGATAAAAACCCTTATTCAACATAGACAGTGATAAACAGTAAGAAAAAATAAAACACATTAATATAAATCAGATCTTCTCAACAATTCTTTCATTAATAGCCATATTTTTCTCATACATTCAATTTCACCCTGTGCATACAACTACAGGGGTTTGCGCACATAGCTGGAGACTGCATATGACTTCTATCTAGAATCCTTATATATATTTTGAATTTACAAAAACATGGTCCAAAACCATGGGCAGAGTCCAACGTTCACAAAATATCCCATCTTGTTACATAACGAGGGGCTTTGACCCACCCCAAATCCATTATGAATAAAAAATAGACTCCGCGATGCGCTCCTCGATCTGCAGAGTCTTTCCTTGTTGCTTTATTTGAGGGGATCCCATCTCCAACAAAACAACCTCAAATTTTTTGAGAGTACATGGGAAATTTAAAGTACACAAAATTATATGAGGATGACATATAATTGTGGAACAAACATAGTGTTGATATCAAGGACATTGATTTTAGAATTTATACTTCCAAACAATGGAATGAATCTATATGCAATATTATAATATCTATGATCGCACCAAAATGTGAAGCTTCAATGGTTGAAAGGGTGTCATTGGGTAGGAAGATCGACCAATGGAGAGATGAGAAAAAATAATTATCCAATAAAGTAGAGAAACTACATGAAAAGGCTATTTAACTCACAAATGATCTCCTTGCATGAAAAAATATAGCGCATAATATCATTGTAAAAAATAAATTTTGTTCCAATCTAATCTTATACATGTATAGATTGCCACAAATATCATTGGATCAATAGAGGAAACCATGACAAGCATTCACAAGGACAAATAAATGTTTGAGAAGTTTCTAGAGAAGAATATCAAGGCCCTCCCTTTTATTTATGCAAAATCAGGACATTGTGGCTTGGGGGGAATCCATAAATAGTTTTGGGTGGATATTAGGGCTAAGCAGAAAGGGGGTTTTTTCTTTTAAATTTTGTCTAAGTGTGGGGATATTTCATGAAGCATGGTCAATTCCACACACAACAGACTTCGTAAATGTGAAACGGAAGTTGAGATGACCACATGATAACTGAAATGTTCCTTAGCTAAAAACATATCCTCCAGTTATGTAGGTTACTCTAACCACACAAGTTGGTTAGACATGGGAAATGTTGGTGAGTTGACTCGGTATTATCTAGTAGATGGTTGTGGCTTAGCACATATGAGGATAGCTTATGAAGGTGAGATAGATATAGATTCCCTGAAGGTGGATGCGGAAGATGAAGGCCATATAACGATTTATTGTTGATGATCAACAACTCTATTTTATTATGTCTCAATGACTATTTCATTCCTACTCTTTGATGATATTCGTATGTTTCTAGCATTGTCTAATACTATACTTGTTCTATTTTCGAATTCTAGAGAATATTGACATATCAAGGCTCTGATAGTCTATGAATTTTCTATTGATATATACTCTAGTGATTTGTAATATTCCCAATTATCCCAAGCTAATGGGAATATACAATTTTGTTTAATTTTCCTATTGCATGAATAAATGTGCAAAGAAGGAAAATAAAAAATCCTAAAACAGTGAATAAATCCATGCCACATGTGAACAAAGCTAAATATGGGCTATCTAAATAAGCACCCTTATGTGTGAAAGGGATTGAATCATTTGACTGGGTCAACCATGACCAAATCAACAACACTATCTAGAAGAAGTGATCCTTGTTGATGCACATCGCAGTCTTAGTTGGAGGTGGAACATGTGAAAGAAGCTAAATCATTGAGATGGTTTAGGGTTTTGCAAGATCTAAATCTTATAAAAGGAAGAGGAGGAAAACATGAGGAGGTTGTTGGTTGATATCATATTTCTAAAGATTTTGTTTTTTTAGAGATTTCTTATTCTCTTCTCTGTTTAGCAGAGAATAGTGTCGTTTACCACCAGGTGTTCCTGATTGGGAATCCCATCTCCTACCTAGAGTAGCTCTTGGAGGAGTCTTGCATTTCTTGTCCACTATCAGGCATTTGGCAAAGCTCTTCTTCCAACTACAACACAGATCCTGTTGAGGGTTTGGTTGTATTTGTAAGTTGTAGCAAGTGGAGGCTAGATCTACTCAGATCTAGGCCACTCTAGTGCCTCTTTTCAGTGGGAAAGTCTATTATCCCCCTGGAAAGAGAGTATTGGATGATTGGAGCACTGATTTCAGATCTTGGCTTGAGGTCACATATTTTCTAGAGCCTACAATGCAGTTTTAATTCCAGTACTAAGTTATTTGCAAGTGTTGAGTTGCAGGGTGTTTTGGTAGACTTTTGGAGGAGAGATCTCTAGTGTTGGGAATCTTCCCTTCACAGTGGTGATCCATGGATTTCATATCTAATCCATGTCATATTCAAATTTGATCTAAATACTATTGTATTTGCTTCAGAATTTCTAAATCATTCTATAGATCTCCTGCATAAGATCTTAGATCTACTCCATGTACCTCAATTTTTGCTGAAAAACCCAAGGGGCATTTGTAGAGGAGCCTATCTAGTGTACAGATCTGATATAGATCTAACTTTTTGTACACATATCTTCTCTAGATATGAAGTGTAATCTACTGCTGTTTCAGCTAGTAAAAATAACGCTGTCAAGCTTGTTCAGTCAAATATATGGTTGCAGCACCTCATTTTTTAGGATCTCTTCATGTAAAGTCTTGTATTTTATGTTATATAATGCATGGACTTCATTATAACTCTAATTTTCTGATATAAATGTTATCTTTGAGCCTCCATGTTGGCTTCCTGCTCTTATTTTTCTAAATTGCGTTATTTTTGAGAAATATTGTTTAAAAATGCTGCATGTGTTCCATTTGGGATATTACAGTGGTATCAGAGAAATCATATTGGCACAACCTGTAAGAAACCAATATGTCTTCAGAAGAAGAAGAGCCTATTACTAATAGAGAGAAGAGGTATCTCAAAAGAAGAAAAAAAAATTGATTACATAAATGATGATAGAGACAAGGGTAAAGCCCCTAAATCTGGAAGTGATGTAGAAGAAAAGGATTTTCCTAATATACTTTTAAGATCCATGCAAGATCTTTCTAGAGAGATCAAAGAGATGAGAATGGACAGAATCAAAGAGTCTCCTAAGAGATTCCATCTTGGAGAAAGCTCTGGCATGTCTCATCATTGGAATGATCAACCAGTGCACCAGCCGCAAATTTCCCAATGCTCTACCATGCCTACCTTTTTGGCTGTGGGAAATGAAGGGTTTCAAGAGAAAGCATCCCTTGAAGACTATTTTGAAGAATATGAGTCTCAGAATTAGAGATTCAAATATCACTTGAGTTTTCAAGAGTTCTGTCACCTGAAGGACAAAAGAAGACCAAGGCATCAACATAGAGATGGTGGATTCACTCAGAATCATGATCAACATCGCTCTATGGGCATATTATTTATACCCAATTTTGATGGGTCATCCAAGTGTTCTGCCAAAGCATGGATAGAAAAACTTGACATCTACTTTCAGTTGAACAAGGTCCTAGAGATGGAAGTTATCAAGATTGCAGCACTGCACTTTGAAGGTGAAGCATATGACTGGTGGTTCCATGGCTTGTCTATGTTGGGTCATGCTAATGTGACTGCTTATTCTAAGTTCACTAGAAGGGTGGTGGAGAGATTTGAAAAAAGAGATCTAGAGGCACCTTTCATGAGCCCTGCAAAGTTGAAGCAATCAGGTAATACATAGTCTTATATTTTTGAATTTTTGAGATTATCTGTTATGGTTCCTGACTTGCCTGCAGCAAGGAGGGTGTACATGTTCATCGATGGTCTAGATGAACCTCTTCATGGGTTGGTTAAATCTACCAAACCCACTACCTTGCATGATGCCATTGAGAGGGCTAGAGACCTTCAAGATGCCTTGCCAAAAGCAAAGGAAAAATTTCAGCACAAGCCCTCTTTTTCTTCTAAAGGAAAGGAAGAGAAATTGTCTCCTTCAAAGGAGAGCTCATACAAGAAGCCTCTTGATGATGAAGTCTAGAGAGATCTAAGGAGGAAGAAGCTATGCTTCACTTGCCAAAAAGCATGGGCATTGGGGCATAGATGTGCTACTGGAAAAGCACATTACATAGAGGTCTTCTCAGATATTGAGGAGAAAGAAGAAGATGAACCAAGAAGGGGTCACAGTGCTACCACTGATGGAGGAGATACAACTGTACCATCAAGAGATGAGAATGGAGCCTTTTCTCCTATTGGAGGGACTCTTGCATCTTTGAGGGGAGTACCTAAGTACTTGACCTTAAGAGTTCAAGGTTTAATCTTGAATCAGAGGGTTTCTTTATTTATTTATAGTGGGGCAACTCACAATTTCATTGATGCTCATCTTGTGCAAAGGAGGGAAATACCCATTGATACTTTTGAGGGATTCTCTGTTTTGGTCCCAGGAGATAGAAAAATGCAATGCATACATTATGTCCCATCACTTTTAGTCACCATGGGTACCTACACTTTGGTTGATCACTTCTTTGTGTTTGACATACCGAACACCAATGTGATTTTGGGTGTTCAATGGTTGATTACATTGGGGAAAGTCACCATTGATTGGGAGGATTTCTAAATGGAATGGGTGGAAAAGAAGAGTGGTGAACCTCAAATGATCAAAGGAATGCATACTTACCCCTCACAAAACACTTCCACACAGAAAACATAGATGGATTTATGCAGTGGAAGCAAGGACCTTACAATCCCATCTCTTATGTCCATGAGATTTCTGCATGGGACACTTTTATCAAGTGGCAAACCACCTGGGAGGCCACCTAATTCAGATTTTGTGGGGAAAACCTCACAACATGATTCTCCAAGCTTGGATCTAGGAGGGATTAGAGAACTTGAAGACAAAGCTACAACGGTGGGAGACTTAGGTAAGCCCAATGAGGAGGGAGATCTTCTTCCCTTATCATCATCACCCACTCTCATTTCTGGATCTGCGCTGTGGGAGGAGAAGAATTGAAGGAATGGCCTTCCAACACATATCTTTGGCATGGGAGATGTCAAGAAGGAGATCAACAACATGACATAAATTTTTGTTGATGCATCATCAGCCCTGTCATTGTTGGGGAGTGTAGATCTATATTGGAAATCCCAACTGTTGGTGGATTATTCCAAAGATCTTCACACTTGTATGATACTTGATGACCACCTGCAAGAAGAAGGCTATCTAGTCCATGAAGGGGTCATCTATCATAATGGTAGGATCTTCTTGTCTAGATATTCTAAGCTCAAGTAGAAGTTACTACAAGGAGCATACAAAGAGTTCTGTTTCATCCATATGTATTCCATGAGGATCTACAACATGATCATGAGAAGCTTTGATTGGGAAGGCTTGAAAGAAGAGCTACATCAACATTTTCAAGAATGTGTGAACTATGTGGAGTTGGGGCAACCATGTGACTCTATGCAAGAGTTATTTCAGCCATCCCTTCCTTCTTTTGAAAGAGGAGAAAGGTCCATGCACAACTCCATGTGTATGAGAGGCATTGTTGGTGAAGAATCTAAACATGTAAAACAAGTTTCATTTTTTGATTTTGCATATTATTTCACCATGTTTATGCAGGCCATGACTCTAAGGAGGAGTGATGTATCATGTAAATCTCATGGAAAACATTGGGCCACTAAAATTTCTGAATTTGGCCACTCCCTTGATGTGCAAAGGGAAATTTTCTTTCATGATGGGTGCTTCCCAAAGACACAAAACATATCTCACACTTTCAGCCATAGTGAGATGACATGTGTAGAAAGTAAGTGGTGGGGAGACCACTTACCGTACCTTGATTTGATGTAGGCAGGAGATGCACTGCACTAGTATCATATGTGGGACTATGACCCACCTCCTCATGCTCAAATTTTTGTTTGCGTATATGTAGTTTTTCTTCCATACATCGATGACATACTTGTAATTTTTATGGGATTGTATGGAGGGAGGATGGGAAGTTTGTATATACCACATGGGATGGAGACTCTCTATGTGCCTTATGCCACATGTTTCAGGGAGATTATTGGTTCAACCATGTTTGTTTTATTTGAGTTCTTGAATCCTTATGGGATGGACTATGTACATCTCATAATTATTTTGGAGGAACAATTCATGGAGGATTGGATTGGTGAACACTTAGCTTATGAATAAAGCTTAACTCATGATGGTGTCACCAATGGAGGAGGAGAAGTGTTGAAACACTCACCTTATCAGTTGCTTGAGAACAAGCAACATTTTGGAGGGGAGAACTGTAATATTCCCAATTAGCCCAAGCTAATGGGAATATAAAATTTTGTTTCATTTTCCTGTTGCATGAATAAATGTGTAAAGGAGGACAATAAAAACTCCTAAAACAGTGAATAAATCCATGCCACATGTGAACAAAGCTAAATCTGGGCTATCTAAATAAACACCCTTATGTGTGAAAGGGATTGGATCATTTGACTGGGTCAACCATGACCAAATCAATAGCATTGTCTAGAATAAGTGATCCTCATTGATGCACAACGCAATCTTAGTTGGAGGTGGCACATGTGAAAGAAGCTAAATCATTGAGATGGTTTAGGGTTTTGCAATATCTCAATATTATAAAAGAAAGAGGAGGAAAAATTGAGGAGGTTATTGATTGATATCATATTTTTGAAGATTTTTTCTGTTTAGACATTTTTTATTCTCTTGGTTGTTTAGCAGAGAATAGTGTTGTTTAGAATTGGGTGTTCCTGATTGGAATCCCACCTCCTTCCTTGAGTAGCTCTTGGAGGAGTCTTGCATTTCTTGTCCACTATCAGGCATTTGGCCAAGATCTTCTTCTAACTACAACACAGATCCTATTGAGGGTTTGGTTGTCTTTGTAAGATATAGCAAGTGGAGGCTAGATCTACTAAGATCTAGGCCATTCTAGTGCCTCTTTTCAGTGGGAAAGTCTTCTATCCCCCTGGCAAGAGAGTATTGGATTATTGGAGCACTGATTTCAGATCTTGGCTTGAGGCCACCTATGTTCTAGAGCCTACAACACATTTTTCATTCCAGTTATGCATTATTTGCAAGTGTTAAGTTGTAGGGTATTTTGGCAGAATTTTGGAGGAGAGATCTCTAGTGTTGGGAATCTTCCCTTCACTGTGGTGATCCATGGATTTTAGATCTAATCCATGTCATATTCAGATCTAATATGAATACTATTGTATTTTCTTCATAATTTCTAAATCATTCTACAGATCTGTTGCATAAGATCTCAGATCTACTCCATGTACCTCACTTTTTTCTGAAAACCCCAAGGGGCATTTGTAGAGGAGCCTATCTAGTGTGTAGATCTGATATAAATCTAAATTTTTGTACACAAATCTGCTCTAGATCTGAAGTGTAATCTACTTCTGTTTCAGCTAATAAAAATAATGTTGTCAAGCTTGTTCAATCAAATATATGGTTGTAGCACCTCATTTTTTAGGATCTCTCATGTAAAGTCTTGTATTTTCTGTTCTATAATGCATGTGCTTCAAGATAAATCTGATTTGCTGATATAAATGTTATTTTTGAGCCTCCATATTGGCCTCTTGCTCTTATTTTTCTGAACTGCATTATTTCTGAGCAGTATTGTTTAAAACTGCTGCATGTGTTCCATTTGGGATATTACATGATTGTAATGGCATTGGCCAACTAGTACTATATATGGAAGTAATTGGCGAGCACAATATAAGTTCTTGCAGTGAGACATATGGAGCTTATGTATAATTTGCAATTTTGATACTTAATATAAATATGATATGTTTTGAGGTTTTGCTCTAAATTCATGGTCTTGTTGCTTACATATTTGGTGTCAATGATGGAATCAATAAACGAGCTATAGTCTATGCAGAGATTTTGATGAATGTTTGTGTGGATAATTTCTTTGTTGTGAATAATTATGTCACTATATAAATGAATCAAATCTATTTCATTGGTTTTACATCACAAATAGTCTTGTCCCTATGTAATGAATGCCTATCAACCATTTACTTTTCATGCTAAGCCATATACTATGCTTGACCAAGACCAATACTCATCATAGATGTTGGGAATATGCTAGAATTCTGAATGTATTTTTGTTTAATGTATTATTTTTTGTGACATGATGTGTAAAGTGCACTCGTTTGGGTTGGATATTTTATTTTACACATATAAATACCATATTTTATAATCCTTTAATTATGAAAATTGAATCACTGCAACTAACACTATAACTAGATTTATTATAAGTCTTTCAATCATCCTAACAAATTATATTTTTTGGACTTAGATCACCTTAGGGATTACCCACTCGGGGTAGAGAAGAGATACCCTAAAGAGAGAGATAAGGCTACTAAGGTTATAGTGGGTATTTTATCCATGTTAGCCATGGGGACTCACGTGTATGGTTGGTGCTTATACCTTGAGTGAGGATGTAACATCCCTGGTGAAAATTCCATGTAAGAAAAGTTTAAAAAGGCAAAATAATAACCATGGTCACGAGACACGTATTCCAAGCTGAATGTTCGGAAAAAAAACCCTAGTGTGGGATTTCATATGGTTTCTTATGGCTATGGAAATTGGAAAAGGAAATGGAAAAGGCTTTGGAAAGGCAAAGTGGCATTTATTTATGAAAATGAGGATAAAAGGGAGGTGAAAGGTCACAGGTTGCATGTGAGGAGGAAATGAATGAAAATAATGGAAAATTGAAGAAATTAGAGGCCTCATTAATAAAAAGTATTTTGAGGATTAGTTCATTGATTTTGATCAGTTCAGTTTTGGAGCTCTCATTTTTTTCTCTCTCTCTCGTATTCTTGGATACTTAGAGTTTTTCTTGGAACACCCTTGGAGAAGTGTGGCATACTTGGAATTTTGAAGCAAGAAGGAAAAGGAAGAGAAGGAAAGTGCAAGAGGAAATCGAGATTAGAAGATACAAGGGGTTTGTTTGCAACTACCGAGTTGCATGTATGATTTCCTCACTAGTTTTGGCATGCATGGCATATGCATGTGGTTATTTTTTTATTAGCTATCATTGGCATGGAGGATTT
This sequence comes from Pinus albicaulis, assembly GCA_034641835.2. Taxonomy (NCBI): domain Eukaryota; kingdom Viridiplantae; phylum Streptophyta; class Pinopsida; order Pinales; family Pinaceae; genus Pinus; species Pinus albicaulis. The sequence goes on along the minus strand of CM076570.1, from coordinate 620,779,527 downwards.
CCTGGATTGACAGTGGTTTTTCCTATCCTTTCCATTTCTTGGATAGCCATGGTGTTGTGGGTTTTACTTTTTTTTTTTCATTTTCTGGCTGGTTTTCATGTGCCTTTGGTTTTGGGTTGAGTTATTAGTTCCTGGAAGCCTTGGTTGGACAAAAAATATCGAAGCCCTCTAACAACTTGGGTTGAGTTACTAGTCCTGGAATCCTTGGTTGGACATACTCTATTGAAGCCCTTGGTGGGTTGAGTTACTAGTACTAGAAGCCTTGATTTGAAAAACACTCTATAAGACCAATGTCAACTGTGGGTTGAGTTACTAGTCTTGGAATACCCGGTTGGAAAAAATTCTGTGGAGCCTTGGACAACTTTGGTAGAGACAAATATGGTGATCGTTAGTGGTGTCTGACCATGAGGTGGAATCACTAGTTGAGGGTTGAGTTGTTTTGCCTCTGCAAGCCCTATTTTGGTTTTGATTGATTCCTTTTATTAGATCCCAAATTCATGCTTAGAATATTGCACGGGGGTGATTGGATGAAGATATATTTGGTTCAGCCAATCTATGGTCGTGTGGAATGTGGAAGTCCCAAAATTGGTTGGAATTTGCACTCATTATTAAGAGCTTCTTCTCCATGACAATTTATTTGAAAATGTACTAGTTTATATGTGGATTTTATGGCTATTGTATCCTTATTATTTCTGTTGGTTATATGCTGGTTATGAGCATGTTTTATGACAATAATGATGTATGGATCTCATCATGTTTTTATTTTTAAATGAATGAAAAATGATTATATGAACTAATAGATGATAATGCAGCTAATGTGATGAGGCAAAAATGATTCTTAATGATTATCAGATAAGTATGATACCTCTATGCTCAGATATATTGTTTAAACCTATAGATTACATATTTGTGACATGTTTGATGAAATACTTGTCATGGATAGTAGGGGTCCAATCAAGTCCTTGTTCAAGTGATTGCATTTACATCATTATTCTGCTATTATATTTCATTTATGGAAGTGTCATGGAGTTTAGATTAGTGACCTGAGCCCTAGACTTAAAAAATTTGCACAAAAATTGGGTTCATAGGCTTAGAACTACCTAGAAAATTCCCTAGTCACACGCATGCCCATGATGTATGAGAATTTGGAGGTTTCCAACTGCACTCTTGCCCATCTGAAGGGATCGGCTAGGGGATTGATTCAATAAAATGTCAGTTTTTCTTAGGCGCTATCCTCCTATAAGGTTTGGATGGATCTTGGGTGTCCTGTAGTAGGTATAGAAGGTTTTTGTTGTTGTGTTCCATCGATTCCACTTCCTTACCTGACACATATGGAGTTGAATCATATCATAGTAACTATTTGTCACATGTTTACCCCAGTTGGTCATTTACTTGGGTAGATGTGGGGGGAGTGTGTTATAGAGTGGTATCAGAGCATGGTTCACCCCTCAGACTGGATAGGCAATGTGTTGGTCATGCATTCATGTTGGTTTCATATGTGTTCCTTATGTTTGTGGTCTATGTGCTTGTTTCTTATGCATGGTTTTGGTCATTTTTGCAGTGATGTCACCATGTGAAGGTTTATGGGGTTGTTGTGGAATGTGTCATCATGAGTGTATGATTGGTTATGGGTTTTTTATGCATTTCAAGAGCTTACATGTTGTCAAGTGTGGATTGGTCTGGTTATTGGCGTCATGCATGGGGTCATGGTATGTATGATATGGTCATGCATTGATGACTGGACTATGGCTAGAATGATGTTTATATGTTTTTTTATCTATATTCTATATAATTACATGTTTTTATGATTATGTGTATACATGTATTATGCCAATTTGTTGATCTTGCGGGAGATATACTCCCCGAATTATGTTAAGGTACGTTGGTTTGTTTATGATTTGGTGTAGCTGACATAGTATGCCTTGGAGGAAGAAATCAAAATGGATAGCAATATGGTAGACTACAAATATTTTCCCTATGAATCAGATGAGAAGTGTGGCGTTGGGAACTCTTCTGACTTAGCATACACATTGAGGAGTTTGAAGGAAGAAATAAGGAGTTTCAAAGTAAACAATGATAGGATCACACATGGACAAGAGAAACAAGCAGAAGTCAATGCGGTAATTCTTTAGAGTTTGTTAGAATTGAAGAGATAGGAGCCACTTCATATCAGCTATGTACAGGAGGATGGGACTAATGGGGCATATGGAAGTAGGTCTCATGGTGGTCATAGGTCAGGTTGATGCAGGGGCATTAGGCTCAAAAGTTACTTTGTACATAAGTAGACATAGGGGGTCCCATGTTCTTAAATATTCTTGTAAATATTAATAGTTTGAATAAAGTTGGTAGGTAATTGTAATTTTTCTCAAGTAATTTTGATAACATGAGAAATTGAATAAGATAAGAATACGAAGAGTCAGTTTAGATTTAGTTCAGTTATTGAGTCTAATTTAGGAATTGGGAATGCTAAGAGTTGCTGAACTGTCTGGAGACCTAAACTGATTCAGGTCATCCTTGTGGTATAAATGTAACCCTAAAGAGTCTAAATAAGAGACAACTAGAGAGAGAGAGAGGTAGAGAACCTCTTCAGCAAAATAATAGGAGGATAATGGCCACTGAACTGAATATCTGACGTGTCATGAATTTGTAAGAATTTGCTTTTGAGATTGATCACCTGTATGTATATATATATATCTATTTATGGAGAATTGTTCATAAATTCCATGTGTGACTTTATGTCTTCTTGGTCGAATTGTATGAGGAAATTATCTCAGTGTAGCTGTGCAATTGTTGGTTTAATTCTGTGTGAAGAATGCCTGTATCTCCGTGAGCTGGGAGTAATTAAGACTCTGTGATTTATTTAAGAGTCTTTCTATGCGATCAGTGATGAGAATGTGTGGTAAACCCCTGTGTTAAGACCACTGGAAATATATGGATTCATCCCAAGGAGTAGTTGTATAATCCATGTGAAGAGCCATGCTAAGGTATTGATTAGTTGTGAGTCTCGGTGTTAACTGCATGATAGAACCCCGTGTTAAGTGCCATGATAGTGGACTGTGTGTCATTCAGCAGTGGTATGAGAACGTTATGGTCGAGAGTTATGCGTAAGTGGAACCCCCGTTATAAGAATAGGCTCGTTCTGTTGTGAATGGAGAGTGTTTTCCCAAGAATCACCCGTCAAGCGAATAATAGAATCCGTGTTAACCCTGGCGGATCCCGAGCAAAAGGAGTGGAACCTGAGCGCAACGGAGTAGAGTGGAACCTGGAGCGTGGAAAGAGAGGAACTGCGACCGAGATGAACAGTAATGGCGGGTTGGAGCGAACCAGTGGGTTTCATCGCACCACCTTCTGTTGGGCAAGTGGTTTTTAAGAATCGAGAGCGATTCCATTAGCCGTCTGCCACGTGGCCTTAAGCAAACGGGTAAAACTGCTTCCACTGCGCGCCATTGCGCATTATTATTCTCACATCTTGGCTATGCGATATCCGTCCGATAAATGGTGGAGGCACAACGCCTTATGGATCGTTGGATCCCCTCGAGGTTTAACTAGGGTACGTGGCTGGTAGGACCCGGAAGGGTCGCATACATGTCTCGGTAGTTAATTTCAAAGGCGCAATTTATTATGAAGTTTAATGTTTAGGAGGAGACTCTAATACATGGTGATAATTGATGTTAACCAAGTTTTGAATGGTATATTGTATACGGTCGGAATTATATGCGTGGGGGTTAACCATATCGGGATGTTGTAATGTTTCCAGTAATTGAAGAACGTCATAATATATGTATTGATATAGAGCACACACACACACACACACACACACACACACACATATATATGGGGGGTGCATATGTATACGTAATGGACTTTCGAGCTATAGCTATAGAGGAATGTTGAATTAATATCTCAATTCTTTGAATTGAGATATTAAAATAGCCCAGACTTATTTGCTTGAATTTGCCAGCGTAGAATAAGGGAAGTGTGAGATTGCCCGGATTGGGAAATGATTGGGCATGAAACTTTGGATGCATTTACACACAGTCGAAGTTGGGACCAAGGTTAACTGGGTCTAAGGGTAGACCCCAATGTCAAGTGGTATCAGAGCTAGAATTTAGTTAGCTTGCTAAAAATTTTGTTTTGGAAATGCACATGTACTGAACATGAAAGAAAAGTTGAAGTCTGTTTAACAAAAGACTGCATATTTGGAAGCCTGACATGCAGCATACATATTTAAAGTGAACATGATTGTGGAGTGAGTGGAGGACAAGATCATGATCCTGCAGGTAATTAACTTTAATCTGATTTGAAATTATAGTTGTAGAATTATGGTTGCTAAAAATTGAAGACAGAGTTTGATAGTGAAGGTAGTGAGCCTGGTATTTAGCTAGAGGCTGGATAGGGAGGAAATTTGTAGTGTTCTCAAGAGAAGTGAGTAGTGTTAACTCTGGTTGAAGGATTGTTTGCAGAAGTCAGAGTGCAGACAATTGAAGACATCTCAGCAGAAGTAGATCACAACTTTGAGAGCAGTGATAGAAGAATCCAGTAAGGGATTTTGAGTGCAGAAAGAGTGTGGCAGAACCTGGAAGATTCCCAACAGAGGTTGGATGAGCAGAGAGTAGAGGTGTTCTTGAGAGAAGTTGCAGAGTGAAGCCTAGAAGGTTCCTGCAGAGAAGGGGACCAGTACTTGCCAAAAGCCGGAGCTCGGGAGAGAAGCTTGGTGAGGTAATTTGCAGTAAGAGAGCTTGTTGTTGCAGAGGCTTAGTGAAACTTGTGAGTTAAGAACTCCTAGAGAAGAAAATGGCTACTGAGAGCCATAGCAGGGACTGCAGAGATTGCAGAGGTTCTGGGAGAAGCCACAGCAAAAGAGTGAGTGAAGATGCCAAAGCAGTTGGCATGAAGAAGAAATCCACAGATGAAGAATGGCAGAAATAATTAGCTGAGATCAGGGAAGAGTTCAATAGATTGAAACTGAGGATAGAAGAAATCTAGAGAGTTGTTTGGCTCATGAGGAAGAAGGTGAAATGGCAACCATTACAGATGAGGTTGAGGAAAAAGAAGATTACTTTGTTGAGAGAAGAACTCAGAGCAGCTGAGTTGAAAGAAGAAATTTCTACTTGTGAAGCAGAACAGAGCACAGATAAAGAGTGGAGACCTGTAGGAGATCTTGTGAGACATAGTGAAGACTTGAGGCAGCAACAATCTTGTCTTGCTGAGGAGGAAATCATTGAGGAATTCCTGAGTTATTAGACAAGTCCGGATGATGTGAGGGCTTGTGTTCTTGAGTTTGACAAATGTGAACTGATGAAAGACTCCACAGGGGAAGAAGAACCCAGAGTTCTTGAGGCAAGGATGGAAACTGAAGATTCCATGTGCAGACCTATTCAAGAAGAAGTGCTTGAGGAAGCAGCCAAGGCTGAAAGTTCTTGTGACTTGAAAACTAAAAAGTTGTGTGTGTTTGCAGGTACACCACTGGAAGATGAACAAGCTTTAGAGTTTGTTGGTGAGAAGAAGACATTGAATCTAAAATTTGTTCAAATCAATGCTGAGGTAGTGAGATCTCAGGGAGAGATGAAGACAAAAGGATCAAATGAAGACATCTAGCATAATGGTGAAGCTGAGAAAGAAGGACCCACAGAGGATTGGTCAAGAACAAGCAGAGGCATAAAAGGCTGTGTAAGGTCCCCGAAATCTACTCCTATTGAAGTTGTTGAGTTATATAGGAGGTTGGATTCTCAGAGGAGAGAATTGGAAAAGCAGAGGACCTATGCACTGGATGAGTTCTGGGAAAGCAAGTTAGGAAGATATTCATGGATGGAGTTCATGGAGCAGATGATGGAAGAAAAGTGAGACTAGCTGACAGTCTCATGAAGGATGCAAATCAACATGCTGAGGTGCTGATAGAAGGTTTGGAAAGGAGTTCTGCACAACATACTGATGTGTTGTCAGAGAATAAGGAGACATTGAAGCACTGGAACTTTACTGCTGATGATTCATGTGTTAATCATACAACGAAAGAGGAAGAACAACAATTGGAAGTTGACAGAGAAATGAATGATAAGGAAATTATGTTGGCTGAAAACATAGTGAAGGACCAGCATCTAGGCATGATGATTGGAGCAGTAGAGATGAATTTGACAGCTGAAGAAAAATATGATGAATAATTTTTTAGCCTTGAACCAGACTTAGAAATGCCGGGAGAAGAATTGGTGACTAGGTCATCAATTGAGACCATTGGGTCTCATGGTTTTAACACTGACAGCTTGTTTATGTTTACAGGTGATGCAAAAGACAATTCATCCTTTGAAATTGTCTTGGGAGAAGAAAAATTGTTTTTGAAGGAGGATGAGACAACCATGTCTCATATACAGGGAATTATCAATGTCATTGACAGAAAAGAGTTGGCTAGTTGGGTAGGCCAAATCCAGCCTGAAGAGCAGATTTTAAAAGCTGCTGAAGTGAGGAGGAATCAACATTCCATGCTGATAGAATATGAGAAAGAAAAGCTCCGAGAACTTGATTGGATTTCCAGAATCCATCAAGAGGATGAGAGGCAGTTGCTGAAGATTTCCCAAGAGGAAGGAAGAGATGTTGGAGCTAACTTCCAGCATGTTGAAGATGTAAAAAAAACATAGGAGAATTGGCTGAGTTGTTTGCTGAGAGCATTTGAAGAAGAGAAAGGGATTTCAGACCCTGGAGCAAGGATGCCTGAAGCTGTGAAGAAAAGAGGAGTAGATACTAACTTGCAGAATCAAATTCTGTTTACTAGTATACTGGAAGAGTATGTCACTACTGGTAGGAATTTAAATAGTGGATTGTTTCCTGAGAATGAATTTGTAGATGATGAACAAAAGAAAAGTATTGCAGAAGGACAGGAAGGGGAGGCAGCAACACCCATGGTGGCAGCAGACACAACATGGAGGATGACACCTGCAAAATTAATAAGCATGTTAATAGCATGTGAGACAGCAAGAGCAGCAATATAGGCAGTGACAGATATTGAAGACAGCAACAGAGGGAAAGATAATTTCTAGCTAGAAGATAAGCTGGACATGGAGATTGAGTACATCAGAAGACTGATGATGAGAGTGACTCAGGAGTAGCAGACAACAGCAGGAAGGCAGGAGAAAGACAATGGCAGATTGTGAAAGCATAGCTAGGGGCAGATTACAGAACAAAGTCTGGAGGCCTGGAGAAGATCAGTTGAAGAATGATGCAGCTGATGGACAACAGCAAACCCAAGTATGGGATCCTGGAGGTAGAGACGAAGAGCACATGATCAGGAGACCAAGAATAATTTGAAGCTCGAGAGTCTGATGCAGGGGCATTAGGCTCAAAAGTTACTTTGTACATAAGTAGACATAGGGGGTCCCATGTTCTTAAATATTCTTGTAAATATTAATAGTTTGAATAAAGTTGGTAGGTAATTGTAATTGTTCTCAATTCATTTTGAGAACATGAGAAATTGATTAAGATAGGAATACGAAGAGTCAGTTTAGATTTATTTCAGTTATTGAGTCTAATTTAGGAATTGGGAATGCTAAGAGTTGCTGAACTGTCTCGAGACTTGAACTGATTCAGGTCATCCTTGTGGTATAAATGTAACCCTGAAGAGTCTAAATAAGAGACAACTAGAGAAAGAGAGAGGTAGAGAACCTCTTCAGCAACAGAATAGGAGGATAATGGCCACTGAACTGAATATCTGGCCTGTCATGAATTCGTAAGAATTTTCTTTTGAGATTGATCACCTGTATGTATATATATATATATATATATATATATATATATATATATGGATAATTGTCCATAAGTTCCATGTGTGAATTTATGTCTTCTTGCTCAAATTGTATGAGGAAATTATCTGTGTGAAGAATGCCCGTATCTCTGTGAGCTGGGTGTAATTAAGACTCTGTGATTTATTTAAGAGTCTGTCTACGTGATCATTGATGAGAATGTGTGGTAAATCCCTGTGTTAAGACCACTGGAAATATATGGATTCATCCCAAGGAGTAGTTGTATAATCCATGTGAAAAACCATGCCAAGGTATTGATTAGTTGTGAGTCTCAGTTAACCGTGTGATGAACCCGTGTTAAGTGCCGTGACAAAGGGACTCCGTGTGTCATTGAGCAAAGTGGCATGAGAACATTATGGTCGAGATTTATGCGTAAGTGGAACCCCCCTTCATAAGTGGAACCCCGTTACAAGAATAGGCTCGTTCTATTGTGAACGGAGAGTGTTGTCCCAAGAATCACCCATCGAGCGAATAATAGAATCTCAGGTTAACCCTGGCGGATCCCGAGCAAAAGGAGTGGAACCTGAGTGCAACGGAGTAGAGCGGAACCTAGAGCGTGGAAAGAGAGGAACCGTGACCGAGATGAGCAGTAACAGCGGGTTGGAGCGAACCAATGGGTTTCATCGCACCACCTTTCGTTAGGTAAGTGGTTTTTAAGAATCGAGAGCGATTCCATTAGCTGTCTGCCACGTGGCCTCAAGTGGTCGGGGAAAACCACTTCCACTGTGCACCATTGCGTGTTATTTTTCATGCATCTTGGTTGTGCCATATCCATCCGATCAACGGTGGAGGTGCGATGCCTTATGGATTTTTGGATCCCCTCGAGGTTTAACCAGGGTACGTGGCTGGCAGGACCCGGAAGGGTCGTATACGTGTCTCAGTAGTTGATTTCAAAGGCGCAATTTATTATGAAGTTTAATGTTTAGGAGGAGACTCTAATACATGGTGATGATTGATGTTAACCAAGGTCTAAATGGTATATTGTATAATGGCCGAATTATATGCGTGGGGGTTAACCATATCAGATGTCAGAACGTTTCCGTAATTGAAGAACGCCATAATATATGTATTGATATAGAGCATATATATATATATATATATATATATATATATATATATATATATATATATATATATATATATATATATATATATATATATATATATATATATATATATATATATATATATATATATGGGGGGGGGCGCATATATATACGTAATGGACTTTCGGTCTATAGCTATAGAGGAATGTTGAATTAATATCTCAATTCTCTGAATTGAGATATTAAAATATCCCAGACTTATTTGCTTGAATTTGCCAGCGTAGAATAAGGGAAGTGTGATATTTCCCAGATTGGTAAATGATTGGGCATGAAAATTTGGATGCATTTACACATAGTCGAAGTTGGGACCAAGGTAAGCTAGGGCTAAGGGTAGACCCCACTGTCACAGGTAGAGATGACATAGTTAGAGATGGCAAGGTCTTTGAGACTCTGGATAGAAGAGATGATAAACACAGGTACTATTCTAGTTTTGGTTTTGACATGCAATATGATCATCATAATTATCATCCTTACAGGAGGAGTGACATGGGATATTTACTAGATGTAATATCCCAAAATGGGGAAGGAAAAGTACATGAACACAAAACTAGAAATAGCAATGATAAATCAACTCATGAAATGTAAGAAGAACACATAGCCATCATATTGGTGTTGAGTCCCGAATTTGCATCTTTTCCATACACTTTTCCATACCTTTTTCACTCACCTAAACCTCCCAAATTGTAAATATCATGTGCAAAAGGGTATCTAACATGGTTTTTAATTATGTTTTTGTGTTTTCTATTTGATCTAGATTTTGTTCATACAGCTGCGGAATCTTGCCACTTTCCGCAGCTGCTGCAACTTTCCGCAGCTATTTTGTGGAATTATATGCTACAGGTGTCTACAAGGGAAACGAGCCACATGGGCAGGCTAGGAATGACGTGGACATGGTTCGTGTCCTATTGGTTCAAGAAAACTCGTCCAAAGAAGCCGCGGTCAAAGCCGTCCACGTGGAAGTCAACTATGGAGTTTCATGTCGTCCGGACTCTGTTTCGTGGCAAATAAACATCCATACGGCCGTTTCTAAGCTTGCGGAGGTTAAATCGACATCTGTGCAGAGCTCTGGAGTTGAATTCAAGCATCCACCTTCCGTAGATTCACTTTCCAACATGTCCATACTCCTATATCCGTGGGTGTAGTGGTCTACGTGCTCTCTGCCATCATAAACTTCAGGAGACAGTTACAGTTTATTGTTTTATATAGAGCGTTTGCATACGCACAAAAATTTAGTTGTAAAGTTGATAGTTGATGTTCGTGAATAAACTCTGTTATCTGTTAGTTTGCTTTGTAGTGATTACGCTGCCCTTGAGCCGTAACACTACCATTCTGTAATGAACTGCTTTTTAATGTGAGAAGACTCTGTTTTTCAACTTCATTCGTGTTTGAGGATCGTTACCAAAGCTTTGTAGAGGGCCCCTGCTCAGCTAAGGTTTTGTGTATTAGTGTACATTTCTCATTTCATTTCTTTTAAAAGTCATTGTATCATAATCCATCCATATGTTCATACTTTTTAGTTGTTTCATTTCTGTTTATACATTTCCATAATTTCCATTTCATTTCTGTCTTTCATGTTTTTTATGATTGTTAATCACTAATCAGTTTTATTGTGCAGGTTTTAGGTAGACAGCCCGGGCATTTTTATAGCATTTTTATAGCATTTTGACTAATGACATGAAACTAACATTGTTCTGCTGCTAGTTTGCTTTTCATAGCTTTTGTTTAACTTCAGTCTTGCTTTGTACATTTCAGTTTTGCTTATCTGATTCAGTAGTTAAATTTAGACATATTAAGCTGCTCATAGCGTCTTCAGTTGCCTCCGAAAGCCACAGCTGGACTGATGGTGAGGGACTGCATTATGAAATGTGTAGTTTAGTATTAGTTTCTTTCCTGCAAATTTAGATATATTAAGCTGCTCATAGCGTCTTCAGTTGCCTCCGAAAGCCACAGCTGGACTGATGGTGAGGGACTGCATTATGAAATGTGTAGTTTAGTATTAGCTTCTTTTCTGCAAATTTAGATATATTAAATCATGTATGACATCTTCAGTTGCCTCCGAAAGCCACAGCTGGACTGATGGCGAGGGATTGAATCATGAGCATATGGTCTAGTATTAGGCTATTTTCTCGCAAATTAAATATCGCTTACATGCTGCTTCTAGATTACTTCCGAAAATCATAGCTGGACTAATGATGAAGGGTCAGAAGATAAATTGATGTAATCTAATTTAGATTTATTTTGTTGTAATTTTGAATTTCCTTAAGCATAGTTTCTTTTGTGTTTAGTTGGCAGCAAGAATAGTTTGGTTTTCATGTTCACTAGTTTACTGTTTTGATTCATTAGATTAGCAGCACCTTTTCATTTCAGCAGTACACTTTTACTTTCTTTCAAGTCTTGTCATTGTAATTTTCAATTTTCTTTTTAAAGTTTCAAGTTGGTAAATCATTATAGGGGATATCACTTCCTTGAACAAATATAACCAAACTTGTTTTCATTTTAGAATTTCCATTTCACCTTAGAAAAACCAAAAACGACAAAAAGTTAAGAAATAGGTTATCTTGCACATATAGTGCGCCGCACTTCATCATCTTACGATTCCCGGATTGACAAATTAAATGCAGCAATTTAGGACACACTAAATTGACCAAACATTTTGGCGCCGTTGCCGGGGAAGTGTAACTAGGTAGCCAATTTCTTAAAAAAAAAACATAAAATCATAAAAAGAAGGGAAAACTTGATAACTTCTTGAAGTATGCTCTCCTCTTGCACCTAGTGTGATCTGGAGGATCAGAAAAGAGAGTTATTGGTTCAGTAATTTCTTAAGTATGCTCTCTTCTTGCACCTAGTGTGACCTGGAAGATCAGAAAGAGAATTATTAGCCCAACTTAAAAAAAAAAAAAAATGACATGCATAGAGCAAGAGATTCTAGGGGAAGGTTTATAGCTAAAGCCAAGAGTTCAATTTTCATAACTCCATCTTCTTCAAGGCATAGACCAGATTCACCACCATCTACCCCTAGCCTTAAGATTTTTGGAAGTCAAGGAACAGCTGAATTAGAGGATTCTCCTATACCACCTACTAAAACCCACTTAGAAAACAAAGAGACCTTCTCTCATCCTTCCTTGGTAGAAGAACTAGAGGACTATAAGGACTCTAAAGAAACTATCATGGCAGAGGAAGTAATAAATAGAGGTGGAGGTAGAAGAGGAGGAGATAATGGAGATAACAATGGTGAAGGAAATAATGGCAGAAATAGGGACAATTTGCTTGGATTCCCTATAGTTGATGAGGAAACTCATGCAACAATGAAAAATATCTCACCATCTGTTCTCCCTAACTTTTATGGATTGCGAAGTGAGGATCCTGAAACATTTTTTTTTGAGTTTGAAGTAGTGTGCCGAACTTATGACCATATGGAAGATTCTCAAAAACTCAAACTGTTTCCTTCAACATTGAAGGGATCTGCTTTGAAATGGTTCATGGGATTAGCCACTCAATCTATTAGGACTTTGAATGATATGAAACAAACATTTTTGGATAGATACTTGGACTATTGTATGCCCACCAATCACAAGGATGAGGTATTCAAAATGATGCAAAAAGAAGATGAAAATTTGGAAGACTTAATTGAAAGATTTCAATACAACTTGAAAAGAGCAAAGATGAGCAACTTAGGTAATGAAACCTTGAAAGCCCTCCTATTAAAATCCATTAGAGATGAATGGATAGACATTTTAAACATGATGGGGAAAGGAGACATTTCTCAACTCCCATTTCGTGATATAACAGAACTATGTATCCATCTCTCAAGAGGAAAATCTAAAACTGGAAAAGGGCCTAGGGATTCTTCTCTTATTAGGGCTAACAAATCTGCAACTGGATCAGTAAGTAGGGCAGAGATTGGTAATATGCTCGATGAGTTCAAAACTGATATCTTAGGGAGCCTTAGTGAACAACTAGACACCCTTAAAATCCAAAACAAGCAGAAAGCAGAAACAGATGCTTTAGCCATCTTTTGTCCGAAATGTAGGAAGAAACATGCTTTAAGGGAATGTCCCTTGGATGCAAAAGTTGTAGAAACATGTATGATTTGCTCATAAAATCATGAGATCAAGGATTGTCCTTCAATCCCTGGACTCAAAGCTGTTTTTCAAGAAGATCCAAATTCAATAGAATCTCTCTGTTTTGTCGCAAGGAGACCTTGGCAGGGACAACAATCTCAAGGGTTTAATAACCCTATGAATCTTCAAACCCCACCAAATTGGACTCCTTGGCAACAACCTTGGCCCCAACATCGAAATCCATATCAGCCATGGGTACAAGGGATGCAAAATCCTTATGGGAGATTTGCTCAATTTTATCAATATCCTCCATCTTTTCAAAATCAACAAGCTCCACAACTTCCAAACCCAAATCCACAACTTTCATTGCCATTTCCACAACAACAACTTTCTCAACAAAATACAAATCCTCAACTCATGCTCCCATACCAACAGAAGACAAATCAACTTCCAGCTCAGCCATTGCCAAATCCTAACAATAAGAATCCTCAAACTACTTATGTGGTAGAAGGACAACAATTTCCTACTTATATGATTGTTTCTCTCAACGATGTACAACTCAGATCTGGTAGAGTCTTAGAAAAACCTTCTATAGACATTCAAGAGCAAGATACCTCTGAAGAGGACTCTCTTCAAGTCAATAAGGGTTCTGAGGAAGAATCTCTTCAAAATTCAAAAATTCAAAAAGAAAAAGAAAAGCTAACATCCACAACTCCTATAGTTGAGCAACCCGTATCTTCATCTACACCTCCTTTTCCGGAAAGACTACAAATTGACAAGGGGGTGGAAAAACAAATCTTGTTGCCTAACTATGACTTTCTAGATGAATTGAAGAATGTTTGTATCAAGATTCCATTGCTACAAGCCATTCGAGAAATTCCTATTCTAGCAAAAACTATAAAGGAGTTGAGTTTCAAAAGACCAAGAAGGAAGCTAAAGGACACAAGAAGAATCCACCTGGTAGGAAAGATTGCAGACATTATGATGGGAAAAATTACCATGCAGAAGTATGTAGATCCAGGAAGTCCAATTGTCAAGACACATATAAATGAGATAGAAATTCCAAACACATTGATTGACTTAGGGGCTGCTATCAACATTATGAGTAGACAGACTATGGAACAGTTAAAACTTCCTAACCTTCTTTTTACACCTACTTTATTGCAACTTGCAGATCGATCGGTTATTAAACCGGATGGTGTATTAGAAGATATTTCAGTCTCCTTAGATTCTTGGGAATATCCAGTAGACTTTATGATTTTGACTCCCAAAAGTAATCTAGGAGGACATCCCATTATCTTAGGAAGACCTTGGCTGGCCACAGCTGATGCTTTTATTAGTTGTAGATCTGGAGACATGTACATTTCTAATGGTAATTCGACAAAGAAATTCAATTTGTATCCTCCAGCAAGAGAAATCACAGAAATAGGAGACAATGAATGGATCGATGATGAGAACACTATACAACCTGTCTTTACCATTTCTGAAATTAGTGAGGATAGTCAAATTCTGAACACATTAGAAAATTTTGAGATAACTTCAGAATATGACCCCACACAATTTCAGTTGGAATCTGACATAGAATATGTATCATCAAGACAAATGTCTCTCTACTCTATGGAAGAGTTTGGTAATTCTGCTTTTGAGATTTTTCCAGAAAAGACATTGAATATCAACAAACATCTGGAGAAGTCACAACAAGAAGAATTAACCAGAATCTTGCAAAAACATTCTACTGCATTTGCATGGGAGTATACTGACATGAAGGGTATTGATCCTAAGACTTGCATCCATCATATCTATATTGAGGAAAACAGTAGACCAATCAGACAACCTAAAAGAAGGATGAATCCAAATCTTAGGGAGATAGTGAAAGAAGAGCTCCAAAAACTTCTCAATGTAAACTTCATTTATCCAATTTCAGATAGCCGATGGGTTTCTCCTTTGGTTATAGTACCTAAAAAGAATGGTAAATGGAGAGTATGCATTGATTACATGGAATTGAACAAAGCAACTTTGAAGGATCACTTTCCTTTGCCTTTTATTGATCAGGTATTAGATACATTAGCAGGTAAAAAGTACTTTTCATTTTTGGATGGTTTAAGTGGCTATAATCAAATTCAGGTAGCACCTGAAGATCAAGATAAGACCACATTTACTTGTCCATGGGGAACTTTTGCCTACCGAGTGCTTCCTTTTGGGTTATGTAATGCACCAGCAACATTCCAAAGAGCAGTACTAGGAATTTTTTCTGATCTAATCCATGATTGTGTAGAGGTTTACATGGATGATTTTACAGTTTATGGTAATTCATTTGAAGAAGCATTAGAAAATTTGGAAAAAGTTCTTATAAGATGTAAAGAAACAAACCTTTCATTAAGCCATGAAAAATGCTTTATGATGTTTACCGAAGGGATTGTTTTAGGACATCATATTTCAGGAGATGGGATTAAGGTTGATAGATCAAAAGTTGAAGTCATCTCCAAGTTGCCTATTCCAAATTGTCAAAGAGATGTTAGAAGTTTTCTAGGATTTACTGGTTACTATAGAAGATTTATAGAAAACTTCACTAAAATTGCATCTCCACTCTTCAAATTGCTTACAAAAGACCGTGAATTTAAATGGGATCCTGATTGTCAATCAGCTTTTGAAACTTTGAAAACAAGAATATCTGAAGCACCTATCTTGAGAGGACCAAATTGGAAACTTCCTTTCCACATTTCTACAGATGCTTCAGATACAGCTCTTGGAGCTGTGTTGGGTCAAAAAGATTTAATTCCTTATGCCATTTATTACACCAGTAAAAATTTGACTCCCACAGAGTTGAACTATACTGTGACTGAAAAAGAGTTCTTAGTTGTTGTTCATGCAATTAATAAGTTTAAACATTACATAACAGGCTATGAAACTTTTATTCATACTGACCATTCTGCAATTAGATATTTAATGAACAAACCTGTTACTAATGGCAGAGTGACAAGATGGCTTTTACTTTTGCAAGAATTCAATATTACTTTGTTGGATAGACCAGGAAAACAGAATACAGTAGCTGATTTCTTGTCTAGAATTCAAAATACTAAAGAAGATTCTCCTGTAGAAGATAAGTTTCCTGATGAATATTTGTTTGCAGTAACTATTAAGACCCCTTGGTATGCAGATATTGCTAACTTTTTGGTTACAGGGAAACTACCTTCACATTTATTTCCAAGAGAAAAACGAAAAATTATTCAGGAGAGTTCAAGATATTCATGGATTTCTAATGAATTGTTTAAAATGTATGATCTTGTGATCGTAAGGAGCCGTGTTTCCGTGAAGATGAATACCGATATTCTTAAGGTATACGGTGATGAACTATACATGACACTTTGCGGACAAAAGGACGGCCTATAAAATCCTTTCCTTGGGATATTATTGGCCTTCTCTCTTCAAAGATGCAAAACAATATGTCAAAAGGTGTGATAACTGCCAAAGAGTAGGGAAACCTACCCTTTCAAATGAAATGCCATTGCAAACACAGGTACTCATTGAACCCTTTGAAAAATGGGCTTTAGATTTCATTTGACCTATTAATCCACCATCTAAGCAAAAGAAGTATATATTGGTTTGTACTGATTATGTTACTAAATGGGTAGAAGCTAAAGCATTAGTATCTGCTACTGAAAATTCAATTGTTCATTTTCTTTATGAGGATATTTTTACTCGCTTTGGTGTTCCAAGAGAAATTGTGACAGATCAGGGGAGCCAATTCACATCCAATTTGGTGGAAAAGTTGATGGAAGAATACAAAATCAAGCACAGAAGATCTACTCCTTACCATCCACAAGAAAATGGTCAAGTGGAGTCCACAAACAAAGTTCTTGAAAGTATCATCACCAAAAATGTTCATCTACATAGAAGAGATTGGGCAGAAAGGCTTCCAGAAGCCTTGTGGGCCTACAGAACTACATGGAGGAATACAACAGGACATTCTCCCTATGAACTTGTTTATGGGAAAGAAGTCTTGTTCCCCATTGAGTTCCAAGTCAAGACCTTCAAGATAGTAGTTCAGTTGGGAATGGACTTATCAGAAGCTCAAAAGCATAGAATGGAGCAATTGAATGAGCTAGATGAGATCAGACAAGAAGCAATTCTAAGAACCGATCTAGTTCAATATCAAAGAACTAAGTGGCATGACAAATATATCAAAGAGAAGAAGTTTCAAGAAGGAGATTGGGCATTGTTATTTGACTCCAAGTTTAAAGATTTTCAAGGGAAATTTCAGACTCATTGGCTTGGGCCATATGAGATTGACAAGATCTTTAACAATGGAGCCGTAAGAATCAAGACCATTGATGAGTTTCAAACTCCTCTTATAGTGAATGGCCATAGATTGAAAGTTTATCATAAGCCACTCTCTAAAGAGGATTTTGTCAAGTTTTTTCAAGAAAGTTCTGCAATCAGGCTGGTACAGAAGAATCCTTCTTCTCTACCAGGCTAGCTTTTGTTTTTCAAGTTTAAAAAAAAAAAAAAAAAAAAGAAGAAGAAGAAAAAAAAATGGTATAAGCCTGAAAACCAATCATTGATTGGCAGTCTTATACAGAAAATATGGGGTGAAAATCAGGGACACCTGACACTCTATATTTTCCAAAAAAAATCTGTCTTTCATTTCATTTCATTTCATTTCATTTCATTTCATTCCACTTCATTTCATCCATTCCATCAATAAAAATCTTTTTTATGACCATTTCCACCTGGTCATCTGTCATTTGTTCATTTCTATTCAACCAAGTAATAGTTGTGTCAGTTTCCGCAGCTGACATCTGTTTCCGCAGCTGACTCCAGTTTCCGCAGCCAGAAGCAGATTCCGCAGCTACTACTCTGCTTTCAAAGAGAATGTACAGTTAGTTGTTATTTCCATAATTATGAAATAAAATGCAGGGGAAAGGATCAATGGAACATTCAAGACACCAATGGAGATCAATCAGTTGAAGACCAAGGGCAAAAGCAAGGATTCCAAAGGTATGAATAAAGTTTATTTCAAATAGTATTGAAAAACACATTTTTATATAGTTTTAAACTATGAGCTCTACCCATAACGCGCAATGATTATATTGACAGTCCCGTAACCTTCCACGATCTCCATGTTATCCTCTTGTATTTATTCACAAACGGTTTCATCATTGAAATTCCGATTCTCACTCATGTTCCAATATCCCACCGTAGATAATGAGACGTATTTGAGTTGACAAAGGACTCTTACAAGCCGCATAACTTCATAATCATTGATTGAAACGTGTTCATGTTTATTGCCCAGCCACCAAAATTCAAAACGCGGCCGAATGCATTATACTTTGTTAACCTCTTTGTCGTGTCTCTGTCGTGTTTACAAAACCCCACTCTACTCATTCTCACTCCCTGTTTCACTCCATTTCGTTCCTTTTTCTCACTCTCACTCCCGTATATCTACCCACAGTCTTACTCCATTCCGTTTATGGTGCTAATTTCCATTTTATGATAACATCCCCACAGTATTCTGCTCGATCCTGTGTATTCCATCGTTCCATTTCCACTTAAACCCTCACAGAGGCAAACTTGTGAAGCACAGAGAAGTGAAATGGGAAAATTATTAAGGGCAGAGCCGGAAGGACCGAAATTTATAGAGGGATATCCACAAGCAAAAGAGATGTTGAGGAAAGCTAAATGGCTGCGTTTTATTCAGAAATTCAGGGGTTACCACAGAGAAGTTACAAAAGCGTTTGCAAGATCATTTGATGGCTCTGAAGCAGAAGTGGGAGACCTCAAGTTTTTGGTCAATGAAGCATCAATAGCAACAGCCACAGAGCTTCTTCAGGAAGGAGAACGTTGGTTCAAAAATAAAAGTATCAGTGATGAGGCATGGAGAACAATTCTACGAAATCAAGGTATGGATATCACTGTTTTTTTAAAAGAGGAATCCCTGTGCATGCAATAAGAGAAGAATGGGCCACTTTAATACTAATTGTTCAGAAATTTATTACATGTGAAGGCCGTTTTGGGTCTATGTACATGTACCATACTAGGCTATTGATGAATTTTCTTGAAAACCAAACTCTCAATCTTCCTTATTTTCTATTCAATAGCTTAAAGAAAATGGCTGTGACTGTTCAAAAACACTTGGGAGATGTAGAGCCTCATCTTTATCACCACGGCCTTATAAAAATTCTGATTGAAAAGGAGCTAAATGAAAGAAAAGATACATGGGAACAATTCCTAGTTAGAAACTTCTTTGAAGAACCTCAGGAAATTCCTGAAGGTAGTTCAATTAGAAGGAGTAGAAGAAAGAGAATGAATGTTGAAACCCAAATTGCTCCTACTCAGGAAATTCCCGCAGCTAGCACAGCAAAAAGAAGTAGAAGTAAAAGAACAATAGATGAAATCCAAAACACTTCTACTACTACTATGAAAAAAACTGATAGGGAAGAGAGATTGGTAAAAAGGAAGAAGAAGGAAATTAAAGCTAAGAAGCCAATAATACCAAAAGGGAAAGAAATTATTGAGGCTGTCCATAAAACTCCTTCTTCTGAAGAAGAAGATCACCAAATACTATCTGACAGATTAGTTTATCTTCAAAAACAGTCATCCATATCCAAGAAGGCAGAGACAAGAAAACAAGAACAAAAGGGTAGTGTACCACAGCATGTGAGGAGAAGCAGCAGGCTTAAGGGAAAATTGAGAAAAACACAAATTAAGGGTCCTCATTTCATTGATTTGGGTGAGGAGACATTTGAACAGTCTCCAACTGACCATAGTCCATTTCAGTCAGTTAGTGAACCTGATTCCTTTCATTCCCAATCAGACAATGAGCATACTCCATCTTATTCTCAGCAAAATATTGATGTAAGCCCTCCTCGACCAGATTTTGAACATAATTCTCCTTTACAGCATTTTGGGGACAGCCCAATGAAAATGACACCTGAAATAGACCCCAAGCAGCAGGAGGTATATGACTATATAGAATCCTTGGAAAAGGCAGCCACAGGTCCAAGTACCTCTTCCATTCAGCCTCATACATTGCAGGATGATTTAGTTCAGTCATTAAAACAAGAAATTTTTGAGCTGGAGCTTTTGAATCGGCATATCAAAAATGAAAATGAAACACTGAAAGAACAAGGCAAACTGGACAAGATCATCCATGATAACACTATGTTACATTTGGGAATTTGGCAAAAGAAGAATAAGAAATTAAAAAGGAAATGCCAGAAATTGAGCAGAGCACTTGTGAATATCAAATTTAGGTGCTTAATGAAGAAACCCAGAATGATGGCAGTATCAAAGAAGAAGAGAAGGGGGTTGGATGTGCTGGCTGAAGTATCAAGGCACATGAACTGAACAAAGAGTATCAAAATTTTGGTTGCATGAGGACATGCAACACCTTCACAGTGGGGGTATGTTGAGTCCCAAATTTGCATCTTTTCCATACATTTTTCCATACCTTTTTCACTCACCTAACCCTCCCAAATTGTCAATATCATGTGCAAAAGAGCATCTAACATGGTTTTTAATTATATTTTTGTGTTTGCTATTTGATCTAGATTTTGTTCATTCAGCTGCGGAATCTTGCCACTTTCCGCAGCTGCTGCAACTTTCCGCAGCTATTTTGTAAAACTCTATGCTACAGGTGTCTACAAGGGAAATGAGCCACATGGGCAGGTCAGGAATGACGTGGACATGGTTCGTGTCCTATTGGTTCAAGCAAACTCGTCCAAAGAAGCCGCGGTCAAAGGCGTCCACATGGAAGTCAACTATGGAGTTTCATGTCAGCCGGACTCTGTTTCGTGGCACATAAACATCCATACGGCCGTTTCTAAGCTTGCGGAGGTTAAATCGACATCTGTGCAGAGCTCTGGAGTCGAATTCAAGCATCCACCTTTCGTAGATTCACTTTCCAACACGGCCATACTCCTATATCCGTGGACGTAGTGGTCTACGTGCTCTCTGCCATCATGAACTTTAGGAGACAGTTACAGTTTATTGTTATATATAGAGCGTTTGCATACGCACAAAAAGTTAGTTGTTAGTTGATAGCTGATGTTCGTGAATAAACTCTGTTATCTGTTAGTTTTCTTTGTAGTGATTACGCTGCCCTTGAGCCGTAACACTACCATTATGTAATGAACTGCTTTTTAATGTGAGAAGACTCTGTTTTTCAACTTAATTCGTGTTTGAGGATCGTTACCAAGGCTGTGTAGAGGGCCCCTGCTCAGCTAAGGTTTTGTGTATTAGTGTACATTTTTCATTTCATTTCTTTTAAAAGTCATTGTATCATAATCCATCCATATGTTCATACTTTGTAGTTGTTTCATTTCTGTTTATACATTTCCATAATTTCCATTTCATTTCTGTCTTTCATGTTTTATGATTGTTAATCACTGATCAGTCTTCTTGTGCAGGTTTTAGGTAGACAGCCCGGGCATTTTCATAGTATTTTTACTAATGATATGAAACTAACATTGTTCTGCTGCTAGTTTGCTTTTCATAGCTTTTGTTTAACTTCAGTCTTGCTTTGTACATTTCAGTTTTTCTTATCTGATTCAGTAGTTAAATTTAGATATATTGTCGCCATGCTCGTCTCGCTAAGCCTCCTGAAATGCTCAAGACCGATGGTGAGGGATTCCATTATGAAATGTAGAAGCTTGTATTAGTTTTTCTGTACTTAGTATATACTGTCGCTCACAGCGTCTTCAGGCTTACCTCCGAAAGCCACCGGACCGATGGTGAGGGGACCGTGACAGGAAATGTGTAGTTTAGTATTAGTTTCTTTTCTGCAAATTTAGATATATTAAATCATGCATGACATCTTCAGTTGCCTCCGAAAGCCACAGCTGGACTGATGGTGAGGGATTGAATCATGAGTGTACGGTTTAGTATTAGTTTACTTTCCGCAAATTAAATATCAGTTACTCAAATTGTTTATGATTACTTCCGAAAATCATAGTCAGTCTAATGACATTGATCGTAAAATGAATTGATAATCCTAATTGTAGATTTCATTTACGTACTTGAATTTCTGCATTTCTGCCATAGCTCTTCTGTGTGTTTAGTCACAGAATAGTTTGCTTATGTTCACTAGTTTAATACATTCATTAGATTAGCAGCACCTTTTCATTTCAGCAGTACACTTTACTTTCTTTCAAGTCTTGTCATTGTAATTTTCAATTTGCTTTTAAAGTTTCAAGATTGGTAAATCATTATAGGGGATATCACTTCCTTGAACAAATATAACCAAACTTGTTTTTCATTTTAGAATTTCCATTTTACCTTAGAAAGACCA
>CM076570.1:620534965-620757184 GCA_034641835.2 Pinus albicaulis | reverse complement strand
GACATTTTTATACTGTCGCTCTTCCGACGTTTTAATCTGTCGCAATTCTGACGCTTACAAGGCGTCGGTATAGCGACGACGGGTTCAATTTAAAAAAAAAAATGAAACTTTAAAAGAGGAAAAACATTGTTTTGAATATATTATATGAAGTAAAACAGTCCCTGAAGTCATTACATTTTCACATCTGAAGATTGGAACCCAAATATCCATCCAGAAAAGTGGAAGTCCCACCCCAGACAATGATAGAAAAATACCCCATGTCACATACAGGGACATGATATAAAAACCAGTAACGGTCCACATGGAGATTATCGACAATCTGAGAAAGCATCCAAATATGCCCGAGGCATCTATAAGAAAGTGAAATAGCAGTATGTAGAATAGTAAAGCAACAAATAGAGTACCGGCGTCCATTGTTCCAAATACAAATTAAAGTACCCAAAATCCTGCAACAGAGAAAAACGCTAATCATGTGAGGAGTGTGATATGTCCAAAATATAAAAGGACCATCAGACCATATCAATAAACCAGCAACATAGACCAGCATCGCTAGTTTTGAAGGCAGAGTGATAAACATTAATCATTTTTTTTTCACAAGAGAAAAAACGTTGTTTTGAATATATTATATGAAGTAAAGCAGTCCATGAAGTCATTACATTTTCACATCTGAAGATTGGAACCCAAATATCCATCCAGAAAAGTGGAAGTCCCACCCCAGACAATGATAGAAAAATACCCCATATCACATACAGGGACATGATATAAAACCCAGTAACGGTCCACATGGAGATTATCGACAATCTGAGAAAGCATCCAAATATGCCCGAGGCATCTATAAGAAAGTGAAATAGCAGTATGTAGAATAGTAAAGCAACAGATAGAGTACCGACGTCCATTGTTCCAAATATAAATTAAAGTACCCAAAACCCTGCAACAGAGAAAAACGCTAATCATAATCATGTGAGGAGTGTGATATGTCCAAAATATAAAAAGACCATCAGACCATATCAATAAACCAGCAACATAGACCGGCATCGCTAGTGTTGAAGGCAGAGTGATAAACATTAATCATTTTTTTTTCACAAGAGAAAAAACGTTGTTTTGAATATATTATATGAAGTAAAACAGTCCATGAAGTCATTACATTTCACATCTGAAGATTGGAACCCAAATATCCATCCAGAAAAGTGGAAGTCCCACCCCAGACAGTGATAGAAAAATACCCCATGTCACATACAAGGACTTGATATAAAACCCAGTAACGGTCCACATGGAGATTATTGACAATTTGAGAAAGCATCCAAATATGCCCGAGGCATCTATAAGAAAGTGAAATAGCAGTATGTAGAATAGTAAAGCAACAGATAGAGTACCGACGTCCATTGTTCCAAATACAATTTAAAGTACCCAAAATCCTTGAACAGAGAAAAACGCTAATCATGTGAGGAGTGTGATATGTCCAAAATATAAAAAGACCATCAGACCATATCAATAAACCAGCAACATAGACCAGCATCGCTAGTTTTGAAGGCGGAGTGATAAACATTAATCATTTTTTTTTCACAAGAGAAAAAACGTTGTTTTGAATATATTATATGAAGTAAAACAGTCCATGAAGTCATTACATTTTCACATCTGAAGATTGGAACCCAAATATCCATCCAGAAAAGTGGAAGTCCCACCCTAGACAATGATAGAAAAATACCCCATGTCACATACAGGGACATGATATAAAACCAGTAACGGTCCACATGGAGATTATCGACAATCTGAGAAAGCATCCAAATATGCCCGAGGCATCTATAAGAAAGTGAAATAGCAGTATGTAGAATAGTAAAGCAATAGATAGAGTACCGACGTCCATTGTTCCAAATACAAATTAAAGTACCAAAAATCCTTGAACAGAGAAAAACGCTAATCATGTGAGGAGTGTGATAACCATCTGCAGAAACCCAGGCTCGCTTGTAAGATCAAGCTCGCTTGATTCCAAAATTGGTAACCATCTGTTGCATCCGAGATGTAAGGTTCAGGCTCACTTGTTTCCATTAGTAGCCTACTACAGCATCCACCCTGTTCATAGCAAAAAGGTTCCTATAGATATACAGAGAAAGAGTATAATACGTAGACCATATAAACATGGCTCTGTATTTCAAAAAACAGGTTTAAAATAGAAACAGGGCAACATTTTTTTTTCTAAGTAAATTTAATCTATTAACAGTGGGAATAAAATTACACCGAAGTCAAAATCATTGCCCAGACTCATGGCAAATTTGTCATCAAAAAATCAAAAAATTAAGAAGACTGCCCTCATACGAGGAAACCAGTCTTGAACGTTTAATTTACAAAATTAAAAAATATTACAAAGGTCCAGCACAGTAAAATAATCTAAAAGCAGCCCAATTAAGTGGGTCGTGAAGCAAGAAAAACAAATTAACCAAACTACTCCTCCGGCTCCTCGACGATTCGGCACCATCCTTCGGAAGGTCCAGGATCGCTAGGTGCTACCTCCACATTCATGCCACGGCTCCCATCCTAAAGGCCTGAATGCTGGCCAGCTTTTTCTGAGCTCAGAACCGTCGGATGGGTGCATTCTTCCTCCATTTGGGCCTCCTCGCAGAAAACCACAGTGACTGAAGCTATAATTCGTGGGCGGTTGAGAGAGCACTTAAAGGAAAATTGCGTAGTGCGCGTTGTGGGAGAAGGTGAACTAGCGGTGAGGAAACGAGGAGTAGGGGAATCCATACGGTGACCAGATCCTACAACCCAAGCCCGCCCACTCCTAGTATTTGGATAGCGACCCACGTAATAATCACTGGACTGGCTGGAAGACAACTTGGTTGAGGGGCTGGAGGGAGCGCGCAGGAGTTGACCTCTAGTGCTCCCCCTGCGGCAACGCATCCTTTGACGCACGCGAGGCATGGGTGCAGTCTCACTAGCAGTGGGCACAAGAGGAGACGGAGAAGCAGAATTCCAAGAAACAGAGGAAGACAGACAAGGACCAGACCGAGAGAAATGAAGATATGCAGCAAGGTCTATGCATCAGTTCAGCTGGCCACTTCTCCTTCTCGTCACAGTGAGCAGGCAGTGTAACCCAGCAACCGGCTCGTCTGAAAAACCATAGCGAAATGCCATTTTATCGACCCAACTGCAATGCAATCGAAGGACGCCCGTCATAATTAATCTCTGATCATTAATGAGAGCCGAAGGCCGGATCATATTGGAGCATGCGGAATCGCTAACAGGAGTGGAGGTCTGATCTTGAACAGTGTTAAAACTTAATTAATGCGGATTTGATGTGAAAACCTTGGAACTTAATTGAACAACATTAAAACTTAATGTGATTGATATGAAATCGCCACATCCATGTCCCATCACCTTAAACACCATCGAATGCACCCGCAGCTGGGAGCAGGGCAATTTTTTATTGAGGACACGTGGCAGAAATTGATTGGAGCGGATCTTTGTTTGGGCCGCTCGTGCAGTGGAAATCCGGACCCGAAAAATATTAGGGCGAATTTGATAAGAAATTCACGTCACAACTCTCCCTCCGTACGCCAGCCCAACTTCGGACCCGAAAAAGATTAGGGCGGAATTCATTTGGTTTTCGCGTCACAAAATTGGCCGACGTCAGCAGGCTATTTTGGAACGCGAATTTGGTTTGAATTATGGTTTATCGCCGTTTGAAGTCCGGCGAGCTCGACTTAAGAACAATTTTGTTTGATCCCATCTTATAAAATTTGTGTTGGTTTTCTTTGATAATACACATATTTATAATAAATCATGGGAATACCACACTAGTAAACATGTGGAAAAGTTATATAAATTATTAAGAACAATCATTTTTATGTAAAAATATCCAAATGTGTGTGCTTTTGGGAAATAAGAATTCGAGTATTTGGTTCATATTGTTTTAAAGGAAGGAGTGAAGTTGGAGCCTCAAAAGATGCAAGCTGTTACAAAATGACCTATTCCTAAGAAAATCAAGGTTCTTAGAAGATTTTTTAGACTTACATGATATTATTGATAATTTGTTAAGAATTATGCATGCATTTCAAGTCCACTCACATGTCTCTTGAAGAAAATATCATTTATATGGAATGATGAGGCTACTTTGGCATTCTCTCTTTTAATGGATGCCATGTCTTCTACACCAACATCGGTTGCACCTAATTTTGGTAAAACATTCATAGTAGAGTGTGAGGCACTAGGACAAGAAATTTACGTAACATTAACACAATAAGGGATATCATTGGCTTTTAAAAGCAAGGAATTCAAAGAAAATATTTGGTGAAATCTACATATGAAAAATAAATGGAAGCAATATTACATGCAATAAAAAATGGGGATAGTATATCATTGGGAGGTACTTTAAAGTCAAGATATACCATGATAGCATAAAGTATTTTTGAAGCTATGATTTTCATTAGAAGATTAACAAAAATGAGGAGAAAAAATGCAAAGTTTTAATTTTGAGATAATATGAAAAAAGGGTAAGGAAAATTTAGTACATGATGCTCTTTCTAAAATAGAAGAGGCCTCAAATTTATATCCAATTACATTTTCTATTCCTAGGTGGCTAGAAGAAGCTTGCCATAATGGAAAAATAACAATAGTACTAAACAAAAACTAAAATTTATAAAGGATGGGATGAACTCTATGGAGCTTTGGGAGTGAAAGAGAGATATACTTTGGTGCAAATGTAGAATATTTTTATGCACGCAAGCATATTTGAATAAACAAATATTAAGGGAGTCCCATGTCTCTTTGATGGTAGGACGCAGGGTTCCTTAAAACATCTCAAAGGATCAAAAAAATATATTTTTGGAAGGAATGAAGAAAGATATTCAAAATTTTGTAAGAGAAGGTTAGGTTTGCATAATAAATAAAAGAGAGATAGTAAAATCTCTAGGGTTACTTCAACCATTCCACATACATATTCAAAGACTAGAAGATATATCAATAGACTTTATTACAGGGTTACTGAAATATAAAGGTAAGTATTACATTTTTTGTGGTCATTTATATAGACAAATTTTGTAGATTTTTTTTGTAGAGCTCAAAGTACATAAACAACAAGCCAAGTGGCAGAAGTGTCCGTGAAAGAAATTCATAGTCTTCATGGTTTTCCTAAAGTAATAGCAACAAGAAAATTTTGGAAATAATTATTTAATATGAGTGGAGAAACACTAACTGCCATGAGTTCTACATATCAAACACAATCAAATGGTCAAACAAAAATAGTTAACAAATGTTTTTAAGGTTATCTACAATGTTACTCTTTAAAAAAGCAATCTTAATGGATGAAGTGGGTTTTGTTATCACTCAGATTTTCCTTGAAGTTGTTGGAAGAGGAAAGGGGTCCGAGGTAACCACAAACCAACCTTCAGGTACAGAATCTAGCCAATCTGTACCCAGAGAGGGCTCTCTCTATAAAATTTAGCTTTGTTTTTAGAGGATATTAGGCTAGTTATAAAGTCCAGGAGTTTTGATTTTGTTTGGGTTGATGGAATTCTTTAGCTGAGATTAAGATCAAGTAGTTTCAGTCCATTGGGCTCATGGAGTCAAAGGATTGGCTGCACTGGCTTAAGTTTTTTAACAAAAGATGGTTTATCAGGGCAAGATAATCAAACTAGAAACAATTATAGATCTAAAGTGAATGGAATGGAATTCAAACGGATGAAAGGCAATAAAGAATCTTTCAACACATTCAAGAGAAGAGAAATAGATTGATTATCAATAAAGAGCAGTTAAGTATTCTTTACTAAATAACCAAAGATGTATGAACTAGACAAACATGAGCAATTAAGAATTCGTTGTTTAAACCAGTTTAGAAGAAAACATTTAGAATAATAACGACTGAAATCAGATTACACCTAAGTACTTTCTGATTTAATCCTTTTCATTAAATATTAAGATAATGAAACACAGATGATATTGTAAACAAATATAAAACTTCAAAACATGAGATAGAGATGACTTATTGATCCTTCATTTGACGCATGAATCCTGAGAAAAGTCTTCTGCCTCAATTCCTTGTCCAGTTTTGCCACGAAAAATTTCTCCAAAGCTCTTTATTCCAAAATATTCAATGTTACATCAAAGTATAAGAATCCACACCAAAATACTTCCAAGAGTGAAGTATTTATACAAATTCTAAACTAAAATATCTTGAAAAAATATCAAGATTAGTTCACAAATCTCTCCAACTGTTTTACATAAATAGAACTTAAGTAAAGGACACTCAAACTAATGCATCTATTTGGCACTATTTTTTATGGATAGGTGATGAAAAAGAGGAGAATTCGAATTTTATCCAACTCTTAGTTGATGATGAGGCACCCAAGTCACTAACTGCTTCCTTTCTTTGTGCATTCTGCTCCAACAATTCTGCAAACTTGGGGTCCAATGATATATTTTTATTTCTCAATCCGTAATAGATATGTAAATATTGAAAGAGGTTATTATGGATTAATATGTGGGTGAGATAAACCTCTTTCATTTTCCTAAAATTCCTCTCCAGATGTGCACAATAGGCTCTGTAAAAATATGTGTAAAACAGAGTTTTACAGAGTCTGAAAAATAGCCTGTAAAGATGTGCATGTATCTCTCATTCTGAAATCACTGTGAAAAAAGTGAGATAGGTTTTTGTATATGAGTTTCGTGGGAAAAAAAGCATCATTTATTTTTGTATGATTTATTTCTTATTGGCCACAATATTCTCTGCAAAATTATGACTTAACTGGAATTTTCTGCAAAAAGTGCTTTCCAACGTTGTTTAATATTTCCAAAACCATAATAGATGTTAGAAAAGTAAGAGAGGTTTTCGTAGATGGTCCTCTTAAGAACATAAACCTCTTTCAGTTTTTAAAAATTAATCTTGGATGGATCACAATAGTTTCTGCAAAACTATGACTTAAACAGGAAATTTCTGAAGAATGTACCATTTTTGCTCTAATTTCATCTTTTAACCTTAAACTTCTTTTGACTGTTTTTCACTTTTAATTTGGATAAAATTCATTGTGGCTGGTGAAATTGTTTTCATCTTTGTTTAACCATTAATATTTTCATGTTTATTTTCACTGTTTACTGTTTACTTTTTACTTTTTACCGCTCTATTTTTTATCTGTCTTCACTTTGTCATGAACTTGTATGTTCTGTTTTGTAACTGTCTTCCCTGCTGTTTATCTTCATGCTAGCTGATTTACTTGACTTGGTCTTCAATATGATACTCTTTAATCCTGATACTCTTTAACTGTTCTTTATTGTGTTCTTTTACTTTCAATGTGTAGTTTAGGTTTTTACTATCTGTTTCAACAGTAAATTGTTTAATATCCTATTTCCTTTGCTTGTCTTTCAACTGTATGTTTTATCTTCCATCTCTGTTTGAATAGATTTGATAACACTCTTGGAGTAAACAAGTCTTATGACTAGTATTAAGGCTGTTTATCCAAGGATGTGGTCTTCTGATCACCTGTAAAACAAAACAAATTGTTAAGAAAGCATTGGTTTGCAGGGGAGGTCGAAAAGGTTTCATTTGATTTTGAGAGGTATGTGGAGTGAATCTAGAATGATTTTTGGGAGGTAAACCATGCTCGAATTGGTTAACAGAGGCTTCAGGTGGCGCAGCTGGGTTACAAAGGGTTTTACTGCACAATCAGGTGAAAATGAGCAACACTAGGGTGTTTGTGTTTAAACGGGTAAACGGTTGATATTGGCAGGTAAGCTTTGAATGAATAGTGATTTGAACAGGTACTGGTTATGGCAGAAGAAGCTTGGAATACTCGACTGCAATTCTCTTCAGCAAGGTAATGGTCGGCAAACTTCAACAGTTGATTTTTGAAATTTGCTGCATCGAGGGTGTAATCGTTTTCTGTGTACAAAATAATGAAAAAGACGCGGGTTTTTGTTTTATTGGCAAAGTCAAATGGTGGCGGATTTTTTATTATTTTAATAAATGATGTCAGTATGTACGACAGATGAGGGGGGGGAGGGGGGGGGGAGGTGGTAAGTGGTTTTTTCCGCACCGCTTTTGAGGGAAGGCGGTATTGAGCGGATGGGCAGCGATCCAACAGAACGAATGACACGTGGCCATGGTACTATTTGAAAACCATCGTCATTTCGCACGTTATTGTTCGGATCAGGGATGGCCAACAGAATTATCAACAGCCGTTAATCTTGAATGGGTCGATCGAACGGTTGACGGGACAGGGAGATGACGGGGTTTTAATGGTGCGGGCCCAACGCGTTTTATTATTGATTAATCACAGCGGGAGCGTTTTTTATTGGCAGAGTTGGGTTCTTAATTAATCATGAGGATTAATTAATTCCTTTGTTTAAAAAGCAGAAACGTGATCGGGCGAGGGGAAAATATACATAGAGATGGGTTATTTCGAAGTTTGGTTTGAATTAAACTTCAGATTTATTTTTGTTTAAAACACATATATTATATGTTTAAAGTTTTTTTCATATTTTTATTATATGATAATTGAATTAGATTAATCCAATTACCATAGGGGGCGGGATTAACATATAATGATATATTTTAACCAAAGGGGGTATAAAGTGAGTTTTTATTTGAACGAGTGAGGAATAAATACTTTGGTTAAAATCATAATACATGGGTTTTTGGGATATTATATAAAAGGAATTATATATAATAGGAGAAGGTCATTTCTATAAGGAGTTAATAAATAAAATCAATGTTAATATGACAAGGGGACAAGGTAAACTTCAAAATACATTAATATAACTAAGAAAGTGAAGATTTAAAGGCCAATTGCATTATAATCTCTTCATCACTTAAAATTAGGATAAAATGTGATTTTGAGGGTTTTTTATGAAATATCTAATGATTTTCCTAAGTAAAATGGGATTTTACTTAGGAAAATAATTTTATGAAGTAAATGAGTATGATGATGAATGATTTTAAGTACTTAGGCTTTTCCAATTATTGGGCCGAGGGTCCGGTCCCTCCAAAAGTCAAGGAAATGCCTTGAGCCCCTCTAATCTTTAGATACCTTAGTACTTAGGGGAAATTAGTGAAATGTTTAGGGAAAATAAGAGGGGAAGTTAATAATTTGACTTTGGCTTTACTTTGAAACTCTTCCAGTGTAGTGTCTGCCTTTGCACTTTGTGATGAAAGTAAAGATTTAACACATTTAAAGCCATCATCCATCACATGTAATTCTGTAACATCATATACTGACCCTACCTACTTTACTCTACCATTTTTTCTTCTTTATTAGGGTGCACTTAGACTGGAAAACCCTTATCAATCTTCTTTTTCTTTTACATGGCAAGCCTACCTAAGTCTACACTTATTACATCCAAGGGCTCAGATTAAACTGTTGAGCTCCTTTTTATTTACTCTACCTATCTACTTATCTGCCAAGATTAAACTGTTTGGCCATATATTTATTCTCTATTCTACAACATGAAATTGAAAAATGAATGAGTCAAGTTTAAACAATTTGACTCTTCATAAATTGTGGCAAAAGTTTAACAGGCTGCACACAATTGCTTATTACAGAAAATGAAATAGTAGTGGCATTTAGACTTGCACACTTTCCTGGTCTATTTTTGTTTGGGGTTCATTTCTTTCACTTTTTTGACCATTTTATTCTTTTCACCCTTTGATTTTTCTTTTAGGGTATACCCTCTTTACATTTTTTAAATTTTTTGATTTTTTGAAAATATGGAAAACCTTTGCAACAAGAAAAGGTATGAACATATTACATAGCTCATCAAGTCAATCATGAAATATGACACCTATTTGTATAGGAGCATAATAGGTTTGTCAGGAGAAAAATGGTAATATGATACTATCATACTACCTATCACACATCTACTAAAATTTCCCCATTTAAGGCCCTTTATGGATATCCAACTCCTAGTATCTCATACTTTTTGCAAGATAATTCCAAAGTATAGGAAACATAGTCACATATGGAAAATACTAAAGAAACTTTGAAAATTATTATGGAAAACCTTCAAATGACATGAAACATGATAAAACAACAAGGGAAACAACATTGAAGTGAAAGATAATTTGAGGAGGGTAATTGGGTATTTTTTAGATTATAGCATTATAAGCAATCTTCATTCAAGAAAAAGAAGAATAAAGAATTAGCTCCAAAATGTTATGGCCCTAAATAATTATTCATAGGATTGCACAAGTGGTATAGAAGTTATATTTTCCTTCTTCTTGCATTCATAAGGTTTTTCATGTATCTTTCCTAAAAAAGGTTTTGGGAAAAAATATGCCAATGTAAATAGAACTTCCAAAATTAGATGAAGAATGAAAGTTGATTCTTGAACCACAAAAAGTTATAGATAAACATTATGTATCTCTTTGACATATAACCATTATGAATTACCTAATCAAGTGGAAGAATATTCCTCTAGAAGAAGGTACATGGTAAAATGATCAATTCGTGATGAAATACCCACGGCTAAAGGGTTCGTTTGAAGTTTTGACAAAGGTTTTGTTATATGTTTTATATAACACGCGGCGGAATAGTTTTATTGTTTGTTAAGGTCCCACACAATGATCAAATTTGAAGGGCAGGTCCGAATTTCAATTAGAAGGGCATATATCTATGTTGCCCTTCCATAATGAAAAGCTTTAAAAAAAAAACTTTTCAATTGACCACAATAAATTATTTTTACATTTCATTTTCAGAAAGACAAAACCATCAATCTTTATATTAATAAAATACTATTACATATACAACAATGAAGAAGGCTCCATATTTCATTGCTTAAATATCTCATTGGCAATGTCAACATAAGTCTTGAAGACACTATTATAAGAGTTTGGATACATACCAGCGGGATATAGGAGATTCTTATGTGTCAGATTGTGTAATGCAATTTTGACTTTGTCTCACAGGGAACAGCAGCATGGAGGTCTGGATTTTTCTTATAGAACTTTTTTATTATTATTTGAAAAGTTGTTTATAGATATGAATACAACAATGAAATTATGAGCATGGTGGACAATTAGTCAAGCTCATGATGCCAAACCATGATGATGTAAGTTTTGAATTTAACATTTTTACATGTTAAAGACAAATAGTCAAAATCACTGACAACTTAGTATGCCATAATTAATAATCATTCTCTGTTCACTTTTTTTAATAGGTTTATGTCACATGATGATCTCTCTTCTCTGGCATTTACTTGTATTGAAGATCACTATTCTAGGAATAAGGAGTTATTTTCTCCAAAAATAACCCTAGCCAAACATTGACAATGCATCAAGGATATCTTTCTATGCTTCATAAGTACATATGTTCTACTTATAAATCATGTCTTGGAAGTGGTTATTTTGCTGGAAATTATTCACCAGATGGTTTCATACCAAAGTCTTTTTCTCATTTTCAGCATCCAATACATGAAAAAGATAATGGTTTAAAACAACATAAATATTTGAAATTTTGCAAGAATTGTTTGGCACACTTTGAATATTAATTTTGAATTCAAGTGCATGATGCTGTATAGGATCAAGTGTCATTTTGAATACCAAATGTTTCACAAGAAAATTCTCAACATGCTACCCTACAGTAAGGATTAAATGACAATATTGCATCAACTATTTCCATAATAAAAGTGCACCTCGGCCATAAGACTAAAAAACTACAAATGTTGTAGATATAACAAGACCACACAATCAAATGTATTCCACAAGGCCAATACTGTATGAAAAATGAAAAGGAGTTTGCAACCAAAAATACCTTAGGCAACTAATTCAATTAGATAGACCAAACCATCAGCAAAAAGGAAAACCAGCCTACTCAAAAGGCAAGCATTTACCTCCTTTGACAAAATTTTGAGTTCTGAAACAAGGGCCTTTATTGTCTTCTCAATGCCCCTAGTAATTTGAATGGGGTTTGCACCTGCTGCAACAACCTAAACAAAAAGGTTTCATTTCAAATTATTTTCCACAAATTTAAGATACAGCCATTGTCAGTTTTGTATTTCCTAACAAGCTCATAAATTTTGACAAAAGAACCAAAATTTTTTAATACCTGATAGCAATTTTTTCACTCAAAAACTATCTTAGACTCAATAAACCCAACCCAAAACTAAAAACCAAACACCATAAGACCCTACAAAAATGAATAGATGATCTTAATCCAGTACCATCGACAAAAAGTTACCTTTACACCCTCACTTATTAAACCCTGTGCTGTTGAATTTTAACTTCAACTGCTGCAGCAGAAGGACGGATGCAACAGCAACATTTTTTTTGGAGGTTGCTTGCATGCCATCCAGAAATTTAATTCAACATTTAAAATTCCTGCAAGTTTTTTTTGTAGACGGCCGCAGCCATATTTCTGTACAGGATTGTATTTAAACACAACAACCAGCATTAACGCAATTCACCAACTAGAAATTAAACAAACATAAATTTACCCCCCAGTTTTGTAAATTCAAAAGGAGGACACGTGGAGCATTAATATTGGATCGCATGAAATTGAAGGGAATCTGAAAACCTGAAAACCGGACCCGAATTTTTTATAAGGCACATTGGATTGAGAATTCGCGTTACAAATTAGGCAGACGTCAGCATCCCATTTTGGAACACGAATTTGGTTTGAAATTCAATCTATTCAGACTTTTGAAGTTCGACGGAAAGGGTTCTTTAATGTTTTGATAGTTTAATTTTATGTATGCTTTAATATATACATATGTTTTAACATATGTTATATATATATATATATATATATATATATATATATATATATATATATATATATATATATATATATATATATATATACATATGTTTTAAACATATGTTATATATATATCATATGCGAAATGAAAGGTGGGCCATAGAATTTAGTTTTAATTTTATTTTTAAAAAAAGAGGGTTTATTATAATATGCTTTATATGTTACGGCATATAAAAATAAAAAGGTCGAAAAATCTT
The DNA here is from genome assembly GCA_034641835.2 of Pinus albicaulis. Classification (NCBI taxonomy): domain Eukaryota; kingdom Viridiplantae; phylum Streptophyta; class Pinopsida; order Pinales; family Pinaceae; genus Pinus; species Pinus albicaulis. The sequence goes on along the minus strand of CM076570.1, from coordinate 620,744,247 downwards.
GGTAGTTTTTTTTATAGAAAGTACGTAAATTTTTTATTACACAACAGTGTGTAAAAAGTGAAAGACTGAGTGTAACTTTTTAAGTGTGTATGCACAGCAGTGCGAAAGGGAAAAACACAGCAGAGTGTTTTAGAGATAGAGTATGTTTGTTTTGAACAGACAGTGAGTTGGTTTTATGCACTGCGTTTTGTAGCAGTCATAATTTTGTAATCCCTCTCAGTGAGGAAGAAGTGTAATAGTTTTTTTTTGAGTTATTGAAGGGAATAGAAGTTTCTTTTCAAAGTATTGAAACTCTGTCTCCTGTCAAAGAAATTTTTATTTTCTCTGTGTTAGAGGAAGGGAGATTTATTCTCCATTCATTGTTTTGGAATTTTTCAATATTCCAACATGTGCAAGAACAACAGATGTTGTGGTTCCATCCCCAGCTAAATCATTTGTCTTTGCCGCAGCTTACCTTACCAACTTGGCCCCAATATTTTCAACTGGGTCCTCTAATTCAACCAATAAAAAGGCCAAAACCATAGCATTGAGATACATTTCATTACACTGTCAATAAAAATAAAATTTGACTCAGCCATAACCCTTTCCTTTTATTGTTGTGTAAAGCTTTATGCATTACTCTAATGTGGCTAGTCCATAGGCCAAGTAGACCACTGGGTAACAAATATGTTTCCTTTCACCTTTGAGTTTTCAAATTATGCCTACCAAATCTAAGACATTTAAGAGGGGGAACTAATACAATGTTAAAAAGAAAACCAGAGCACACATCTACAAATTACCTCCTTAGCTAATGTCACACCATCATTAACTATTTTCGGAGAACCATGCTTGCTCTCCAAGACAACATTTTGCCCCTCGCCCCAAGGGTGACTCCAACAAGATCAGCAAGTTTGTTCACACCGCCTACAAGACAAATTGACAATGCTTTCAGTAAGTGTGCAATTGAATGCCGGACCATATGCCAAAACAACCCTCCATGAAAAATTAAAATAACACATTAAAATCGAATATAAGTGGACAAGGAAAGATCCACCGCAGTGAAGTTTCACGTGCAGGTGACCTTCCTTTAAACATAACTTTTTCTCTGACCTGCAATTTTTTTGTCACTGAGCCATCCTTGTTGAAGTACAACTCCTTTTCCATAGCTCTTGTATTAACTACCTTCTCTCTGTCGCGTAATCTCAGAGTCCCTCTTCTGCTTGAGCGATTAAAGGAAATGGGTGAAAAAACTGAAAGAGAAGACAATTATCTGCCATAATTATCAAACATTGCACCCAACTTCTTCCCCTTTCCATTGTTACCCAATGAGGTAGATGTGGCAATTGTTGTCATACTGCCCAAAGCAGAGGCCATCTTCTCTTATCTTGAATATAGAATTACAAGATCTTCATATTAGTATGAACCTTAAAAAACATGACTCCCATTGCTAAAAACCACTTTTAAGTTGTAACAAGCAAACTAAACAACTATCACAACTTTTGGCAACTTCTGGAGCATTAAGAGAGAAACAACCAAAGAGAAATACAACCACAATCCTCATTTTAATGAGATCGGACTATATATTTGCATTAAGATAATAGAAAGAAATCACGACTATATTAAGGCCAGCACAAAACAATCTTTAACTAGTGTCTCTCGCGGCCTTCAGGTTGCCATGCTAGAGGTTTCATATTTTTAATTTAAATTCTTGACCTCTCGTGCCCATCTATGAATGCATCCAATGGGATATCTACATCAAATGCTCCTTTATATCCCCAAAAACAAATTCCCTACTACAAGAGCACCAGTATTGATGGATCACCCCACACCATCCCACCCACTAGAAATGGTGAAAAAGGAAGCCCGAGAAAACTTCTGAAATATCTCAAGATGACTATATGGGTGGTTCTTATGAATCAACCAACCATTCAGAACATGCTCATCAATCCAAACCATGAGTATTATGTGACGATATTCAAGTAGGCACTGAATTGGATTTCTGAAGCTATGCTAGAGAAACCCTAAACTCTCACTGAAAATAGGTGAAATGTGGCACCACTTAGAGATTGACATGTGCCAATTGGTACAAGTGGTAGACAATTGGCATGCTCAAACAACAAGGTGATGTAGGAATGACATGAGGGAGAAAATATCAGAAAAGCCCCAAATCTAGAGAACTAAAGCTCATCACCAACCTGAGATTGACAACTTTACATGATGTAACCTATGAAATCGTAAATGGAGAAATCATAGTAACAATAAAGTAACCTATGTAACAATAAAGTCGGATTCATCCTGGGAGTGGTAATGGGAGAAATCATAGTGAACAACAGGGAACATGCATAGTTGCTTACAATCAAATAGATGAAAAAACACATACAAAAAACCTAGATAATAATCGTGAACAAGCTTAATATTGAATTATGAACTGTAAAGGAACTTACAAAATGTGACATTACGAACCTGGTCAAGCGCACAAGCAAAAATATCTGGACATGACCCTGGTTGACAAGTTGTATTGCTCATGATGCAAGAGGATTTGTACCTGCACTGCCAAGTCAATCAAAATCCATCATTATCTATACAATAAATACAAGTAATTGATGTAGTATTTTTACTCTAAGATGCATTCTTATGATAATGTTAGAACATATGTTGAAAATGTCAAAACATACCTGAATAAGCTCCTCTTCGTTTCAATAACAATTTATTGGAGTCGCATGAACTTGGAACAAGCCTCCCACGATCTGAAAGAGTAGCAACTAAGTCAACAGTGACTTTTTTGTTGCTACGCTGGATCAAGGGATGTTTGCTCCAAGATTAAATCGCTCCAATAAATTATTCTCTACTAAATAGGGCCAACCACGTGAAGGTGGAAGCTCTTATGGCCCCTCCCCCCCCCCCTCACATCACTCTCAATTCCCCAATACCCAATCTATATTTCATTTTTTACTTTCATGAGCATAAAAAAAAAATTTCAATAACTAATAAAAAAACAATTCAACAAAAAGTACGCAAGGATACATTGCAATTAATGCTTGACATAAAAATAGTATGATAAATGAGTTTTTTATATAACGCAAAAAACGTTCCAAGTATGGTAACGTTTGTCTTATAATAATACAATATTTTACATTATCAAATTTTGTTTTTCTTCTTCCTATTTCTAAAGCTCCTAATTACATCATCAATATCATCGTGCTCTGCTCTTGTTTCGTGCCTTTCGACCCGCACTGCTGACCTACTTGCGTAGTCACGATGTCTGGTCTCATCCAATGACGGGGCATCGCCTACAAAAACAGATAATATTAAATTTTAATTGTCAGTTTTTAAATATCATTGAACTAGTTCGGTAATATTAATAAAAAAAAATTGCAATGAGATTATTTACCTGGTGCACCAGTTGTCGCCGTTGACCTAGTTGCGTAGTCACGATGTCTGGTCTCATCCAGTGACGAGGCATCGCCTACAAAAACAGATAATATTAAATTTTAATTGTCAGTTTTTAAATATCATTGAACTAGTTCGGTAATATTAATAAAAAAAATTGCAATGAGATTATTTACCTAGTGCACCAGTTGTCGGCGCTGACCTAGTTGTGTAGTCACGATGTCTGGTCTCATCCAGTGACGGGGCATTGCCTACAAAAATAGATAATATTAAATTTTAATTGTCATTTTTTAAATATCATTGAACTAGTTCGGTAATATTAATAAAAAAAATTGCAATGAGATTATTTACCTGGTGCACCAGTTGTCGCCGTTGGGACTGTTGCCCTGTCTTCCTCTCTAGTGGTAAGATCCTCAAGGGAAACATTCTCTGTCATTTAAACAAAAAAATTTATAAGGACAACCATCAAGGTATAATTAGAAAAAATTATAAGTGGAAATTAATTACCATCACGGCCCTCACTGATAGTAGCATTGTCGGCCTGGTCCCCACTACAATGATTAGGTTGCACGTGAGGATCATCTACATCTGGCTCTAAAACTGGGTTATTTGCCTCGTCGGTAGTTCTGCTCCCCTGATTTAAAAAAAGTTGTTAGACATTAAATTTATGGACGAAAACAAACATATTGAAAGGTTAATGTTTTACCTTATCGGACATTCTGGATCTTGGGACCTGCCCCAAGCTTCTGCGACGTTCAACTACAACTTGATAGCCGAAATGGAAAGCGATATTTTTATCTTCCTCTATAGTTTCTGTTCCGAAGTCATCACCCTACATTACATATGATTGTGTATTTTTAATCATATTTGATAGGATTAAAAAAACATTGGAAGGCGATACAATTAATTATAAGATGTTTAGCTACTTAATTACAATTCTTGCGGCTAATTTCAAGTAGCCGCCCTGGCCTAGCTTGTGATGGCCCTTTTTTTCAATCCTAGATTTGGTTGCCTTTGAGGTGTCAGGCAACCTAGCATCAAAAGATTGAAGTCAGATATGACGTAGCACACTTTTATTTTAGACATAAAGAAAATTAAAGCTATTGAATTATAGTTGTAATTTACCTTGCGGGTCCAGTTGGCATTTTTCCTTCTTTCTTTGCCCTTTTCTCTTTTCCGTCATGGATGAGTGCTCTCCAATCAATCTCTGGAACTGTGAGAGGATGCTCATATCTAGGGTTAAATTGCAATTGCGTCCTATAGGTGTCCCTGGTATATTTCAAAATTGGTTTTTTAAAATTGCAGAACCCTTATAGTTGTTACGTCGATAATAGGGAAACCCCAAAAGGGCTTCAACATGGAGAAGAATTTCTTTTTCGGGTTAGCATTCTAGGGTATTCACACATGCGTATGGTTGGGCCAAAAATTACCAATGCATGGCTCTCCAAAAACACATAGAACTCATTGTTTTCTGCACAATATATATATATATATATATATATATATATATATATATATATATATATATATATATATATATATATATATATAATTTAAAAATAAAAATCATGATAAATATGTTTTAGATAGAGTACATGAAATAGTTAAAATATTAAAATTTACCTGGGAGTTGTACATGCTTTATAGGGACACCTTCATCGTTCACCAACAACGTGCCATTAATGGTCCCTGTGGAGCTGACACGTGTAGCTCCAGGAAACGCAATAATGTAGTTGGCCATATCGGCCTCATCATTGCCAACACGTTCAGCGGTTGGCTGGGTGTCTGCTTGGGCAGGGTGTGTTTCTTGGCTAGCACCTAAAGGAGTAGAAGGTGTACGAGAGGGTTGTTGGGCAATCTCTTGCCCTTGTGTCCCACTACCACCAACACCGGGTTCAGCAAATGCCAAAAAACGCTACATACAAAAGAACTTTTTGTTAGTTTAGTTAATGTAAAAATTAAAAATCAAACTATCACAATTCATCTCATGCAGAACAAAAAAATATCCTTTTGACTTTTTATTATTACCTGATATCTTTCTAGCTGCCTCATAAGATGTTGTATCCTCTCTTCTGTTTCAGGTGTTTGAGGCGCGTCTATCAAAGTATTAAATTTCGACCTTGCATCTCGTGCCTTTTTTTGCAACAAGAACACTGGAGATAGGGATGAAGAAAGCTCTTCCTCAAAGAGGGAATCATCGGGCGTACCATGGCTAGGTGTCTGCATATTTTAACAAAATTAATATTATTTCAATTATGTAAATAACTAAAATACCTGAAGATAGAGCAATGCTGGCACTTTACATGTTCTTCCGCTGGCCTCTTTCCGCGATCATCCCGTCTCAGGGTTGTTCCTGCAGTGCTCTGATCAATCTGCCACATTGCAATAAAATTATAAATGTAAAAACTTGAAAACAATATCTAACTTGAAAACACAAAATGAAAACTGAAATAATTTATAATAAGACACCGGAAGACAGAGTTAGAGTTTCAAATATGCCTTGCATTGAATTCAGTCCTGGAAACATGTCATTGCACATTAAGGCACCCAAACAAGAGACGAGTTGACAATGAAGACCTTATTGAATATATTGTTGGAGCAAATTCTAGTAAACTTGTTGTGAAGACCTTAAGGATATTTTTGGAGCAACATTGTTGAAGCTGATGGTATAGCATTGTTGGAGACGATCCTGAAGGGCCTTGAAGTGAAGCTTTTGGAGCAAATATTGAAAAATCCTTAGAGCATTTAAGTAAGGCACTTTCTATCTTCCATCACCTTTTTCCTTTCAATATCCTTTAAACGATTTTGTTGATATTTAATGTTTGAAATCACATTATAATTCCTTGATTATATGTGTTTGGGGACTTTCCCTTTGAAATTACCCAAAAATACCCTGACAATTTTATCTTCAGGATGCATGTCTGACCCTATTGTTCAATATTTTGATTGATAGTAGTAAACATAGAGAGTTAGGGGGCTCTTGACTTGGTTTTGTTGGGCCATTAGATCCCTAACATCTACTAGGGAGAACCCCCTTGAGTTGGAGGAGAGCTAGCCCGAAGTGAAAAGAGGTTGGTGAGGTGACAATGGGGCTATTGAATTACACATGGTATCACACTTTAGCTTTAGGACTTTATCTTGAGAAGTGCGAGGTTTTGCTATATCAATTCTCAAATTGTTTACAACACTATTGTTAAGAACTAATAATAAGTGATGTTGAGGGGTTTTTGGGTATAAGAAACAATACCATTTAAAAAATAGGGTTCTCAGTCCTTGGCATTCCTTCACCTGGGCCTAGGGGCACACTAGAATAATTTCACACTAAACCATGCAAACTTAAAGTAACTTAACAGATCCATAAAGTAATAATAATCATAATTCCTAATTTCCTATTGTACGATATGATGCAAATTATTCAAACATGAAGCAATGAAGACATGCAATGTTCGAATTTCAAGATTGATGAACCAATACAAGAAGTTAGAAACTACAACTTTGATTCAATACTCTATGTCCTAACTCCAGGAAGGAATCTAGTTTGTAGTACAGAACATGCATCGTGTATTATCAATTCTTAATTGACAACAACTAAAGGACATCTACCTCATCGATTCCTTCCCATTTTGTGTTTTTATGTTATATTCCTTATAAAAGTGTCAAATTTCTCTCAAAGTAAGCAACCACTGAATAAAATAAAAAATAGTTGAGATATGATTGAGAAATGGTCATTTATTTCTTGAAAGGATCTTCACGATTTATTTGGTTTTTTTTCATCTCAAGAAACAAGAAATGACCTAAGAAACTATCGTGATGTAATATAAGAAACAACACGGTGCAATGGCCATTTTCAAAGCCAAATGATGTCCATTGAGGACATGGCCTTTATTTGGTTCTTGTTTCATAGGAGTTTCGGGTAGAAATGGAACTTTTTTGTACCATTTCCGGTAGTAAAAAGGGAAAACCTTCTTTTTCCATGGGAAATAATTTACCTTTCCTTTTTCAAGATAATCTAAATCACAAAAAATATGAACTATACTGCACACATTCTTGGATAATGTGAAAGTGGAAAAGGAATACCCTACACAAGTGATACACACATGTACATTTGAACACTAATAGATTTTTGTAGTTGAAATGCAATGCTTGTTTTCATTTAAATGTAGGGTTTTTAAAGCAGGGAGAAATAATGGCTGCCAAATTAATGAGCGTTTCTTTGGGAAAAATTTAAATCTTGTATTGGGTGATGAAGATAATAGAGGGTATTGAATCTTGATTCTTGACATCTAGAGAGAACCCTACAACCTAACACAATCCAATGGAATTGACCAAAAAACCCCAAATAGAGTCAACCCTACTATAGGAGGAAGGGCCTGCAGTAAGAACTTACCATTTTTCAAGAGCTGAGGGAAAATGTTGTTCTGCAAGAGCTGAGGGCGAACACTGAGGGCGAATGCTAAGGGAAAATGCTGTTCTGCAAGAGCTGAGGGCGAATGCTGAGGGCGAATGTTGTTCTGCAAGAGATGATGGCGAATGCAGGGCGAATGCTATTCTGCAAGAGCTCAGGGCGAATGCTAAGGGCGAATGCTGTTCTGCAAGAGCTCAGGGTGAATGTTGAGGGCGAATGCTGTTCTGCAAGAGTTGAGGGAGAATGCTGAGGGAGAATGCTGTTCTGCAAGAGCGGAGGGCGAATGCGCGCGTGATATCAGACGTTAATGTAGCACACATGTACATTTGAACACTAATAGAATTTTGTAGTTGAAATGCAATTCTTGTTTTCATTTAAATGTAGGGTTTTTAAAGCAGGGAGAAATAATGGCTGCCAAATTAATAAGCGTTTCTTTGGGAAAAATTTAAATCTTGTATTGGGTGATGAAGATAATAGAGGGTATTGAATCTTGATTCTTGACATCTAGAGAGAACCATACAGCCTAACACAATCCAATGGAATTGACAAAAAAAACCCAAATAGAGTCAACCCTACTATAGGAGGAAGGGCCTGCAGTAAGAACTTACCATTTTGCAAGAGCTGAGGGCGAATGTTGTTCTACAAGAGCTGAGGGCGAACGCTGAGGGCCAATGCAGGGCGAATGCTGTTCTGTAAGAGATCAGGGCAAATGCTGAGGGCGAATGATGTTCTGCAAGAGCTGAGGGCGAATGCTGAGGGCGAATGCTATTCTGCAAGAGCTCAGGGCGAATGCTGTTCTGCAAGAGCTGAGGGCGAATGGTGAGGGCAAATGCTATTCTGCAAGAGATTGTAATTTTCAATTTGCTTTTAAAAGTTTCAAGTTGGTAAATCATTATAGGGGATATCACTTCCTTGAACAAATATAACCAAACTTGTTTTCATTTTAGAATTTCCATTTCACCTTAGAAAAAAAACCAAAAACGACAAAAGTTAAGAAATAGGTTATCTTGCACATATAGTGCGCCGCACTTCATCAGCTTACGATTCCCGGATTGACAAATTAAATGCAGCAATTTAGGACACACTAAATTGACCAAACAATTGGTATTATAGAAGCAAATAGATACAAGATCTTGAGGAAATAATCAATCAACCTAGGCAACACAAGCCTCAAGAGAACATGTACATGAAAATTAAAGTACACTGCTACACAAATAATTCCCAAGGCTATGACAGCATAGTTTTATTGAGGATAACTACTACTGGAAAGTGTCAATACACAAATATACAATTATATAGCTCATACAATGTTGGGAGTGAAGATCTAGACACCCAAACTCAATTTCAAGACAATCTGAAAAGGATTTCCTAAAATATGCAAAATGTGCAAAATGCTGGAGTGCAGCCCTAGGGCTGAGTAGCAGCTGCAAATCGAAGTCTGGATGGAGATAGCTAAAGATAAAACATGATATGAATAGACCTCATCCAATGGATCTTCCAAGTGATAGGATGGTCCTAACATTGATTATCTCACTCTCCAATCAATCACTGTAACCCCTCACTGCTATTGGTCACAGAAATAACGTAGTCAAGGAGAGGGATTGCACTGTAGGAGAAAGGAAATATGTTGGCCAAGTACCAAAATATTAAATCTTCCCCAAGGGCTTCCTCACTGATCTCCCAAAGGAAATAAAGCTTCCTCCTCTAAAAAATAAGCTCCAAAAGTTGTGTTGTGAAACCTCCACTGCAACACCCTACAACACAACATTATACTGCTTTAGAAATAACATTGTAGCTGAAGGAGGTGGCTTGGCATGAAGCCTAGATGTGGAGAAATGAAGTACAACTCCCTCAAGAGGCCTATCTTGAAAGGAGAAGGAATTCCTAAACAAGAATACCTTGTGCTAAGAAACACAACAATATCAACTAAATAGTTGAAGAAAGCACAAAAGTCATATATACCACAAATTCAATAATCAATTTCATAACATGCTATGGCTGGCTTGCCCTCCTTTTATACAAATGGAAGCCCTCTCACCTTGGGTCCCACTCATTATGGTTTCTTCCACCAAGGAATCTTCCTCCCACTATCACTGTGTTGTCTCCAAAGATGATCTCCACCTCCTATCCCAGCGCTGTTGACTTGGTCAAACTTGACCTTGTCCCCATGCAAATGTCCCTTTTCACACATGAGGGTGTGAAATCCAACCACAATAATGATCCCTTTTCTAATCACAAGGGATTTTATTCCTATTTATAAAATTTATGGGCCTCCTTACCCATTTATTCATTTCCTAAGTGTAAACAACAAAATTCAATATTCCAATTAGCAGTATGCTAAATTTGGAATATTACAGTCCTCCCCTCCCAAATGTTGCTTGTCCTCAAGAAAATACAAGGATAGAACTGAGAAGTATCCCCTCCTCCTACTGTAGCATCCACATATGATAAACTCCTCCAAGGAATGAGATGTTGTCTCATCAATAAATCCCCATATTGCCTCTCCCAAGAATGCAAGCTAGCTAGATAGCTATCATCATGAATAAGTAGAGTACTCAAGGAGGAAATAAGGTGTTTTCTAGAGGTCCCTTTGAGGTATGGGATCTGAAATTTATTGGGAACCATCATTCCCATGTCGATCCTCCATCCCCAAGCTATCATCCATACAAAATGAGTTACCTCCCAACATGGCAACTCCTGAAAATTCTCCTCCACCTTTGGCTCCTGCAATGTAGGTGGGCTGAATAAATGAACATGGTAGACAAAATGGTCTACCCCATGCTGTCCTCCTCTCCATTTATGATAAGTGTAGAGTTTCTATTGATCTTGGGCTACAATAAAGTTGCCCTGAAGTTGCAAGAAAGAGACTAGACCTCCAAACGTCTCCTCTCCAACGTTGTGAATCAGGATGGCCCAAACCATCCCATATGTGATGGATAGGAAATCATCACCATATGGAACCCAAGAAATCACATGGCCCTCCTCATGAAAAAGCAAGTGTCTTACTGTAGTGGCCATATCATCTCCCATGCTCCCCTTGGAACATGTAACACAAAAAGTGTGGGAAATCTCTTCCCCCAAGGACACATCCAGCCAATGTGTCTCTCTCCCAATCATGCTCTCAATAAAATAATAACAATATCATCAAATGGAATCATGATTAGCATCATGCTAGCTTCCATATGTAATAAGGGAGAAGGACAATGGTCCCTCAAATGCAACCAACACAATTTTACTCTCAACTGCATCAGAAAATGGCATGATGTGTGGTTTCCCAACCACTTTCTTTCCGCCCCAATATTTTCACAAGTTTGGAGAAAGTGTATGGTGTATGGTGCAAAGTGAGCATGCTCTGCAAAATATATAATCTCCCCAAGTCCTTCTAGGGAGTGGCCATCACTAATATTTCTTATGGCCTCAAGTAGACCATGAATTCTAGAAGGAAGAATGATCCACCCTTGAGAAATGTCCTACACATATAAGGTTAAGGAATGCACATACAAATCATTATGAAACCAAACAATATTCTTACCATATGATTTGCTCATGCAAATGGAGTGTCTCACAGATAAATCTCCTCTCATCCTCAAAGAGGAAAGAGGTGGCTATGTTAACTCTTCCAAAGAGTTATGCATCTCCTTCATCTCCACATGATCCATGCATCTCCTTAAATGCTGATATATATCCTCCTCAAAGCCTTCCCAAATTTACCTCTCCATGATGGTGTGGTATGCTCTTATACAATAAGTATGGCTGAAAAGGAAATCCTCATGAGCTGTAGGTAGTAACTTCTCCTTGAGCTTGGAAGCTCTAGATAAGAAGATCCTACCAAGGTAGTAGATGACCCCATCTCTGACTGAATATCCCTCCTCATGCAATTGGTCATCCAATATCATACAAGTAAGAAGATCCTTGGAATAATCCACCGACAATTGGGATTTCAAATATGTATCTATCCTCCATAGTGATAGTGCTGATGATATATCACAAAGAACATCTGTCATATGGATGTCCTCTTTGACATCTCTCATGCCAAAAATGTAAGTTGGAAGGTTGCTATCCTTCCCATGTCGTTCTTGCCACAACGTAGAATCTGAAATGAGAGTGGGTAATGATGATGTTGAGAGAATTAATCTCCTCTCCTTGATTCTACCCAAGACTTTCAGTGTTGTATCAAGCTCTCCCAAGGTCTTCACCCCTCTGGAATCAATGAGTGGTGCCTCCCAATGTAAATCATCCCTCATCATCTGCTGATCTGGTGGTCTCCTCAGTGAGATGCCTCCATGCAATGAGACATCAAGATCAAGAGTAGACTTCATACATGAATGGAAAGACTTGTCCCTACCTTCACTGTGCAATTCAGTCTCCCTCTTTTTTGCATCAACCCTCTGAAATAGATAGGGGTGTGTGCTCCTCATAAATGATGTTGGTCATCCTCCCTACCTCCTCCTTTTAGCTGCATGGTTTCACAATCTGTCAACAATGGCACATGATGATCATGGGTTGTGCTTTGATCCCCGCATATGAGATCCTTGGGAATTTCTTGCAATGATACAATAATCCCTCTTGTGGAAGCATGTGCTCCCTCTACCTCTGCATGAGGTTATAGATGTGCTTTAGACATGACAACGTTTTTTCCCTCAACTTTTTCTTCCTCTCCAATATGAATGGGCAACCTCTCAAGAATTGGATCCTATTTTGAAAAAGGGGTCTCCATGCCCTCTTGTTCAAGAATATGAGATAGAGGTCTTGCCTCTAGCAAGGTATGATGCAAGATGTCAGCCTCCTCATGGATATCCTGAAGTGGAGTTGAGTTTATAATTTCCTCCAACATATGCAAAATTTTTGTTTGTTTTGGCTTGTTTGGTTTCACCAAAGATGTATTAGAAAGTTTTCCATCAAATATTTCTACTACCCTCTTAGTGAAATTTGCATAAGAAGAATTATTTGCATTTTTCAAAGAAAGAGACTCAAATATCGACCATGCATAGGCCTTACCTCCAAAATGCAGCGCTGCAACTTTGATGGCTTCATCTTCATAAATTTAGTGCTGCTACAAATAGGTGTCTAGCTCCTCCACCCAAGCCATAGCTCAACATGTAGGTGAACCATCAAAAGTAGATAGGAAAAATATACTCATATTATGCTACTTTCTTCTCTCCACCTTGATCTTTCAAAACTCTAGAAAAGTGATATGGTCTCTAAACTTCTTAGTTTGAGATTCATATTCTTGCAGAAAATCACTAAGAGTTTCCCTCCTAGGAATTTCTTCTTCTTCTATCTCTCTCATAGAAAATCTGGGCATATGACTGCACTGTGCATCATAGTGTGTGGTTGTAGGCTCACACTCATTATATGAAAATCTAGAGTTTTCTTCAGATTCAAACTCTCTTGGATATTCTTTACACATCTCCTTCCTCATCTTCTTGAGATCTCCTTTAATGCTTTGTATAGAATGAAAAAGAAGCTTTGAGAGCCTATCTTCCTTCCTTCCTCCAAAGAATTGAGTCTTATTTTTGTCTTTTCTATTCATATTCTCTTCTTCTTGTCTTCTTGATAGCATATTGGCTGAGATTCCACAGGGTGAGCCAAGATTATGCTCTGATACCACTGTAATATCCCAAAATGGGGAAGCAGCAATACATGAATAGAAAACTGGAAATAGTAGTGATAAATCAACTCATAAAATGTAAGAAGAACACATAGCCATCATATTGGTATTATAGAAGTGAATAGATACAATACCTTGAGGAAATAATCACTCAAGCTAGGAAACACAAGCCTCAAGAGAACATGTAAATGAAAAATGAATTACACTGCTACACAAATAATGCCCATGGCTATGACAACGCAGTTTTATTGAGGATAACTGCTACTGGAAAGTGTAAATACACATATCTACAATGATATAGCTCATACAATGTTGGGAGTGAAGATATAGACTCCCAAACTCAATTTCAAGACAATATGGAAAGGATTTCTTGAAATATGCAAAATGTGAAAAATGTCGGAGTGCAGCCCTAGGGCTGAGTAGTAGCTGCAACTCGAAGTATGGATGGAGATAGATAAAGATAAAACATGAGATGAATAGACCTCATCCAATGGATATTCCAAGTGATAGGCTGATCCTAACACTGAATATCTCACCCTCCAATCAATCACTGTAACCCCTCACTGCAATTGGTCACAGAAATAACGCAGTCAAGGAGAGGGACTGCGTTGTAGGAGAAAGGAAATATGTTGGCCAAGTGCCAAGATATGAAATATTCTCCAATGGATTCCTCATTGATCTCCCAAAGGAAACAAAGCTTCCTCCTCTGAAAAATAAGCTCCAGAAGTGGTGTTGTGAAACCTCCACTGCAACACCCTACAACACAATGTTATATTGTTGTAGAAATAATGTTGTAGCTGAAGGAGGTAGCTTGGCCTGAAGCCTAGATGTGGAGAAATGAAATAAAACTCCCTCAAAATGCCTCTCTTTAAAGTAGAATGAATTCCTAAACAAGAATACCATGTGCTAAGCAACACAACAATATCAACTAAATAGTTGAAGAAAGCACAAGAGTCATACAGACCACAAATTAAATAATCAATTTCATAACATGCTATGGCTGCCTTGCCCTTCTTTTATACAAATGGAAGCCCTCTCACCTTGGGTCCCACTCATTAGGGTTTCTTCCAACAAGGAATCTTCCTCCCACTATCACTGTGTTGTCTACAAAGATGATCTCCACCTCTTATCCCAGCGTTGTTGACTTGGTCAAACTTGACCTTGTCCCCATGCAAATGTCCCTTTTCACACATGAGGGTGTGAAATCCAGCCATAATAATGATCCCTTTTCTCATCACAAGGGATTTTATTCCTATTTCTGAAATTTATGGGCCTCCTTACCCTTTTATTCATCTTCTAAGTGTAAACAGCAAGATTCAATATTCCAATTAGCAGTATGCTAAATTTGGAATATTACACTGGATGAGTTTAAGAAAACAAATCCACCTACATTTGATGGAGATATGAAGAAATCACAGGATTTAGAAGCATGGTTTCTTGGTATGAGGAATTTATTTAGGGTGCATGATTACTTAGAAAACACGAAAGCCAAAATATCTACATTCAGCCTCAAAGGTAAAGCAGATATTTGGTGGGAAGATCTAAAGAACGACAGAGGTATTCATGAGGAGGAATTGACTTGGAGTGAGTTTGAGTGGTTATTCCATAAGAAGTGTCTATCAAAGAGTTACTATGATGACAGGGAAAACAAATTTTATGAATTGAATATAGGCTCTATGACCGATGAGAAGTACACTAGAAGATTTTTGGATTTTTTGAGGTATTTGCCTTACCTTAAAGAGGAGAAGGCCAAGATTCAAAGATTCATCAATGGGTTTTTGATAGCATTCAAAAATATGATTGATTTTGATGAGCATAGATCATTGGAGGAGGCCATCCAGAAAATAAATCATTGTTATGAGAAATAAAATCACAGATCTGATACTAAGTAAGATTAGAAGGATAATGATAAGAATAAAGGGAAACAAGATAAGAAGTGGGCAAGACCTCACGATATAGGTAACAAAGAGAATGTAACACCACACAAGAAGTTCAGTGCATATGAAAAATGGAATGGATTTTAGTTTGAGGATAAAAAGAAGGGTGTAAGATGGAAGCCTATATAGTGTTGGACTTGTGGTAAAGATCATCGCAGGAGAGATTTTCCACAACATCAGGGTGGTATACTCAGGAGGCACATATAGTGTGAGATGTTGGACATAGTATTCCTAGGATCTATGCCTCACTCGATAACAGGGATGCAGATCACCAGAAATATATTATCAAGATGGGCAGTAATATTTGTGATCAATTTGTTTCTATTTTGATTGTCCCTGGATCTAATTATAGTTATGTTAACCTTGACTTGGTGGATAAGTGTGGTTTGAATAAATAAGTGCATGCAGAGTATTTTTTAGTGCAATTGGCTAAAGGTACAAAGAAGAAAGTTCATAATTGGGTAATACCTTGTGAATTTGAGTTGAATGGCATGTCTACATCAGCACAATTGAATGTATTGTCATTGGGTTCATATAGTATGCTATTGGGTATGGACTGGTTGTATATTCATAGGACCAAAGTGGATTGTTATAAAAAAGCCGTTGAGTGCTTGGATGAAAATGGGGAATAAAGAGTCTTACTAGTTAAAAAGAAAGAAACATCGGTGAGAATGGTTACATCTATGCAGGACAATCATAGTCATATGAAAGGGTGTGTGTTATTTGTAGTGCATATTTCTAGTAAAAAAGATAAGGAAATTGAGGATGCTGATTTTTTGAGAAGGTACCCAGTTCTACAATAGTTTCAGGATGTATTTCCTGTAGATATTTCAAAGTTTCCACCACACATGGAAGTATAATTTTCTATTGAGTTGGTACCAAGGGAATTGCCAACATCTAAGGCACCTTATAGGATGAGTACACTATATTTGGTAGAGATGCAGTTGTAGTTGAAGGAAATGTTGGACAAAGGATACATTAGGATAATTGTATCATCATGGGGCACACTGGTATTGTTCGTGAAGAAGATAGATGGTAATCTAAAGTTATGCATTGATTACAGATAATTGAGCAATGTTACCATCAAGAACATGTATCCATTTCTGAGCATTGATGATTTATTCGATCAGTTGAAGGGATTAGCAGTGTTCTCGAACATTGATATGAGATCAAGATATCATCAGGTACGCATTAAAGAAGATGAAATTCACAAGCCAAATTTCTGGACCATGTATGAACATTATGAGTTTTTTGTATTTCCATTTGGTTTGACTAATGCTCCAACTACTTTTATTTTCTTCATTAATAGTGCGTTGCATCCTTATATGGAATTTTTTTTTATTGTATTCATTGATGATATATTGGTATATTCTAAAAATGAAGAAGAGAATTCCAAACACTTAGCAGAAGTATTGAGGTTGTTGAGAGAGCATCAATTGTATGGTAAGCTCAACAAGTGCAGTTTCTTTTAGACAAAGGTACACTACTTGGGACATGTGGTTTCCAAGGAAGGCATAACAATGGACCCAGAAAATATAAGGTATATCATGGATTGGGAAGCTCCTAGGAATGTGGATGAGGTAAGATCATTTATGGGGTTAGAAGGTTATTACAGAAGCTTGATCAAGAAATTCTCATAGATTTCTTATCCTATCACATCATTGCAAAGGAAAGGTAATAAGTTTGAATGGACAGAGGAATGTACAACTAGTTTTGAGAAATTAAAGTAGTTGTTGACACATTATCTAGTGTTAAAGATCACAGATCCATAAAAATAATTTGTGGTATGTACATATTCTTTCAAGAGAGGGCTAGGTGGAGTTCTTATGCAGTAAGGACATGTAGTATGCAATGAATCATAGAAATTGGATTTTCATGAGAAGAATTATCTGACACATGATCTTGAGTTGGAAGCGATTATCCATGCATTGAAAATGTGTATGCACTATCTTCTTTGCAGGAGGTTTGTACTGATGAGTTATCACATCAGATTGAAATATTTGTTTGACCAACCAAATATAAATGTTAGGTAAGCTATATGGTTAGCCATGATCAATGAGTTTGACTTTGAGATCACATTTATTAAAGGTAAAGAGAACAATGTTGTAGATGCTCTTATTAGAAAAATACATGTGAATCATATAGAAGCTATGAGTTCCTATGAGATTGATCTACAAGATAGGATATTATAGTCAGGTCAACAAGATGACAGGTATAGAGGCTCATGCACATGTTATAGGAGAGTACAGTTAAAGGTGCATGTAGTGCTACAGGTACAGGTACAAGTGACCAGTGTGTGGAATATTGTCTCACAACAAATGGCTTGATTGAGTTTAGAGACAAGATATATGTGCCATAAAGTAGTGAAATATAGAAGGTGATATCGAGGGAGTTTCATGTGAAACTGTATTCAGGTCACCTAGGCTATCAGAAGATGCTAACAACAGTGAAGAAGTTTTACTATTAGCTGAATTTGAAGAGATACATAACAGAGTTTGTGGCTAGGTGTTTGGATTGTCAACATGTCAAAGCAGAGTGTAAGCATCCAGGTGGACTAATACAATTGATTTCGATTCCAAAGTGGAAATGGGAGGTCATTTGCATTGACTTTATCACAATTTTATCGATGACATATAGACAACATGATTCCATCATGGTTGTGGTGGACACATTAACGAAGGTAGCACACTTCATTCCAAAGAAGTCAACATACTCAAAAAATTATGTAGCACAAGTCTTCATTAGGGATGTGGTTGTATTGATTGGTGTTCCACATAATATTGTGTCAGACAGGGACGTGACGTTCACTTCCAAGTTCTAGAAGTAGTTGTTTGTAGGTTTGGGCACAGAGTTGGCCTTCAGTACAACTTATCATCCGTAGATAGATGGACAGATAGATAGGGTCAACAGGATATTGGAGGACATGTTGAGGATGTATGTGATACATCAACAAAGGATTTGGGAAGAGTATCTTCCATTGATAGAGTTCACTTACAACAATGGGTATCAAGAATCTTTGAGGATGATTTTTTTTGACGCATTGTATGGGAAGAGTTGTAATACTCTTATTAGTTGGAGTGATCTAGTTAATAGGGTATTGATAGGACTAGATATGTTGGCAGATATGGAACAAGAAATGAAGTAATCAAGAAGAATTTGAAAGCAACACAAGGTAGGAAGAAGAGCTATGAAAATTGTAAGAGGTTGTTTAAGGAGTTTCAGGTTGGGGAACAAGTGTACTTGCACATCAAGCCTAGGAAGAAATCCTTGAGGATTGGATCATCTTTCAAGTTGGAACCTCGATATTTTGGACCTTTGAATATTATTGAAAGGATTGGATGAATAGCCTATCAACTTGCACTGCCTCTGAAAATGAAAGTCCATGATTTTTTCCACGTGTCATTTCTTAAGAAGTATGTTAAATATGTTGATCATTTGATTTACTAGTATGTATTGCAAGTGGATCTAGAAGGAGAATTTATAGTCGGAACCTTAGTGCATTTTGTAGAGAAAGACACTCATTCTCTAGAACTGATCAATCAAGTAGGTTAAAGTGCAATGAAAGCACTTTGGGCTTGATGAAGCTACACGGGAGATGGAAGATCATATGTGGGCTATGTATACTTCCTTATTTGCTAGCTGAGAGAGTTTTTGGCTTTTTTTTTTGTATATGTATTTGTTATATGCTTGGTATGATGCTTTTGTATATGTACATATATATATGGATGTAAATACCGCATGAGCTATGTTATAAAGCTCCAATAAGTGGTATGGTGTTAGGTCATTATGGTTGTCGTGTTGTTATGTTTGTCATGCTAGTTTTCTTCTTAGTGGGTTGATAATTTTAAATAATAAAACAAGGTAAGTTATAAACATACACCATAATGACCTGACACCATACTACTTATTGGATATTCATAACACAACTCATGGTAGTATTTTTTATGTTTGTCATGTTAGTTTTCTTCTTAGTGGGTTAATCATTGTAAATAATGCAATGAGATAAGTTATAAAGCTACACGGGCAGTATGTTTTTCTTATGGTAGCCTTGTTGGTTGTAGGTGTCATTGAACACCGAGGATGGTGTCTCCCAAGGGGGAGGGTTCTGTAACTACCCTAGTGAAAATTCCATGTAATAAAAGTTAATAATGGAAAAATAATAACCCTGATCACGAGACACATATTCCATGTTGAATGTTGGGAAAAAAGTCCTAGTGTGGGTGTTCATATGGTTTTTTATGGCTATGGAAATTAGCAAAGGCAATGGCTAAGGCTTTGGAGAGTCAAAGTGGCATTTATTGGCATTTATTTATGAAAATAACGAAAAATAGGAGAAAAGGGAGGTGAAAGGTCACAGGTGCTTGTAAGGAGGAAATGAAGGAAAATAATGGAAAATTGAAGAAATTAGAGGCCTCATTAATAAAAAGGATTATGAGGATCAGTTCATGGCTTTTAATCAATTCAATTTTGGATTTCTCATTTCTCTCTCTCTCATACTATTGGACACTTAGAGTTTTTTGTGGAGCACTCTTGGAGGAGTTTGTAATACTTGGAATCTTAGAGCAAGAATGAAAACGAAGAGTAGGAAAGTGCAAGAGGACATCGAGGTCATCAACTAAAACATGTTTTTCTTGCAGGTACCGAGTTTCATGTATGATTTCCTCACTAGTTTTGGCACGCATATCATATGCATGTGGTTAATTTTTATGATATGTCAGTTGCATGGAGGATTATTTGGATTAACAGTAGTTTTTCCTAACCTTGAAATTTTTTGGATAACCATGGTCTTGTGGGTTTTAATTTTTTTTTTCTAGTTGGTTTTCATATGTCTTTGGTTGTGGGTTTAGTTATTAGTTCCTGGAAGCCTTGGTTGGAAAAACACTTTGAAATCCCTTGGTGGGTTGATTTACTAGTCCTGGAATACTTGGTTAGAAAAAATCTATGGAAGCTTGACATAAGATATGGGTTGAGTTACTAGCCCTAGAAGCCCTGGTTGGAACAAATTATATCTTAGATACCAATCTGGTGATGTTTAGTGATGTTCGACTGTGAGGTGGAATCAGTAGTTGAGAGTTGAGGTGGTTGGTATTTGGAAGCCCTAATTTAGTTTTTATTGATTTCTTTTATGAGATCCCACATTTATGCTTGGAATATGGCACAGGGGTGATTGGCTTGAGAGATATTTTGTTCAGCCAATCTATGGTTTGGTGGAACATGGAAGTCCTGAACCTGGTTGGCCTTTGCAATCATTATTAATAAATTCTTCTCCTTGGTAATTTATATGAAAATTTACTAGTTTATATGTGTATTCTATGTCTATTATATCCTTATTATTTATGTTGGTTATATGCGGGTTATGAGCATGTTTTATGACAAGGACAATGTATGGTTCTCATCATGTTTTTATTTGTAAATGAATGAAAAATGAATCTATGACCTAATAGATGATAATGTAGGTAATGTGATGAGGAGATAATGCTTATTAGTGATTATCAGATAATTATGAGACCCCAATGCTCAGGCCTATTGTTTAAACCTGTAGATTACATATTTGTGTCGGGCATGGCCCAAATTGGTCCAATTTTGAGTCAAAGACTCCACATTTTGAGGAAGAAGAGTGCGTGGTCTAGTGAAAATGAATCTACCGCATGAAGGTTTGGAGCTTCGGTGCAGGTCGAAGCTCCTCTTTTTGTAAAGGTTTTGGGTTTATTTTTTATTTTTTATCCTCCCATGGTATGTGGACCCTGGTATTGTATGTAAATGATATATAAACAAATTTAATATTGTGTCGAAGAAAGAAAATATGTAATTGTTGATGAGAATGGACTATTTAATATCCATCTTTCTATGTTTTGGGTCACGGGAAGGATCTGTAGCTATGTGCACAGAGGCCTTGAAGAGTCTACAAATTTTTGTGCAGACCACCTACAACTACGGTGCATAGGTCAAAGAAGTGTATGTACTGAAGAGCTTTATCATAATAAAATAAGAAAAGTTTTGGAAGCATCATTTTGTTTGTCTATGTATTTTCTTATTATATTTATTGTGAAATTATTTCTATGCTTTTATGTTGTTCTTTAATGCTAAAGGTGCAATGCGCATAAGTATTTATTGATGCATGATGTATAAGATGTTAAAGTAGGTAAATGAACCCATGCAGTTCCAAATAAGCATAAATAGATTTTTAGCAACATAACAACACTCCAGTATCCATTTGGATGCAGAAACCTGGTTCTGACATCCCCCAATATTGCCTCGGGTGAGACTGCAATCTGCACTGCAAGTCATTTCCGTAAGGGTCGTTAATAAAGGGTTTTGTTGGTGCCCAACTAACTCTGAACCTGGGTCAAGACCCCTTTGAGCCAAAAAATGGTTCTATTGTCGGGACTGAGATACGATTGAGGGATATGTGGTTGTGGCATCCAAAAAAGAAGGAATAATAACATTGCGTATATCTAAAAGAACAAGAATTCACAATTCAAGAGAACATAAATCCATGACTGTCAACAGAAGCTTGGTTGTAGAGGTATATTTTCATAGAACAACATGATATTTTCTTCACGATATTTGCGAATTAACTGCATGAATGGTTATCAAGGCTAACATAGAAAAATACATGTTTTAAGAACGACGAGCCTACTGCGTGGAGCCCTGAATTTTTACAGTGACTCAAAGAGATCGTTAGCAGCATTTCAAGAGTTGTCGATTTCTGGATTGACAGTATTCTGGGAGGATTTATTCCTGAGTTCACAATAGACACATCTGTATCTTACAGTGAGGCTGAGCGAATATTTTTCAAGGGCCTACGAGGTAAGTATTTAAATTATTTGAAGTTATGGATTAAGATGATTTTATGTGAAAAGGGTGTACTACGAATGCAGTCATATTAATATTTGGGATTAAGTCTGGAGGGAAAATTTACGCGAAGTGGAAAATGATATAGATTAAATCACATAAATTACATTGAGACTGATTACAGTCTGTTGTTGAGTGAATCTTGAAGCGAAGGAGAAATAAGTAACCCCAAAATCCCTAGAGGTGTGTCACATTCAGGAGTTGAGAATAATTAGGGTACCTCTAGTGTTCCCCTTCCCACTACTCCCCTCACCCCCCATCCCCCTCCCTATACTTTCCCTCCACCTCTACCTCCACCTCCAACACCCCTAGGAAACATGGGTAATGATATCAAGCTTATGATCTTTATATGAATTGGATAAGAGGATCCTAAGAAATTTTGGTTTGTAACTGAAGTAGTATGTGTTATCACTCCCTCCAACTTCCGAAGGCTGAGAGTGGGATTGGAGGAAGGTAAGCATAAACCAGGCTTTCGTTCAGGTAGCTAGCCCTACTAGAACCAGAGAGGGATCTCTAAATGTCACTTTTTAATCAATTAAATGACTAAATATCTACTGATATTAGGCTAGGTATGTAAGCTTAGTAAATAAGTTTTTTTTTGGTGTTTTTTTCCTGGATAGGAATGATAGTAAGGAGACTAGATCTAGGGTTTTAAGTCAAATTTCAAGGTCAAGTTGCAGAGATATAGATGAGGCCAGAAAGGTATTTTTAAAGCATACTTAGTTTGTCATTGTGTATAGGATGAAATGATAGAAAACTTGAATGAGCACTTAGGTGAATTCATTGATTTAGAAGAACATGAACATATAATGTAAAGCTTGTTTAAAATAGAGCATGAAAATATATGATTTTTTCTTGTAGACTAACAAGATAAACACATATAAGTATATATATGAAAGAGGAAAAAATATCATTCAACATGATAATATAAACATATAGAGAAAGAACAAATTCTCCAAGGCATATGACAATATTCTCAACACAAATTCTACAACAATGTCTTTGATTTCATTCCAAAAGGCTTATAGAATAGCTCCACTACAATAAAAAACTATCCAACTCAAGAAAAGACTAAAGTGGGTCTACTTATAGAAAATATGAATATTGACACCTCATAGGGTTGAAATCCCATCCATAATGCATCATAAATACATGGGATGAGTCACTTCCTAGAATATAGGGAGGTTAGAAACCATTCCCTCAAATTCAACTAAAGACTAGGAGTGCGTGTCCCCCACATTAAACCACATGTTTCCTCATGATAAGATGAAAAAAAACTCAATTAATCCAATTCCAGCTCAAAGGACATCAAAACCTTGAAATTTTTACTTTTTCTGGGCTTGACAAGTGTCTCGAGGAATCTTGTGCAGATGTGTAACACTTTTTGACAGATGTGTAACAAATTTTTTACATATGTGTAACAATTTTTGTAGCTGATTTTGAGGGACTTTTATTATTTGAAATCCAAATTTGAAATATAAGTCAACTAGCCCTATTTGTCTAGTTTCCAGAACATCTTGAATTTTGAAAAATGATCCATGGAAAGGCCTCCAAACTTTTATTCTCCCAAGGTTACTCCAGATGCGTAACAGACTGTCAAATATAGTGACATAAGCATTGAAAACTGGTGGTTTTTTGGCCTTTTCTTCCAAACTAGAGCTTTTCATGTAGCAAGGGTTCCTGATTTGTGATGAAATCATCAACATGCATCCAACCATGTAAGACATTCATCATTTGGATGCCCTATTAACAAGCGTAACAACTTGGCGCTACACAACTGTCAAGGTTGAATTTCTAGTTTAGTGCAAAAAAAATCACTAAAAATACCAAAATTGCTTAAAAATTCAAATTTTTTTTTTGTGGCACCCATGGATAATGTGCTAAAAAACCAATGAAGCTTCAACCAATAAATCTAAACTGTCCTTCTTTTTTAGCTTAATTTGAGCCTCTTTGAGCTTCTTTTTCACATGTTTAAGCCTGATTGTGAATTTTTTTTCCTGGTACAATACTGATTGGCCATATGCCTCTGGAGGATGTTGTCTCTTATGGATATTTTCAAAAGCTTCTCCAAATGTTCATTCACCCTTCCTAACCAGATTTCTCTATCTTGATTGATCTCCATAGCTATTAGCTCATCAAAGGTCAACTGTTCAGGTGGATGAGCTGACTGTATTTCTAGGTCAAGTGCCCTCTTAAAGCCTCTTGTATTTGGTCTTCTTCCTAATTTTTTAACCTCTAAATCATCCATCTTACCATCATATGCAATCTCTTTGCCCTTGCCTGCATCATCATGTACTCTTGGTTTGTCTTGGAGGAGAAATTTTACCTTTAGCTAAAAATTCTCTTGTTGTAGGAATGTAATCTGATAATTTGAAATGGAGAAAATCTCCCTCAACTCTGCTATTTATTCATCCTTCTCCTTTATGATCTATTCAAATGATTTATCCTCATCTTTTTCTACCATGTCAACATTTATGGGTGCTTTTTCTTCATGTTGGTGCAATGGTGATTCAATTTGATGCATGAGTAACTGCTCCTCTCTTTCCCTTTTCTCAGCTATAATATCAAGTGTACATACACTTTTGATGAATTTAGGAGTGAAGACCTGTATCTTTCCCTTATCATAGGTGTGAGTGAAATCAAAAACCCTAGGTGCCTTTGAAATCTGAGTTTGCATGCTGGAAGAGCCAACCTCCATTGGATGTGCTGATACTGATGGTGATGGTGTGCTATGCATAATAGGAGGACTAGTAGTGGGCGTTGCTTCTACTCTCTCCATAAAGGTTTGCCAAGTCATGTTGATAGCTGAGAGATGATGCAAGACAATGAGTTTGACTAGACCATGGTGGAAAAAACTTGGGTGATGATATTTGTTTCTACTCTGAACCTTCTCAGTCATTCTTAGCAAACTTTTTTATAAGTAATGTGGCAAGTCAAGTGGTTTAGTAGAGGTAAATTGCATCAATAACTTGATATGGTACCTATACAACCTAGAGAATCTCCCTTCACATGTCAAAAATTTCATAATTAACCTCATCAAAAGAGCATATCTATTAAGGAGGTACCTAAAAGAAAATATATACTCAAGGTTCTCTCTAGCATAAGGTTTGAGGAACAATTTATAATCTTCAACGTCTATGTCCATGCCTTTAAACCAATTTTTTCCATGAGTAGGTATACTTTTTGCTAAAGAAATCACATCTTCTGATAAGTTGAAATCTACACCTGCAATGATGGCCTTTCCCATACTGAAACCAGTAAAAAATAAGCTTGTCAATTGGAGATGAGAACCTTCTTCCATGATTTTCTCACAGAATCTCAAGCATCCAATCCTCTTAAAGTATCCTTTGGAAAAAGGTGATGCATTAACTTCTTGCAAGGTGGAGGGCTCAAATATGATGTGGCGCCCTCCTTTGTGGATTTTATTTTCACTTTCCGTAATGTATGTCAAAAATATAAACCCTAGGTGTTTAGATGGAGTGGGTATGTGGACTATGAATTTAGAAAAACAAAGGATAGGGATAGGGTAGGTTTGGATGATGAAATGAAGGGTAGTGAAGCCAAGAAAAAATCCAAAAAAAATTCAGGAGGTAGGGTTGTGTGTTGGTTTCAAAATACAGATGAAATTTGGTGAAATGGTTGTAAATAAGGTGATAAAATTAGGAAAACACATGGATTTCATAATTCTATAAATAAAAAAATAGTATGAAATTAGGATTTGATGGAAATGAAGTGTAGAGAGACTGTGAATGGTAGGGAATGATAGAATATGGTCTAAGGAAGGTATATCCAGGTATTAAATGGTAGGGTTATAGTTTAGTTCACTGAAATGATCCAATGATAAACAAAAATGAAAATGTAATGGAAAAGGAAGTAAGCAAGAAAACCAACATTGTGCTTGATAATTTGACTTGAGGAGGATATGAACTACTTACTGTTGAGGAAGCTTTAAAAATTGATGGCAATGATCCCATAGCTTGGATGAATGTTTTTGGAGAAAAATACCAAAAACACAACATAGTGACAGATGCTAACAAGATCTCCCATATGCGTAACAACAGGGTGCCATATGTGTAACAAAGGCTCAAAATGAGCCATGCATCGGGATGAGAGTGGAGGGGAGCGCACGGGAAGGGGACTAGGAAAGGAGAGGGGGGTGGAGATGGTTTTTGGTATTGAGGGGGGGGGGGGGGTGCGAAAATAGGAGGGGATGACACGTCGACGTGGGACCAGTGGGAGGAAACCACATTTTCGGCCTGCCCCCCCCCCCGCTAGTAAAGTTAAAATGAATAGGGGGTGTGAAAAAGGGCTGTGGACCATTGATTGGGAGATGCTTTTTTGTTTGAGGGGTCCTGACCTAGGTTCAAATCTTATCGGGAAACCAAAAAACCCTCCAACCATTGGCCCTTTCAGTAGTGACCTACTTGCGCAGATCAAATTCTCGCCCAAAGCAGTATGGGGGGGTGCTGGAACAAGGTTTCCACACCCTGAGGAAGAAAATGATGAGGTAGCCCTATGAAGATCGATTGCAGACTCATATCAATCATAAACAAGTGTGTGAAATACTTAACAGATTATAGGAAGAATCATAGATATATCTTATAACAGAACCCAATCCAGATCTAAACACTGCGTAATTACTTAAGCAGATTCATCTATCATTAATATGCATAAATAACCATAAAAAATATCTTTGCAAAATTATAAAGAAGCAACACAAAAGAAATTGGATCTCAACAGAACTGATAACTCAGATTAATACACGATGTTTCACCCAAAATCAGTCCTTTTATTAATTCAGATTTTTTCAATACACCATAATTTACCCTTACACATAACCCTTCCGCACACATAGCCAACAAAGTCCACACACAGCGAGACCTAGGTCTCTGTGCACATAGCCAACAAGAGCCTTTCTACCAAACCCAGAAAACCCTTATAAAATATTACAGACGCATAAACAATCAGATCATAACATTAGTCTAACTTGTACTTGAATTCTTCCTTAGACTCGATCTATCTATTTATATTACTCTAACGAACATATGCTATGGTCTCAAACCATGGTTTGAGGCCCAAAGTTTACCCTTAAACCCATTTACATAAAAATAGGGACTTTGACTCGCCCCAAAGCCCCTTGACTCATTCACGCAGCGCGCATATACAAAAATTGTACAAAAAGATACCAAAAAGTGGGGGGACTCCCCTCCAACAGGCCCCCAACACAAACATGTGACTCGTCTCGAGTCACTGAGGCATATGCTCCTTAAACTTGGCTTGGATCACACTAATAGAAGATTTTAGAGGGAGCACCATTTCCAAACTTTGCACAAAAACACCTTGTGCTTGCATAACTAACTTCTTTGTGGTGGGCCCTTTAGTGGCCATCTCTATACTGCGATGTGTCTATTGAATTTCCTTCAAATTAGTATCTAGTGTCTGCAAAATCTGAGGAGCCTCCTCGACCCATGGTTGCATACAGGTCTCCAACAATTGTCTTTTATGGCGCAGGTCATAAATATCTATTTGGATAATTTGGCCCTCCTACAGATGGGCGAGGCACTGTGGGAGAACTAGAGTGGGTGCCAATATCTGGATCTCAATGAATTGTTTCTCTTTTTGGTTCAGCTCATTGCACAACTACTGTACTACTAGATCATCCCGAAAGGATTTCCATATGCCCATAGCTTCATCAAAAAGGTTGTCACACTGAGTGACTACAACAGTGATACTGTTTGTATCTTGTTTCACTTCGGCTACCCTTTTGGCACAAAATTCAGGTTGAGGTCTTAGGCTGCAACTTCATTTGCAGGTCCATGATTTTTAGTTCAAACTCTATACATATTTTTTGTACTTTAGCAAGCAATGCTTTGAAAGTGGAAACTATTCCTTCCAATTTTTTCTCTAGCGTAGCTATGTCCAGGACTATGGGAAATTCACAAGATCTAGGTTCAATCGCAGTGTTTTGGGCTTCGGCTGCATGGTATTCTGCCTCTGCTAATTGATGCTTCTGTTGGGCCTCTGTAGCCTGCTTCTTTGAGTCTTCAACAGATGTGTGAGAAACTAACTCTTTGAACTGAAGTTCATCAGCGATCATCGTATGCATCAAGTGTAGCTTCCCTGCAGGTAACACAGATAAATTAATATTAATGTCACCTAAACCGCGAAATTGAGCGCACCGACTAAAATCCACATGAATGGATAGTGTGAGGATTTGCACAAGAAAAACATCCCCGATTGCTAGAAATAAAATATCTAATGGCTGGCATTGGTGACTTGCGTGCACGTCTCGTTTGCCTGAGAAATTATCACTTGTATCAAGATTTATTGCACTTTGAGTTCTTGGATCCTAACCTATAAAACTTCCAACGCAGTCTTATAATACACCTCCATATATGTCCAGCTATCCTTGGTGATAAATGTGGCAGTATTTGCAATCTCGTTCAAATTTTGCTCCGTTAGCATCAAGACCTCCTCTCCACCCTCTTTAGAGCCCTTCCTTTTCTTTCTAGATCCTCCAACAACCTAAGAGCTATACTTTGTACCTTTAGAGGTCTGCGATTCTAATTCCTCCACTGTATCTTTTGGTGCAGAGCCATTCTTCTCGAGATGAGTCTCTTTTTCTAGGTCGATCGTCTCACTAGTGGTAGTTGGTGTGGCTTATTTTTCGAGAGTATTCTTAGTGACCTTCTTTGTTTTTTTTTTTTTCTGAATGAGAACTAATGCACAGCTTCGTCGACGTTTTAGGTGTCAACCACGCTGGTGGTCACTTTGCAGTTATTCTGATCAAGTCATCCTCCGTCACTAAGTATGGTTAATCGTACCAAAATTCTTCCACGACACCTTTCGTGCGGATATGCCTGTTGTGGAATGTAGCCTTGAAGTCAGCTACCATCTTGTATTGATATTACAGCATGGGCGAAAATATCTACTTTGACTGTATTGCTTGATAAAGGGACACGTTGAACATGACCCAGAAAATCTTGTTCTCCTTAGCACGCACGGGGTTAGATGAGTTCCATAATGTGGCATAGCGCGCAGCATCGCACATCTAAGGCTCAATCTCAGGAAACTGGGTTTCCTCAGGGATCTTCCACCCGATTAATGTAATTAAGAGAAATAACCAAGCATAGTGAAACTACTTTCCTTCCTCCTATGCTTCACACACATTTTATAGGAACTCCTTGCAAAGGTAGTGAGACTAGTTATAAATGACATTTTTCTCGCATTGTCCTGCAAGAGAAATTGTGTGCACGTGCACCTCCTTGGGTATAAATTTGCGCATGATTTTGCAAGCCAAGATGAGCGTGCAAAACTGGAAAACCGGGTCATTTATCTCACTGAACACAAAGTCTTGGCTCTTTCATGATACCTGATACTTCTTCTTGATCTATTATATGAGGTATTTTTCTTGTTCTTTATCGCCAAAATCCACATTTGGATCTGCGCCTTTAGTGGGTAAACCCGTGATCCTATGGATCAATGTAGCATCTATGGGAATATGCTCACCCAATTATAGCACCTCATCATGCACGAATGCAAGAAACTACCAGAAAAAGATGTCATTTATTGGGTTGTGCCCAAAGTGAGGGATCTACAGTAAGTTTAGCAGGCCTGCCTTGTGCAGACCCAACACCCATCTCTTCGGCGTGAGGCACACTATGCCCCCTTCATACTGAATTTTGTCAAGATATAGCTCTAGCATGAGCTCAAAAAATTTGTCTACATCTGCAATGTCCTAATCCTCCATTCTAAGTTGCGGTAATTTGGAAAACATGTCCCCTTCCATCAAGACATTTTCTGGGATTAACGACATTTGGATTATCTCGCGCACTTTGTCGAGATATTCGGGTGGTTGGAACGTCGGTTTCCATGGCACGACATAGGTTGACAGCCATGAGAATGGGGCCACTTCGACCACATCCTTGTCTTCCTCGATAATAGTTCCTGGGAGCTCTGCCATCGGCCTTTTCTGACGCTCCGCCATAGTGGAGCACGACTTTGGGGTCTTCTCCCTTGGGGTTTTCTAGTACCAGATGACTACCCCTTCTTAGACTTCGACGGCGCAGGAGTTTTAGTAATAGAAACCTTTGGCACAACAGGGTCACCCTTGGTTCGTGTGGCTGTCATACTTCCTGGAATTATGTATCCTAACCCTTTGCGGCGCAATGCTTCCTTGAATCCCAGATCAAAACCAGACATAGACACACTGTATGCAGTGGAAATCAGAGAGCTTACAACCAATAATTAACTCAGAAAGAAAAGGGAAATATGTGACCCCATAGGTCATATTTATACTCATGGAACATCTTCAATGGTTACTTCGGCATTAATGTGTCTCCATAAATGACAAAATAGTCCCAAATTTGGAAAAATACCTTCATTAATTGCAACCTAGACACTCCCATAAATGGTAATAAAGCTGTCTTTTACAGATTTAATGTTCCAAAGACTAGTTTTTGACACCTATGCGACACATTCAACCTCCTTCCGTAGCTACCGTGTGCGTGTTTCACCTTTCTGTGCATCCTCCATCCCATTTGTGAAGGTCTGATACTCTGACCATATAGTCATTTTGTACGCACAGGGTCATCCCTATACAACTTCAGATGACTCTCATTTACATACCCAGGAAGGTATTCTCTACTTAATGTGGCTATGCACATTGATCCTCCATTAGTAATTTCCTTGACAACATACATTCCTAGCCAATGCATCTTCAACTTCCCTGGGTGGTGCACAAACTTGTTGTCATACAAAAAGACTAAGTCATCTTCCTTGAACACCTTTTTCCTGATTTGCCTATCATGCCATGCTTTTCACATGCCTTTTGAAATTACTGGTGAAAATTTGCAATAAATTGATCTTTTCCAGGGTAACCAATTTTGAAAATTGCTCTTCCATAGCATCTTCTTCGGCCATATTTGTGAATGCTGCAATGCGTAGAATAGGGACAATTAATTCCATTGGAAACACAACTTCTTGCCCATATACCATCCTAAAAGGTGTCTTACCAGTCAAGTTCTTGCATGTAGTCCGATATGCCCAGAGAACTGCAGGTATGCGCTCATCCCAATCATTTCGGTTATCATTTCACACCTTGGTCAATGTCATCTCCAATACCTTATTGAATGATTAGACCACTCCATTTGCTTGTGGATGATTGGGAGAGCTCTTCTGATGATGCATATTCAATTCTTCTATCAATGCTTCAATGTTTTCGTTCAAAAAATGCATACATTGATCACTGATTAGAATTTTAGGACACCCAAAGTGAGTCACAATGTTCTCAAAGATGAACTACGCAGCCGTATCTATAGTACAATCCCTTACAAGCTTAGCTTCAACCCATCTCATTACATATTCCATCGCGGTGATGATGTAATGCACACCAATATTCTTGCCTAGAGGATTGATAGGTCCAACAAAATCAATAACCCATTTGTTAAATGTCTGTGGTTCCATCTGTGGATGCAAGGGCATTATATATCTACGCAACAAATTTCCAGTGCTCTGGCATACAACACATGTAGTGTAATGTGCATAAGCATCATTGTGTAGGGTGGGCCACCATAACCCAACTCAAAAAATCTTCTGTGTGGTTTCCTTACCTGCATAATGACCTCCGACAACCCCTCCATGAGATTCATCTAGGATTTCCCTTCGTTCATATTCCAAGATACATCTTTGTAAAACTTCATCCCACCCAAATATTTTCTAGCAATAATAGTGAATTATGATGCACGTGCCACAAGTTATTTCCTCTAATGAATGATATATTCTTCAGGCACATGTCCAGTAGTCAGAAACTGAATAATATCAGGGAAATGCACATCAACCACTTTTACAGCAAACAACTATGCATCTAGCAATCTGACCTCTAGATTCATGGGTTCTTCACCAGTCTTGATGTGTGACAGATGGTCTGGCCTAGCATTCAGCCTTCTAGGTTTTACAATAATCTCAAAGTTGTATTCTTGGTATAACAACAACCACCTGCATATATCCCCCCCAATATAGGCTTATTGACCAGGTACTTCAAAGCAGAATGATCAGTAAACATCTTGAAATGACCTCCTAACAAATAGTGGAAGAATTTTTGCAATGCGTACACCATTTCTAGTCCTTCTGTTTTCATGGTTGAGTAATTCTTATCTACGTGTGAGAGTTTTTGGCTTGCATAAGAGATATTGAAATCAATCTCCAGCTCTTGGCTACGCTAAAATACCTCTGAGTGCTATACAAGATGCATCAACATGGACATGAAATACTTTTGACCAATTCAGGAAGACTAGTATGGGCATAATGACCATCTTTTCCTTCAATAATTCAAAGCTCTTCTAACATTCCTCAGCCCAAAATAATGTTGCATGATTCTTGATCAGCTTCTCCATGGGCATGGTTATTAGGGCATAACCCTGAATTAACTTTTGATAATAGCCAGTGTGCCCTAATATTAAGAGAAATTGTTTGATATTCTCAGGTATCGCCAGATTAACAATGATTGCAATATTTGTAGGATCTACCATCAAACCTTGCTGACAGATAATGTGTCCCAATAGTATCCAAAATGGAACATATAATATGTACTTCTTTAAGTTTAATGTGATATGGTACTTCTGATAGGTATCCATCATTAATTTTAGATTGGAAACATGCTTCTTCAACAACCCAAACACAGTTCAATAATCAAAATATACGTCCAAGAACTTGTGGATAAATTATTTGGAAGCAACTACTACTACATGCGAGAAGATAACAGGCACATTCTTCAGTCCAAAGGGGCCGCATGAATGTATATTGGAATGATCCCCATTTAGTTGCAAAGGTGTTTTTACTACGATATTCTAGCGCAATCCTGATCTGATGATATCCTGAGAACCCATCGTTGAATGAATAAGCTTCTTGGCCTCCGACATTATCTACGATTCAATCAGAGAACACAGTCGAGAATGGATCAGGCACACAAGCATCATTCAATTTGTGTAGATATACACAAATCCTGATTTTTCCCTTAGTCTTCTTTTCTTGTACTACCATGGGGATTACCCAATCAGATTCTTCTATGGGCTCTATTATGCCTACAACAACCATATTATCCAACTCTTCCTTCACCTCCTTGTTGTACCTTAGATTCAACCTGTATGGGCGTTGCTTCACCGGGCACACATAAGGTTTCAGATTAATCTTCATAACTCCAAGTTCCCCAATGATCCCTTTAAATTCTGAGAATTTTGTAAGGAACAAATCCTAATATTTTGTCACCAAGTCAACGAATTTTCCTAATGTATCATCATCCCAGTAGTCTATAATCTTTGTTAGCTTTAGTTTCTCTTCAGACCTAATATTCACCTGTTGGATCTTGAGAGGTTTTGTCACATCTAATGAAGTGATTGATGGTCCAGCTAATGCCGCTATCCCTTTGATTATGGGATTAGGATATTTCTTGAATCCTCTTCACTGTCTTCAACCATCAGATTCCTACAATTTATAATTTCTTTCAGCTATGCATCCCATGCTGGCAGAGTGCACTCGATTGCAGACTTTGTTGCATCAAATATGAATTATTTAATATTACGAAATGCTTTGCCAATATTATAAAACCCACTTTCAAAACTAAATGTAAGAATGAAACTCTCCGTCAAGACAGACCATTCACTAGTACCTAGGCACAACTCTGCCTCCAAATACCAAACAATATATACCCTTCCTAATGTGTGAATGAACATATGGACCCATTCAGGTCTTGGTTATACACCCCATACCTGACTTCATATAGCCAAGTGTCTGTGTAGATGATCTTTGCTAGAATATACATCTTCCATGCTGATGGTTGGACATTCAAAATTCAACCTCACCATGCGCAAAAATTCATCCCAGTTGCCCATGTTTTCTTTATGAGTCTCCCCCCATCTTGTTGGAGTAGCATGTAATCCAAGATCAAAAGCGTGGAACCTCTATCCTTCTAGAACAGTTCTTTCAAATTCCCCTAAAAAAATGTTTACATCAGTTAAGCCATCATAATACAGTAATTCGCGTACCTCACATGTTATGTAGCAAAAATCTTGGGTCACACGATTACAATGCAACGCAGATACTTTATGCAAACGATTCTTCCAGTTTTCTAATTCTTCATCAGAGTCTAAGAAACATGCAATTTATTTCTCCCAATTAAGAATTCCATCCGCCGTAGTATTGATTCAATATTATTCTCGTAGAGTTAGCTTATAGATCTGATCAACATCATCCTTAGCGCACACAGTCTCAGTGTATCTCTTTCATTCGGCAGGGTCAAGAGGGATGATGAATCAGGTTCCATTATTTTCAAACTGCATTCTTCGTTTCTTCAAATTTATGGCACCATCCATATCAATACCCCATCCCAATCCTAATAGTGTAATATAGGGATCAATATCATCTATAATTTGTATGACTTCAGAGTCAACCATCACCTTAACACCCTCAATACTGAGTAAAACTTGTGACAACCTTCTGAATGGAGTGATTTTCTGTTGAAAGGCCATGTGCAATTGAATGCTATACCATTACAGCTTGGGTACTCCCATACACTACCATGTTTTCTTAGGTAGGAAATTCGCATCAGACCTTAGATCTAAAATAGCTTGATCCATTTCGTAAGAACCGATCTATGTGGTCAGACACATCTCTCTACCCATCCTCTTCTTATTCTTATAAATTTTGTTGATAACTTTCTATTCTACTATCGGTTGTTCCTTCCCTGTGCGATTATCTATTAGAGCTTGGAGATTCTCTACTGCCTTTTGGTTGTGCAACAACTTAATGCAAGCTTGTAGGAATGGTTTGATCTCTTCATCTCCTCCAGCTTCCTTCATTTGTCTACCTGATGTTGACGTGCTTCCTCCTGCAAATTCTTTCCACGCTTCAACAAAATGTTCTTTTGTGCACTGTAAATCAAACCCATCTTGTATTTCAGGGGCCTTACGATCTAAACATCAGTAGGTGTTTGCTTCCTTTTATCTTCATTGGTAGCTACACCACTTCTAGTGACCACATTTATGCTAGGATCTTCTTCACAGGTTTTTTCTCTAACCATATGAAGATTCTGTGTCAGAGTCTGCGTCTTTTTCTATTGCATTTTAGCAATCAGGACATGACAATATTCTATCACATGATCGAATTTCCTACAATACCTGCATGACTGTTGCACTGGATTAGGATACTCATGCACATAGTGACCAAGATCTCCA
Organism: Pinus albicaulis; assembly: GCA_034641835.2. NCBI lineage: Eukaryota > Viridiplantae > Streptophyta > Pinopsida > Pinales > Pinaceae > Pinus > Pinus albicaulis. Next base: position 620,708,841 of record CM076570.1, on the reverse strand, counting down.
TAGTTATAGCAAATAACTTGTCCTCTTCATCGACTAGCTGATCCACCTCCTCGTCCTCTTCCTCGGCCTTGAAATACACCATGCCCAGAGGGGGATGCTGGTGAGGTAGGTTTGGCATGCATCCTAAATATTTCAAATTTATCCAACATCATATCATAAGTACAACAATACTTCTCATCATATCCCAATGAGGAACAAAATCTGAAAAACAATTGCTTCAGCTTAGGTTGATACTTCCCAACTCTTGGACAAAAAATTGTTTCATGCAATCTTGCAACTTGATAGATTCTACACCATACTATTGGCTTCAGTGGACTAGTTCTGCCAACATTTAGATAACTATCTACTATAAGACATTGATCCTTATGGTGCCCAAAAACTTTACATTTTATGTAACATACCTATGCATATACTTCCTTGCCCTTATCTTTGTGCATACTCTGAATCTCTAAATGCATAGCTTCCAATTGATTCTGAATTTGTTGAGTTCCAAGCACAACAGGTGTTGGGATAACATTTAGTTTCATTGCAACCTCCACAACCTCAGCCCGTGTGGAAATATTTTTCTGACCTAAGGGTTGGTGCATATGTGGGAGCAACATAGAAATAAACCACTCCTTATGTCGAGTATCGTTGATGACAAATCCACCATCTATGATAGTGCACTTCAACCTCTGATCTGCTTCCCACATAGATTCATTTACCTCTTAATGAATCTCCTTCATTTATGTGACCAACTATGCATATGACTTAGGCTTCTTGAATTTCTCTTGTAGGGCATATTTTATTTGATCCAAGGTGGAATTAGGCTTTTATTGAACATACTCGACGTACCAATCTAATGTGCGATCTTAGAAGGTTGTGGCTAGATGTGCTTTCTTAATATCATTATTGTTAACCCACTAAGCCTATCATACAACCTCAGTCAGAAACAAAAAGTGCTTAGTATATTCATTTCCAATGCCTCTAAAATTAGGTAACTTCATCGAAGCAACCATATCTGCTTCTAGGGGGTGGAGGTGGTGGTGGATATGGACTGCGCAGTGGAGTGGGTGCTTTGTGATATGAGTGTAGAAGTGGAGTGGATGGATCTAGAAAAAGACTCAAGGGTTTCTGGTTTGATTAACCTTCTTCTTCTTCAGAATCACCAGAGTTACTAACTTCTGGTTCAACTTCACTCATAGATCTAAGCTTCAGAGGGAAATAAATAAATTTTTTTGGATCTTCTCAGTAAATCCTTCCACTGCGCGTAGTCAGGCCTCTTCGCAAAATTCAAGAATATGTTCACATAGAGAGTTCTATTCACATAATAACATTTTCAACAATAATTTTAAAGAGCGCAAGAACTTACCTCTATGACCTTTGAAAAATATTCTTTTTGCTTCAAAGTATGACACAAATTGGTCAATGGAAAATTCAGTCACAAATCCTCCCCAAAGGAAATTGATCTAGTGATCTACTGCGTGGGTGATATTATTGCCTAGCTTTTCTAATTTCTGGATCAATTCAGGATTCCACTCAATGACTGCATCATCCTTCACACAGGTATTGAATTAAGATAATCACGATAACCACTCTTGCAACTTAGATGTGAAGGAGAAAAAGAATATCTCGTGAACTTCTATATAGATATATTTTTGTACCCACTTTTCGTCAGACAACTTAGTACTTCGATTCTCCTAAACCGCGAATTCAAGGATCTTTCTATCAAACCAATCTTGCAGTTCATTCCGCAAAGGGTTCTGTTATCACTCAGATTTTCCTTGAAGTTGTTGGGAAGAGGAAAGGGGTCCGAGGTAACCAAAAACCAATCTTTTAGGTACAGAATCTAGCCAATCTGTACCCAGAGAGGGCTCTCTCTGTAAAATTTAGCTTTGTTTTAGAAGATATTAGGCTAGTTATAAAGTCCAGGGGTTTTGTTTGAATTTGGGTGGTGGAATTCGATAGCTAAGGGCAATATTGAGTAGTTCAGGCCATTGGGCTATGGAGTCAAAAATATGGCTTCACTGGATTAAGTTTCTAGACAAAAGATGGTTTTACAGGGCAAGATAATCAAACAGAGAACAATTTTAGATTTAAAGTGAATGGAATGGATTTAAAATGGATGAAATGAAATTAATATTTCAACACATTCATAAAAGGGAAAATTGAGTGATTATTAACAAAGAGAAATTAAGAATTCTTTATTAAATAACCAGAATGTTTAAACTAGAAAAACAGGAGCAATTAAGAATTCACTGTTTAAAACCAGTTTAGAAGAAAAAATTTAGAATATCAATGATTGAAATCATATTACACTTAAGTACTTTCTGATTTACTACTTTTCATTAGTCATTCAAAAATGAAACACAATTATATAATAAATAGATATAAAGACTTTAAAACACAAGGGAAAGATGACTTATTGATCCGTAGTCTGACACATGAATCCTGTAAAAAGTCTTTCGCTTCAATTCATCATCCATCTTAGCCACAAAAAATTTCTCCAATAGAAATTTTATTCCAAAATATTCAATGTTACAGCAAAGTCTAAGAATCCACACCAAAATACTTCCAAGAGAGAAGTATTTATACAAATTCTAAACTAATATCTTGAAAAAATATCAAGATTAGTTCACAAATCTCTCCAACTATTTTACATAAATAGAACTTAAGTAAAGGACACTCAAAATAATGCATCTATTTGGCAATATTTTTTATGGATAGGTGATGAAAAAGAGGAGAATTCGAATTTGATCCAACTCTTAGTTGATGATGAGGCATCCAAGTCACTAATTGCTTCCTTTCTTTGTGCATTCTGCTCCAACAATTCTGCAAACCTGGGGTCCAATGATATCTTTTTATTTCTCAATCCATAATAGATATGTAAAAAATGAAAGAGGTTATTGTAGATAAATATTTTTGTGGGATAAATGTCTTTCATTTTCCTAAAATTCCTCTTGAGATGTGCACAATAGGCTCTGCAAAACGATGTGTAAAATAGAGTTTTACAAAATCTAAAAAATAGCCTATAAAGATGTGCATGTATCTCTGATTCTGAAATCACTGTGCAAAACGTGAGATAGATTTTTGTATATAGGTCTCTTAGGAACAAAAACCTCCTTCAGTCTTGTATGATGTATTTCGGATTGGCCAAAAGCTTCTCTGCAAAATGATGACTTAACTGGTATTTTTTGCAAAAAGTGCTTTCCAACATTGTTTTATATTTCCAAAACCATAATAGTTGTTATAAAAGTGAGAGAGGTTTTCGTAGATGGTCCTCTTAAGAACATAAACCTCCTTCAGTTTTGAAAAATTCATCTTGGATTAATCACAATAGTTTCTGTAAAACTATGACTTAAACATGAAATTTCTGAAGAATGTACCATTTTTGCTCTAATTTCATCTTTTAAACTTAAACTTCTTTTGACTGTTTTTCACTTTTACTTTGGATAAGCTTCATTGTGGCTGGTGAAAGTGTTTTCATATTTTTTTAACCCTTAATATTTTCATGTTCACTTTCACTGTTCACTGTTTACTTTTTACTTTTTACCGCTCTATTTTTTATCTGTCTTCACTTTGTCATGAACTTGTATGTTCTGTTTTGTAACTGTCTTCCCTGCTGTTTATCTTCATGATAGCTGATTTACTTGACTTGGTCTTCAATCTGATACTCTTTAATCCTAATACTCTTTGATTGTTCTTTATTGTGTCCTTTTACCTTCAATGTGTAGTTTAGGTTTTTACTATCTGTTTCAACAGTAAATCGTTTAATATCCTGTTTCCTTTGCTTGTATTTCAACTCTATGTTTTATCTTCCATCTCTGTTTGAATAGATTTGATAACACTCTTGGAGTAAACAAGTCTTATGACTAGTATTAAGACTGTTTATCCAAGGATGTGGTCTTCTAATCACCTGTAAAACAAAACAATTTGTTAAGAAACCATTGGTTTGCAGGGGAGGTCGAAAATGTTTCATTTGATGTTGAGAGGTCTGTGGAGTGAATCTAGAATGATTTTTGGGAGGTAAACCATGCTCGAATTGGTTAACAGAGGCTTCAGGTGGCGCATTTGGGTTACAAAGGGTTTTACTACACAATCAGGAGAAAATAAAAACACTAGAGTGTTTGTGTTTAAACAGGTAAATGGTTGATATTGGCAGGTAAGCTTTGAATGAACAGTGGACAGATGGCGCTGACTTGATGATGTGAATTTTTGTCATTAGTGGGAGGCGGTAAGTGGTACGCGATCGCACTGCTTTCGGGGAAAGGTGGTTTTGGGCAGAGGGCGATAAATTCCATACAATGAACGACGTGTGGCTTCGTACGATCCAAAAATTTTTTTGGCCATCGCGCGTTATTGTTCGGACGTGGATGGCTAGCGAAAGTGTTAATAGCCATAGATTTTGGATCAGTCGATCGGACGGTCTTCGGGACGTGGAAATGATGGGAATTTAACAAGGCGGGTCCAACGTGATTATTTGTTAATTAATCTCATCGAGGGCGTTTTTATTGGCAGGACATGTTATTAATTAACCTGGAGGGTTAATCAATTCCTTCGTACGACATAGGGTCGGGGAAGAAAAATACACAAGGGATGGGTTATTTTGAAGTTTTAGTTTGAACTAAACTTCGGGTTATTTTTTGTTTTAAACACATATAAACATGTTTAAAGGTTTTATCATATATTCTTTATTATATAGTAATTAAATCAAAACGATTTAGTTACCATGGGGGGCGGGAATAATATAAAGATATATTTTAGTCAAAGGGAGCATAATGAGTGTAATTTATTTAAACATATGGGGATTAAATACTTTGACTAAAATTATAATAAATGGGTTTTGGGGCATTTTTATAAAAAGGAGTTATATATAATAGGAGAAGGTTATTCTCATAGGGATTTAAATAATAAATTAGAAATTAATATGACAAATGAGCTAAAGCACTAAGTGTAAAACATTAGGATAATGTATTTAACTTATGCTTGCATGAAATGGGTTTTTATAGAATATTGCATGATTTTCCTAAGTAAAATGAGATTTTACTTAGGAAAAGATCTTTTAGAGGCGAATGAATGTTATGATGAATGATTTTAAGTACTTAGGCTTTTCCAATTATTGGGCCGAGGGTTTGGTCCCTCCAAAAGTGAAAGAAATGCCTTGAGCCCCTCTAATCTTTAAATGCCTAGTACTTAGGGGAAATTAGTGAAATTTTTAGGGAAAAGATGAGAAGGGAAGTTAATAATATGACTTTGCATTGCTTGAAATTCTTCAATGTACTTTCTGCCTATGCACTTGTGATGAAAGTAAAATATTTACCACATCTAAAGCCATCATTCATCACATGTAATTCTGCAACATCATCTACCTAGCCTATCTAATTTACCCTACCATTTTTTCTTCTTTATTAGGGTGCACTTAGACTGGCAAACCCTTATCACAATTTTTTCTTTTACATATGAAAATCTATCTAATTCTATCCTTATTACATCCAAGGGCTCAGATTAAACTATTGAGCTCCTTTTATTTACTCTACCTATCTACTTATCTGCCAAGATTAAACAGTTTGGTCAGATTTTATTCTCTATCTCTAAAACATAAAATTGAAAGATGAACTAGCCAAGCTTAAGCTGTTTGACTGTTCATAAATTGTGGCATAGAATACAAGTTGCACACAATTTTACTTGTTACAAAAGAGAAAAAAGTAGTGGCATTTAGGCTTGCACACTTTCCTTGGCCTTTCTTTTGGTGGGGTTCATTTCTTTCACTTTTTTGGCCAATTTTATTTTTTCACCCTTTCATTTTTCTTTTAGGGTATACCCTCTTTAAATTTTTTAAATTTTTTTATTTTTTGAGAATATGGAAAACCTTTGCAATGAGAAAAGGTATGAACATATTACATAGTTCATCAAGTCAATCATGAAATATGACACCTATTGGTACAGGAGTCTAACACTGGCTCCACTTGGGGATGGCTTTTCCTGGTGAAAATTCAAGAACAGTAGGTCAGATGCCTCAAAATGCCTTTAACTGAACCATGGAATCTTCTTCTTCTTGTTGCTTTATTGTATGTATGACAGTAAAATTTCTAAATCTTAGGGCCTTCTCCTCGGGCTTCAACTCCAGTAAGTTACTATCCACTCAAAACTTAAAAATTTGTTTCCCAGTTGGAAATCTTCTGCCTTGGTCCAATCCCAAACATGCATTTGCTGTGGCTGAAAATCTTGAATTGAATATAGTCCTTTTTCTGCAACCTGAAATCTGATCTAAAACTAAAACAACACACAACAATTTTCAAACCAACTTAATGAAAAAATAGTTGAAAATTAAAAACTAAAAAAAATGCTCAAAATTCTGAGCTTATTAGCACTCATCTACCTACTCAATCTACTGTTTAAATGCTAGTTAGGTAAAATGAAATAGCCAATGCAACCATTCAAGCATTATGTACTTTGATAGATTTTGTTGCATTTTCTTGTTGATTATCAAAACTGTACTTCTGCAACCTATTAGAAACTTGTCAACAAATGAGAGGATAAGGAAACACTTGATTTCCTTTGTTGACTCTAGAAAATTTACAAAAGGATCTTCCAAAATATATACACTAATGTTTAACTGATCTAAAAAACTGTACATTTTTTCTGGATGGTCTCCATGCCATGAATCTGAAAATTTAATTTCATCTTTATCTCCCTGCAAACTTTCAGATAAAATTTCTGATGATATTCCTACTAATTGTAATGTTTGACTATTAAATCCTTTATCATCTTGATTCTCAAAATCATAGTTAGCTAATAGAGGAATGCTTTGAATGCCTTCAATATTCAACATATCCGCTATTGGATCCTGAAAAACTTGGAAAAATGGTTGCAACCTATAGCATATAGGTTTCCATGAGACTTCATAAACTTCAACAAGTTTCTCATCCTTTTCTTTAAATATGTTATACCACATTTCCTTTAAAAGCTAAAATGGTTCAAAAAATAGTGTTATGGAAAATTCTTGTGTCATTTGATTATTTATTTCAATGGGAACTGATAACTGTAATTGTGAAACTGAAAAATCTTGATCAATAGTTTCATTATCTTCTTTGTTGTCAATCACAATTCCTAAAGATTTCTGATTATTGATGGCATGATAATTGTCTCTAATGAGCTGAAATGAAACAAAACAAAGAGGTAAAGAACCTTCACTTATTTCCACATTTTCTGCTTTTTCTTCCTCACACTCATGGCTGATTTGTATTGGCTAATTACTGTCTTCAATCTGCTGAAACTGAGTTTCTTCATCCCACAAACTAGCTTTTGATTGCTTTGTAAAGTTAGCTTGAGTTTGGAGAACATAACTATCATTATAATGATCATACTTAGGAAAATTATCCAAAGAAGGAATTTCATCAAACATACACATTAGATCAGCAGATTCCTCTTCCTCATATTGATCTGTAAATTCATTTTCTGATCTATGATAATTTGAATTAAGAGGAATTTTTTCATGGATATCAACCTCTTCTATTTCCTCATGATGATTTTGAATAAAAAATTCTTCTTTCATAGTGATCTCTTGTGTTATTTCATCTAGTTTTCTTACCAAAAGGCTGAGTTTTACCTCTGCAATATTTTTCTTTTCCTCTTCTTCTGCTTTCAACTTTTCCTGTTTGATTTGCAGATTAACTTCTACATCGACTGCAATGTTCTACATCTGTACAAGTGTTTTTGGATCTCTTTCTCTTAAACGGAATTCTATTTCTGGATCAAAGGCACTTGGATAATGCAAGAGAGCTGAATCATGAGGAGGTCTAATATTTTCTGGCAATGAATAATAAACTTGATTAAATCTGTCAGAAAATTGTTGTATTGTTTCATTTGGATGTCTTTTTAATTGATTATATTCTTCCATGATCACAAAATGATTAACTTTGATTATCCATCTATCAAGGAAAAGTTTGATAAACTACTAGAAATTTGAGATGCTAGCATTAGGCAGATTTTTGAACCAACTCTTTATTCTATTTTGCAAAAAAAGAGAAAAAAGTCTGATTTTAACATCATCTTCATCAATCTCAAATAAATCCAAATAATTTTCAAAACCTTGAATATGTTTTTGGGCAGCGATACCATTCTCTCCATCAAATATAGGAAGATACTTGTAGTGTTTTTTAGGAAAATCATGGAGTATAGGAGGTAAAATAAGGGGCTTATATCTATCTGAAAAATTATATGGCACAGGGGTATGTACAGGGATTGTAAGATCAGTCTTGATTATTTTAGGCTTCTAATTGGAAAATTATCATCATCAGATTCATAAGAAAGCTGCTCAAAGAGATTAGGAGAATTATTACTTACAATCTTCAAAGGAAAATAACTAAAAACTAATCTAAGATCTTCTATAAAATACAATATACATTGAAAAACTTTCTTAATGAGAAATAACATAATGTCTTGGATTAAGATCCAAGTTGAAAGCCTGATCTTTCCATATTGTTCTTCCAGGTTCATTCCTCTAGTGGAGTCTTAGTAGTGAAATTGATTTTGGAGTCGCCAGGTGGATGATTTTAACCTTTGTGTGTCTGATCCCTGTCCACCATCATAGATCAGATCTAAACCTGTAAAAAAATTCTGAAGAAAAAGTTAGTTCTTCAGGAAACCAAATTTTGAGTATTTTATGATTATTTTGTTTTTTTTTTTTATGAATTTTCAAAACAACTTCTATGATTTTTTTAAGAGGCTTTAGATATGAGATTTAAAATTTCTTAAAGACTTATTTGACAAGAGGAATTGATAAAGTATTTGAAACCAGATGTTCAATCCATAAACTAGACCAAAGATAGACTGAAGCAGCATTTATTTACTTTTGCAATTGCAAAGCAAGAGAAATTTTAAAGGCTACCTGGCTAACTTCAGGCTCCGTCTATAGTTTATAAAATAAACAATAGTAACAATAAAATTATTCAGGTCCCTAGCGGAGTTGCCACTATGTTATCACTCAGATTTTCCTTGAAGTTGTTGGGAAGAGGAAAGGGGTCTGAGGTAACCACAAACCAATCTTTTAGGTACATAATCTAGCCAATCTGTACCCAGAGAGGGCTCTCTCTGTAAAATTTAGCTTTGTTTTAGAAGATATTAGGCTAGTTATAAAGTCTAGGGGTTTTTTTTGACATTGGGTGGTGGAATTTGATAGCTGAGGGCAATATTGAGTAGTTCAGGCCATTGGGATATGGAGTCAAAAAGATGGCTTCACTGGATTAAGTTTCTAGACAAAAGATGGTTTTACAAGGCAAGATAATCAAACAGAGAACAATTTTAGATTTAAAGTGAATGGAATTGATTTAAAATGGATGAAGGGAAATTAAGAATCTTTCAACACATTCATAAGAGGGAAAATTGAGTGATTATTAACAAAGAGCAATTAATAATTCTCTATTAAATAACCAAAATGTTTAAACTAGAAAAACAAGAGCAATTAAGAATTCACTGTTTACTTAAGTAATTTCTGATTTACTCCTTTTCATTAGTCATTCAGAAATGAAACACAATGATATAATAAATAGATATAAAGTCTTTAAAACATAAGGGAAAGATGACTTATTGATCCGTAGTCTGACACATGAATCCTGTAAAAAGTCTTTCACTTCAATTCATCATCCAGCTTAGCCACAAAAAATTTCTCAAATAGAACTTTTATTCCAAAATATTCAATGTTACAACAAATTCTAAGAATCCACACCAAAATACTTCCAAGAGTGAAGTATTTATACAAATTCTAAACTAATATCTTGAAAAAATATCAAGATTAGTTCACAAATCTCTCCAACTATTTTACATAAATAGAACTTAAGTAAAGGACACTCAAACTAATGCATCTATTTGGCACTATTTTTTATGTATAGGTTATGAAAAATAGGAGAATTTGAATTTGATCCAACTCTTAGTTGATGATGAGGCATCCAAGTCACTAACTGCTTCCTTTCTTTGTGCATTATGCTCCAACAATTCTGCAAACTTGGGGTCCAATGATATATTTTTATTTCTCAATCCGTAATAGATATGTAAAAAATGAAAGAGGTTGTTATATATAAATATGTTGGTGAGATAAAACTCTTTCCTTTTCCTAAAATTCCTCTCCAACTTTGCACACTAGGCTCTGCAAAAAGATGTGTAAAACAAAGTTTTACAGAATCTAAAAAATAGCCTATAAATATGTGCGTGTATCTCTGATTCTGAAATCACTGTGCAAAAAGTGAGATAGGTTTTTGTAGATATATATATTAGTAACAAAAACCTCCTTCATTTTTATACGATGTATTTCGGATTGGCCAAAAGCTTCTCTGCAAAATGATGACTTAACTGGTATTTTCTGCAAAAAGTGCTTTCCAACATTGTTTTCTATTTCCCAAACCATAATAGCTGTTAGAAAAGTGAGAGAGGTTTTTGTATATGGTCCTCTTAAGAAAATAAACCTCGTTCCGTTTTTTAAAATTCATCTTGGATTGATCACAATAGTTTCTGCAAAACTATGACTTAAACAGGAAATTTCTGAAGAATGTACCATTTTTGCTCTAATTTCATCTTTTAACCTTAAACTTCTTTTGACTATTTTTCACTTTTAATTTGGATAAAATTCATTGTGGCTAGTGAAAGTGTTTTTATTTTTGTTTAACCCTTAATATCTTCATGTTCACTTTCACTGTTTACTGTTTACTTTTTACTTTTTACTGCTCTATTTTTTATTTGTCTTCACTTTGTCATGAACTTGTATGTTCTGTTTTGTAACTGTCTTCCATGCTGTTTATCTTCATGCTAGCTGATTTACTTGACTTGGTTTTCAATCTGATACTCTTTAATCCTGATACTCTTTGAATGTTCTTTACTATGTCCTTTTACCTTCAATGTGTAGTTTAGGTTTTTACTGTCTGTTTCAACAATAAATCGTTTAATATCCTATTTCCTATTCTTGTCTTTCAACTGTATGTTTTATATTCCATCTCTGTTTGAATAGATTTGATAACACTCTTGGAGTAAACAAGTCTTATGACTAGTATTAAGACTGTCTATCCAAGGATGTGGTCTTTTAATCACCTGTAAAACAAAACAAATTGTTAAGAAAGCATTGGTTTGTAGGGGAGGTCGAAAAGGTTTCATTTGATGTTGAGAGGTCTGTGGAGTGAATCTAGAATGATTTTTGGGAGGTAAACCATGCTCGAATTGGTTAACAGAGGCTTCAGGTGGCGCAGTTGGGTTACAAAGTGTTTTACTACACAATCAGGAGAAAATGAGCAACACTAGGGTGTTTGTGTTTAAACGGGTAAACGGTTGATATTGGCGAGTAAGCTTTGAATGAAAAGTGGACAGATGGCGTCGAATTGGCGATTTGACGTTTTGTCGTTAGTGGGAGGCGATAAGTGGTACGCGATCGCACCGCTTTTGGGGAAAGGTGGTTTTGGGCAGAGGGCGAGCGATTCCATACAATGAACGACGCGTGGCTCTGTACGATCCAGAAATCTGCTTGGCCATCACGCGTTATTGTTTGGACGTGGATGGATAGTGAAATTTTTAATAGCCGTAGATCTTGGATCAGTCGATCGGACGGTCTTCGGGACGTGGAAATGACGAGAATCTAACAAGGCGGGTCCAACGTGATTATTTGTTAATTAATCTCATCGAGGGCATTTTTATTGGCAGGACAAGTTATTAATTAACCTGGAGGGTTAATCAATTCCTTCGTACGACAGAGGTTCAAGGAAGAAAAATACGCAAGGGATGGGTTATTTTGAAGTTTTAGTTTGAACTAAACTTCGGGTTATTTTTGTTTTAAACACATATAAACATGTTTAAAGGTTTTATCATATATTTTTTATTATATAGTAATTAAATCAAAATGATTTAGTTACCATGGGGGGCGGGAATAATATAAAGATATATTTTAGTCAAAGGGAGCATAATGAGGGTAATTTATTTAAACATATGGGGATTAAATACTTTGACTAAAATTATAATAAATGGGTTTTTGGGCATTTTTATAAAAAGGAGTTATATATAATAGGAGAAGGTTATTCTCATAGGGATTTAAATAATAAATTAGAAATTAATATGACAAATGAGCTAAAGCGCTAAGTGTAAAACATTAGGATAATGTATTTAACATATGCTTGCATGAAATGGGTTTTTATAGAATATTGCATGATTTTCCTAAGTAAAATGAGATTTTACTTAGGAAAAGATCTTTTAGAGGTGAATGAATGTTATGATGAATGATTTTAAGTACTTAGGCTTTTCCAATTATTGGGCCAAGGGTCTGGTCCCTCCAAAAGTCAAGGAAATGCCTTGAGCCCCTCTAATCTTTAAATGCCTAGTACTTAGGGGAAATTAGTGAAATTTTTAGGGAAAAGATGAGAAGGGAAGTTAATAATCTAACTTTGCATTGCTTGAAATTCTTCAATGTATTGTCTGCCTATGCACTTGTGATGAAAGTAAAATATTTACCACATCTAAAGCCATCATTCATCACATGTAATTCTGCAACATCATCTACCTACCCTATCTAGTTTAGCCAACCCTCTTTACATTTTTTAATTTTTTTGATTTTTTGAGAATATGAAAAACCTTTGCAACGAGAAAAGGTATGAACATATTACATAGTTCATCAAGTCAATCATGAAATATGACACCTATTGGTATAGGAGTCTAACAAGTTCCATAACATAAAATCTCCTCAAAATAATGATCCTGGTCCCAGCAATGGAACCATTTGCTAGATTGAGGGGTCCTAACCCAAGTTCAGAGTTTATTGTGCAACCAAAAAACTCTCTAACCACTGGCCCTTTCATTAGTGAACTTCTTACGTAGATCAAAGTGTCACCTGAAGAAGTATGGGGGGTGCTCGAACCAGGTTTCTGCACCCTCAAGAAGGAAATAATGAAGTGGCCCTAAGCATATCGATTGCAGACTCAGATCAATCATAAATAGGTGTGTGCAATACTTAACATATTATAGGCAGAATCACAGATATATCTTATAATAGAACCCGATCCATATCTAAACATTGTGTAATTACTCCAGCATATTCATTTATCATTAAAATTCATAAATAACCATAACAAATATATTTGTGCAATTATAAATAAGCAACACAGAAGCAATGCGATCTCAACAGAAAAAATAAATCAAATTAATACATGATGTTTCACCCAAAATCAATCATTGTATTAATTTAGATTATTTCAGTACATTAGAATTTACCCTTACATACAACCCTTCCGTGCACACAGCTAGGACTAGGTCTCCGTGCACACAACCAACAAGAGCCTTTCTACCCAACCCAGACAACCCTTACAAAATATTACAGATGCATAAACAATCAGATCATAACATTAGTCTAACTTGAACTTGAATTCTTCCTTAGACTCGATCTATCTATTTATATTACGCTAGCGCACATATACTATGGTCTCAAACCATGGTTTGAGGCCCATAGTTTACCCTTAAACCCATTTACATCAAAATAGTGACTTTGACCCACACCAAATCCCCTTGACTCATTTGCGCATTGAGAATATACAAAAATTGTAAAAAAAAGATACCAAAAAGTGGGGGGCCCTACTCCAACACTGGTGATGATTGAACCATTGGAAAGAGTGCGTGAATTAACCAGAATCAAAAAATTCCGTTGTCGTATCCGAAATTTTATAACATATGCGGAAAATTTGTATAAAATAAATTATATCCCGAACTTAGGATAAAAATATATCAAACTCAATACTTTGGGCTAAAGGCGCATATTTTCACAATTTTTTCTTAGGATAAATACATAAGATTACCCCACTTTATTCCTTTAACCCCTTTTTGGAACAATTTTACAATGAAACAAGTTTTGAAATAAGACAAAGTATCTTAATTTATTCTCCTAACTATGCTTACTCCCTTTAAAATAATGATATGGTGAAAACGAAGCTTTGTTCACCCTCTTTGGTGACATTTTTGGACTTTTCATTGGCAAAACAAGGACACCTAGACAAAAGACCTAGATGGAAGATGGAGTGATTAAACAAAGACTCTAAATGAAAATGAGTGACATGACCTATGAGATGATGATGAAAATTGGTAGAATGAGGGGAGAGACATTTCTTACCTAGACCATATGCAGTGACCAAAATTTATTTGAAAACTTGTTTGAAAAGACAATTTTCACCTAGGACTACTATAAAGTAAACTGAAAGAGCATATTTGATCACTGAACATATTGAAACTAACATTGGGTCCAGATGGGGATGACAGCTCCTTCAGGAGGTGTCAAGAACACCGTAGATCAGGTAACCCCATCAATTGGGAAATGGAGTCACTGTTAGAAATTGAAAAACTTCGACAAACTGAAATGACTTTGAATTGAAAACTGACTTGGCTATTGACCAAACTTACTTATGGCAGCAGACCATCAGGATCTTAAGGTATTCACCTCGGGCTTCAAATCTTAATGATAACCACCCACCTAATAAATATATATATACAATCATGCGATATGATCCCTCCAGTGTAACCAATCCAGTAAATGGCTACTTACTTGAATCCCGCTCACACTTTCCTCGAGCAGGAAAAAGGAACAAAATATAGGAAACTCAAAGTGTCCACTAAACATGTGGTCATGATCCATAAATAAAATAATATTCATCTTTCTAGATGGAGGCAACAAATTGACCAAAGGATCATGAATAACATGCAACATAAGCTTTTCTGGATGACTTAAAATAGGAAAACAAACTTCCTTCCAAACTGTTGGTTTGTTTATGTGTTGAAACTAATCACCTTCATCAATGAATGCTGCAATATCGGCCTTTATTACTGGTTATAACAAAATGGCAATAGGGTCTTCAATAATATAAGGAGAAATAGAGGTTTTTTCTTGAAAATCTGCATTTGAAGTAGCCATATTATCAAAAGAAAAAATGTGCACATCCATAATATCTAGGAAAAAATCCTCTTCTTCAGTAGACTCTTCAATTTCTAAACCTAGAGGAATATCATCATCTGAAAAAGGCTCTAAAACAACCTCTTATTTTTCACTGCTTTCCTCTAACTTATGATGGTCAATTTGAATACTATCATCTTCAAAATCTGAAGGTATATGTATCCCTCTTTAGGAAAATGGATTCAGGAGTAATCCTTCATGTGAATCTGAATTAAGAGTTTCTAAAGTAGAAAATTCATTAGGTATTTTCAAAATATAAAATTTAATGGACTCTTTAATAATTGTCACAACAAGATGCAATTCTATGTCACACACCCCTTTAATCCCATCAACTTGGGCTACATTCTCATGCTGCAGAAAGTAAGAATTTTCAAAAGGATTTGTAATCTTATTTTCCTTGATCATTGACACAGAAGAGGAATAAACTAATGGACTGTCTATTTCCTTTTCTTGTTTGAAAGAGTTCTCATACTCCTAATCATGAAAAGACAGAAAAGGTTGTAAAACTTTGTTAACTTCATGGGATATAACTTGATTTTTAGGATGCAGATCTAAAAATATAAGGAAAGAGATATAAACGCCTTAGAAATAAGCCACTTCAAGGGGGAAACCTCCAATACATTACATGAATGAACAATTCTTGGATGATACAAATTAGAAAACCTCCTTTATATATATAGGAGTCCATGGGGCCACAATGTAATCCTAACCAACCTAAGAATAATAATTTAAGGGCACAACAATAACAATATGGGGGTTACAGGGGTACAATAATAACAATAAGGGGGTTACACTAACAATAATAAGGGAATATACTAGTAATATAGGGACCTAACATGCCCCTCTCCTTCAGAAAAGTGTTTTCCTCAATGCTTGAGTAGCTCTGAGTGCTTCTATATAAAATTCTCATCCTCCCATGTAGAATCTTCAGTGGGTAAGTTCTTCCACTTGATGAGGTACTTTGAAATTGATCAATTCTGTAGCCGTCGAGTTCTTATTTTCGTGACCACTTCAGGTTCCAATATTATTTTTCCTTCCTCATCAAGTTCTGGCAATATTGTTTGAACTAGAATATTTTCACCTATAACCTTCTTTAAGCATGAAACATGGAAAACTGGATGCACTCGTGAAGAAGTAGGAAGCTCCAATTTGTATGCCATAGTACCAATATTTTGGAACACCTTGTAAGGACCATAGTACTTTGGAGATAATTTATTATCCTTCTTAGCTTGCTTGAGGGAAATTTGTTTGTATGGTTGTAAAAATACCCATTCTCCTACATCAAAATTTATCTCGCTGTGATGTTGATTTGCCTATTGTTTCATTCAATTTTGTGCCAAATTCAAGTTATCCTTTAAGAGTTGGAGAACTTCATGTTGATGCTCGATGTGATCTTCCACTACTTGAACCTTCGAATTTTATCTTAAAGATGATGTGATGGATGGTGGATGATATCCATAAAGTGCCATAAATGGGGTCATTTTTGCTGTAGTATGGAAGGAAGTGTTATACCACCATTCAGCGAGAGGTAACAACTTGACCCATTGTGTTTGTTTATCAGATACAAAACAACGAAGATATCCTTCCAAACATTTATTTACGATCTCAGTTTGACCATCAGATTGAGGATGATAAGATGAGCTATGAGCTAATTGAGTACCCAAACAAGAAAATAACTTTGTCCAAAAATTTCCAGTAAAAATGGGATCTCTGTAGCTCACAATAACCCTTGGGCTTCCATGTAGCTTTTGAATTCTATCCATAAATGTAGTAGCAATTGTACTTGCTTTAAATGGATGAGATAATGCACAAAAGTGTGCATACTTGGTAAGTCTATCAACTACCACCATGATGACACTCTTTCCTTCGGACTTAGGTAAACCTGTGATAAAATCCATTGAAATCTCCTCTCAGCTTTATTCTGCTGGCAAACCAAACATTCTGCCGCAAACTTTTAAATATTAGATTTAAGGCCATCCCAAAAAAAATATTTCTTCACCCTGTGGTAAGTTTTTAAAAATCCTGAGTGTCCTCCTAAAGGAGAAGTGTGCATTTCCAGAAGAATATTTTGTTTTAGTTGGGAATTCTTACAAAGATATAAGCGATCTTTGTACCATAAGGAATCATTTTCCAACTAAATGTATCAGATGTACTAGGATCTTGCTGCAACTTTTGAATGAGTGTCCATACATCTTTGTCCTTCTTCCATTCATCTCTTGCTTCGGTTATCCAATCTGGTTGGATAATAGAAATGGCACAAAGAAATGTTTCCACCTCTTCATTCTTTCTTGAGAGTGCATCTGCAACAACATTAAGCTTTCCTTTTTTGTAGATTATTTCAAAGTCATAACCCAACATCTTTGTGACCCATTTTTTGCTGCTCTTCTGAAGATAGTCTTTGTTCCAAAAAGTGTTTAAGACTATCATGATCAGTTTTTACCTTGAAGTGTCTTCCCATTAGGTAAGTTCGCCATTTCTTTAGTGCATCTAGTATTGCTAACATTTCCTTCTCATAAATAGGTTTCTGTAAATACTTTCCTTTGATTGGACGACTTTCAAAAGCAATGGGTCTTCCTTCCTGCATTAAAACTGCACCAATTCCATTTTCTGAGGCATCACATTCCACAATAAAGGTTTTTGTGAAGTCTGGTGTAGCTAAGACCGGTGCTAGGCACATTGCCTCTTTAAGACGTTCAAAGGCCTTAGTTGCTTCAGGAGTCCATGAAAATGCATTTTTCTTCAATAATGTTGTTAGAGGTGCTGCTATTCTCCCATAATTCTTAACAAACTTGCGATAATACCCTGTTAACCCAAGAAATCCTCGCAATTTCTTTATGGTTGTGGGGACTTTCCATTCCTTAATGGCTTTAATTTTGTCAGGGTCTACCTTAACACCCTCGTGAGATACAATATGACCCAGATATTCCACCTCTTGTACTCCAAAGAAACATTTGGATGTTTTTGCATATAATTGTTTCTCCTGCAATAGTTTGAGCACCTTGTCAACATGTTAAACATGATCCTTCCAAGACCTGCTGTAGATTATTATATCATCAAAAAATACTAGCACAAATTTTCTAAGGAAGGGTTTGAAAATGGAATTCATCAATCCTTGAAATATATAAGGTGCATTGGTAAGGCCAAAAGGCATGACCAAAAATTCATAATGATCCTCATGAGTTCGAAATGTTGTTTTCAGAATATCTTCAGTCTTTATTCTAATTTGATGATATCCTGAACAAAGATCCAACTTGGTAAAATAAATTGCGCCATGTAATTCATCCAATAATTCATCAATCCTAGGAATGGGAAATTTATATTTATTGGTGAGCTTATTGAGCTCCATATAATGCAGACACATGCGCCATGATCCATCCTTCTTGTGTACCAATACTACAGGAGCAGAGAAATAACATTGACTAGGTTGAATTATACCCGCCTCTAACATTTCTACAATCATACATTCAATTTCACTCTTTTGGACATAAGGACATCTATAAGGCCTGATGTTTGGAGGAACACTTCCTGGAATCAAATGAATGGCATGATCATGATCATGAATAGGTGGGAGTCCTTTGGGAGTTTCAAACACCTTGGAATGATTGTCCAAGACTTTTTGGAGATCTACAGAAATAGATGATTTTGATGTTGGAACTTCTAGTGAGCATAATTGTGCAATTACGCCTCGTTGTTCTTTCTTTAGAAGCTTTATCATGACATTAGAGCTTATTATATTTCCCAGCTTCCCTAAAATACCCAGTAATTCAGCTTCCTTTCCTTCTGAAAAAAATTTCAAGAAAAGTTCTTGAAAATTAAAAGCTACCGTCCCCAACTATTGTAACCATTGTACTCCTAGTACAATGTCAACACCTCTCATAGGAATGGAAATCATTGGACTATTAAATACATATTACCCCATGGTTAGCTTGATATTATGGCATTTTTTTTGAGAAATTTATAGTTCCTCCACATGCAACCATCACTTGACATTCTAGTGCTGGGTATAGGAAACAATTCAATTCCTTGGTTACCTATGAATAAAATTATGGGTGCTACCTGAATCAATCAACACTATTAACTTTCTCTTCTTGATATGTCCTTCTATCTTGAGAGTTTTAGGAGTGGTAATTCCTCCCAATGCATTACACGATATGGTTGGACTCATTTCTTCCTCTTCTAGGGCTGGTTCCTAGTGTATATCCTATTTTTTTGAATATTCTTGTTCATTTTCTTCTTCTTCTTCACAATCTATGTAAAATAATTTCTTCTCAGCACACTTATGACCTTTAGTGTATTTGCTATCAAAACTGTAGCAAAGCCTTTTTTCTCTTTTTTCTTCCAATGGTTGTGGTGTCAACCTTGTAGGTTGTGGAAATCTAGGAGTAGCAACACTTCCATCTTTATAGAAGTGAGTGGTAGGCTTCCTTGTCACCATAATTTTACATTCAATTTTTCTTGCCAACCTGAATGCCTTTTCCAATGAATCAAGTTCCAAAACGCGAACTTCATGTTGGATGTTATCCTTTAAAGTACCTATGAAGAGATCAATCCTGTGTTCCTCTAGAATATTAGTTACCCTTATATTCAATTTTTGGAATTCCTCAATGTGCTCCCCCACTGAACACTTTTGTTTGAAATTTATCAATTGGCTAAAGAAAGTGTTGCTCTTTGTATCCTCATGATGTGCTATCATTTCCTCCGTAAAAATTGACCAAGGGAAAAAATTTTTATGGGAGCAAAGCCATCGATATCACACACATGTATTTTGTTCTAAATGTAAAGTTTCAATGCGTACCTTTTGTGTGTTTTGCACATTATGGAGATCAAAATATTGCTCCATCTGTAGTATCCATGTTACAGGATCCTTTCCATCAAACTTCCTCATATCCATTCTTGGAATATGGTGGTTCTTCCCTCCCACATTAAATTTTATGAAATCTGATTAGCATTTATTTTGTTCTCATCATGAGTTTCCTCTACTATATTTTCACCATTAGGAAACATTTCTTGTATCAACTTTGTCAAACCTTCCATGTCTTCTTTTAGATCATTCTTCATGTTTTCCATCTTAGCTTCCATGTCATCCATCTTAGATTCCATGATAGCTTCCATTCCATCCATATTAGCCTCCATGCCATTCTTCAAACCATCCATCTTAGATTCCACGCCTTTCTTCAAAACTTCCATGTCATTTTTTGTTGCTCTTTGCGAGAGAAAAATTTGTTGCAGTTGCTCTTGTAATTTTGATATGTCATGTTGCCATTCTTCATCTTCATGAGTCATAGTAGAGCCTTCTAAAGGCTTAATGGGTGTTGAATTATTTTTAGGGGCCATTTGATAATCCAACACTGATATCTATTCTATAATATGCCCTTGGAATCAAATCAACTTGATTCTTCAAACAAGACTTATGCAATTCGGAAAAAAAAAATACACACCTTTTACTTGCTTTTGAGGAGCTCGATATTGAAATTGACTTATATCTATACTTGCAGATCCCTAATATATGAAATTCAGCCCTATAGTAGTCCTCTGAAGCTTATTTCAAATGCCACAGGTCTGACTTGATTTGTATTCTTCAAGACAAAGTTCTGTCCAATATCTCACAATGACCTAATTATGGATTGGTTCAATAGAGCGAACTTGTACAACTTGCCACATGTCACTGTTTGCTCCTTTGGATCTGAAATTTATAGAAAGGAAACTACATTCCATGTCCTTCCAGTCAATGTTTACAGAATTCCAATCCGATGCTTAGAGAGAGAGTTATGAATATTTTCCCACGATCACCTCTTTGAGATGAAATTCGGGAGCCTGAAACATACCTAACTTCCACAGATCATACCTCTGAAAATATTTCGAACCAAGCTTTGAAATTTTGTGAAGATGTTCCTTTGGATTTTGGCTTCGCACTTTAAAAGTTTCAGCTTCTGAACCTTTGTTTTTTTATCAACTTCTCCATCTCATTCTCCATTTTCTTGATCTGTTCAACTTGTTCAATGATCAACTTCATTATTTCAAATTTTTGTGTCTAATTTTCCTTTATATCCTTTGTTAGAGGATCTTATGTTGCTTACATCTTAAGTTTCTTCCTCAAAGAATCTATATTTTCATTCTTATTTCTTACAATTGCTTCCACCATTGGTATATTTGTTGGTTCATACCCAATTTGTATCACGAAATACTCTAGGGATTTAATCCTTGTACGTTTGGCCATGGAGGAAATTTTCTCCATTTTAAGATGTGATTGTGCATTAGATAATGAAATATGAAACTTTGATATGCTCATGGATGTACTAGTCAATGTGGAGGAGATCATTTCTCCTGTCTGCTTATGCATCTCCATTTGGTCTATTAGATGAATATTTTTGACATCAAAGTCAAAAGAATTTTTCTTCTAGTCTGTTGTTGTTTTGGGTTGAGGGATTTGTGCTTCCAAGAAAGCCTTTTCATTCTTCCCTTATCAGAGTCAAAGGCTGATAAAATCTTGCTTTGTGAACTGCTTGTCTATTTCCAAAACTGATTGTAGGTGTTTATTTTGAGTATCTAACTCTTTATTTTGATCTCTTTGAATGTTTCATAGATATTCTCCTCCTTTTTCCCTGCAGTGGCAGTAGATGTAGGAGTCTACAAACTATGCTGCTGAAATGGAATGGTGGCAGAAGATGTTGAGATAATGGTCTAACCACCTATTGGATAAGAGCTTGGTGAATCCCTGATGGTAATAACTGTCTGTTGATCCTTTTCGCTGCTCTGGTCTATATCCATGTGGACTCCGTCTCTCTTCCTATATTTCATCTTGAATTATTTAGTTGATGTGTCATTATCCATGTCTGGGTGATCGTCTCTTGTCCTCTTGCTTCCTATTTCTTTCTTTGATTCCTTTCCCTTATATTCTTTAGCTCATGTAGCTTTTCTTTCCTGTGGAGTTGGGGTTTGAATTCTTGAAGTGGAAATGACCTTTTCTTCATCCTCCTATAATGTATTGGCTGCCCACTCTTCTTGATTCATGTACTGATCTATCTCCAATCTGTGTGTATGGATGTATGGTGTGGATTTGTTCTCGACTCTTTTCTTGGAGATGATCCTCATTGGGTCATAGGACCAAGTGAAACTGTTAATGCACTTCATCTCCTTCAACGACCTATCAGCCTCCTCCCCTGCTGCTCTGTTGTTGCAAATGAAAGGACCAATATGTGATTTGATCCCGAATTGAGACTTTTTCTTTGCAGACACAAAATGCACCTCATTTGCATTTATTATTTTTCTTATATATTCTAAAGCAAAGATCCTCATAGAGAGGTACCTTGGCAGTTTGTAGGGGGTTAATTCACACCCATAAAATCTGATCTCTGTATAATTTTGGTACAAGTACCAATATGTTGTTCTAACCTGATATGTCAACTGCATAATCTTCTTAATTTATTCACTAACCCTTGGCACTATTGCACTGCTGAGTGTATTGATTGCTGGATGTACAAATGAGTCCACAAAATTTTTTTAGGTGTAGTTCTTCTGTTCTTTCATTAATAAAGTGGTCCAGAAAAGGACTGATTATGGCTAGGATTCATCATTTAGCTTTATCATGTCAAATTGAAACCTGTTGGAATGAAAATAAACAAACATATACACCAAAATAGAAGAGTATTTAAATACCTCCTCTATATCAAACTTCAAGAATTGGCTATGGATGACATCAACAAGGAATTGGGCATAATTGAACATGAATGATGGTTTAGAATTTGATGAAAGGATGGATAAGAAACCAATCATGGCTTAATCTACCCATTGGTATGTGTGACACCCTAAAAAATATGAAAAAACAATGATAATATGCTTAGTCATATCAGGAAAAATGGATGAAGGATATGGGGTAATATTTGTACGCATTGGGGGATTAGTGGCCATGAAGAGATCTACAGTTTTAGCCCGGCTAGCAAAGTCCAGTTTTTGATATAACTCCCTAAGGGTTTCATAAGAGAAAGGGATGGTTTCTTCAACAATGGGAGCCTACATCATCTGGGGAATGGATTGGGCATTAATGGAAAACAAGACCTCTTCTGCTGGAGTCACTAGAGATATATGGTTGATGTCATAACAGGATTGGCACTTTATAATGAATTAAGGGGAGCTATGGTTTTTTGGGAAAATATAGTAGGGAGGTTTGGTTTCCCACAGGCCTATATCATCAACTTCATCAAGAAATGTTTCCTTGAGCTAGCAATAGAAATCGAATAAATCAAAGTTAGACTCTATCTCGTGGATTTGGAAATATTTTCCTGCCAAAGCCATGTGATCCAGGTCCACCTGAGGGTATACCATAGCATTGAATGACTGTTGGTTTGGCTTTGGAGGCATTCTATGAACTGTGATAAATTTCACTCTGTCTTTCACTATAAAAAGAAGAACGAGATTGAAAGAAGAGGGAACAAAGAGAGGGAATAGTTGCAAATAAAAATGGGGAATGGAGAAAATAGAGGGGAACTTTGATTCAATATGACATAGCACTGTGAGTTATCTATTGATGAACTGAATCTTTCTTCACCGATTTTTTGTTGTTAATTTCCTACAACTTGATCACCTGTATCAATTGAACTCTATAACAAAGGTAAACTTTGTCTCTGGTACTGAATTTGTGTTTTAACATGTGATTTGGGGAATGTTGGTTTGGTGTGGGCTCATTGGAAAATGGCTCAACTAATTGAATGCGAAACTAGTATTTGGAAGGAGTGGAGTTGATAGGATGGAGGGGACAGATAAGTGGAGATGTGGTGCAATGACATAGGGCCACTTGCTGGAGAAGAGCTTGGTGAATCCCTGATGGTAATAACTGCCTGTTGATCCTTTTCATTGCTCTAGTCTATATCCATGTGGACACCATCTCTCTTCCTGTATTCCGTCTTGAATTCTTTAGTTGATGTGTCACTATCCATGTCAGATTGATAATCTCTTATCCTCTTGCTTCCTATTTATTTCTATGATTCCTTTCCCTTATATTCTTTAGCTCCTGTAGCTTTTCCTTGTTGTGGAGTTGGGGTTTGAATGCTTGAAGTGGAAATCATCTATTCTTCATCCTTCTATAATGTATTGGCTGCCCACTCTTCTTGATTCATGTACTGCTCTATCTCCAATCTGTGTGTATGTATGTATGGTGTGGATTTTTTCTCCACTCTTTTCTTGGAGATGATCCCCATTGGGTCATGACCAGGTGAAACTGTGAGTGAAATTCATCTCCTTCAAAAACCTATTAGCCTCCTCCCCTGCTGCTCTGTTGTTGCAAATGAAAGGACTAATATGTGATTTGATCCTGAATTGAGAATTTTTATTTGTAGGCACAAAATGCACCTCATCTGCATTTATCATTTGTATTATATATTATAAGGCAAAGATCCTCATAGAGAGGTACCTTGGCAGTTTGTAGGGGGCCAATTCAAACCCATAAACTCTGATCTCTGTATAATTTTGGTACAAGTACCAATATGTTGTTCTAACTTGATCTGCCAACTGCATAATCTTCTTAATTTCTTCATCAACCCTTGGCACTGTTGCACCGCTGAGTGTACTGATTGCTAGATGTACAAATGAGTCCACAAAAATTTTTTAGGTGTATTTCTTCTGCTCTTTCATTAATAAAGTGGTCCAGAAAAGGAATGACTATGGCTAGGAGTCATCATTTTGCTTTATCATGTCAAATTGAAACCTATTGGACTGAAAATAAACCAACATATACACCAAAACGGAAGTGTATTTAAATACCTCCTCTGTATCAAACTTCAAGAGTTGGCTATGGATGGCATCATGAAGGAATTGGGCATAATTGAACATGATTGATGGTTTAGAATTTGATGAAAGGATGGATAAGAAACAAACCATGGCTTAATATACCCACTGGTCTGTGTGATACCCTAAAAAATATGATAAAACAATGATAATATGCTCAATCATATCAGGAAAAATGGATGAAGGATATGGGGGATTCTTTATAGGCATTCAGGAATTAGTTTCCATGAAGAGCTCTACGATTTTAGCCCTGCTAGCAAAGTCCAAATTATGATATAACTCCCTAAGGGCTTCATAAGAGAAAGGGATGGTTTCTTCAACAATGGGGGCCTACATCATCTGCTAAATGGATTGGGAATTAATGGAAAACAAGACCTCTCCTGTTGGAGTCACTACAGATATATGGTTGATGTCATAATAGGATTGGCACTTTCTAATTAATTCAGGGCATCTATGGTTTTTTGGGAAAATATAGTTGGGAAGTTTGGTTTCCCACAGGACTATATCATCGACTTCATCAAGAAATTTTTCCTCAAGCCAATAGTAGACATAGAATAAATCAAAGTCAGACTCTGTCTCGTGGATTTGGAAATCTTTGTTTTCCAAAGCCATGTGATCCAGGTCCACTTGAGGGTAGACCATAACATTGGATGACATGGAGATGTGGCGCATTAGCATAGGGCAATGGTCATTTCAACGGTCAAAGGAAACGGTGGTTTAGAATATAGTGCAAACCACTTTTCAGAGGGGGGGTCCCAGTGGTAAGTGGTATGGGGGGGTGTGAAATTCTCTAGGCATGACATGTAGAGACAACATGTATTAGATACCATATATTTTGAACCCCATCCTCCCCCAGAATAAACAACGCTCAGAGGCTAAGGGGGGGCCGAAAAGTAATGGGGACCATCAAATGATGAGGTGTTGTGTGGAGATGACAGGAAGATAGGGATTGGTTACTATATATATGACCTGTGATGTGATGGTGGTGTCAAGTTAATTTGATATGTAGTGGAGTATGGTTTAGGACTTAGAATAGGGAATGAAATGTTTCAGAGTTTAGAATAAGGGTGAATAGAAATTTTAGGACTTAGGATAAAATAGAATATAACATAGATATGTCACCTTTCAAAGAACATAATTGTCCAAACTTAGGAAAAAATACCTTGTCCAAAATTTTTAGAATGCAAACACCCTTTGTCTTTTTATTTTTCTCCTTCAACCATAGAAAACATGAGACCTTTATGTTGTACTTTATAGGAAAAATTGCATGTTTCCTCCATTCTTTCTTCTCAACATATCTACCTACCAAACTACAAATATAACATTTTTTTGTTTTTTTGCAGGGTGCATTTGGACTTGCAGACCCTAAAACATCTTTTCTTTTGAACTCTAACCTAACATCTATCCTTATTTCTTTCTTTGACTCAGATTAAACTATTGATTCAATTCATTTATGCTTATCTACTAATATGACAATATTAAACAGCTTGGAAAATCTTTATTTTCTAACCTATCAATAGAAATTGAAAATTGTTCAATCATGATTAAAATGTATGATTGTACAAACCTAGCTAATGGGTAGTGGAATTTTAATTTACAGCACTTTCAATATTATTATTTTTGGTGGGATTTCTTTCTTTTTTATTTTTCTCTCCTTTTTTTTTTCTAACCTCTTTTCTTTTCTTTTTCATATTTTTATTGGAAATTATTTGAATATTGAAAAAAAAAATTAAATATGAAATTGCAAAAAAGATGAAATATCCAATCACCTTGATATCCTATGATTTATAGGATACTAATAGTGGCTCTAGCTGGGGATGGCAGTTCTCCCAATGAAGTGTCAAGAACTTAATATCAGTAGCCTTGAATGCTCCATTTTCAAAATCTTCATTTGATTTATTTTTCTGTTTTTTATGACTCCTCATCCAACTAGGCTTAGGGCCTTCTCTTTTGGCTTCAACTTTTCCAATGAATTATTGAAAACACAAATTGAAATAATATGGTATTTACAATGATGAAAAACCAATATAAATTTCAAAATAAATAATGTTTCAGCATCCTACCATTGACAGGAGCTCCAGTTAACTTTGTACCATCCAACGCTTTAAGAAAATATGCATTTTTTCCTCTGAAAGCATCAATGATATATGGCCCTTGCCAAATATTGTCAAACTTTCCATGTTTTCCCTTATCTTCTCTTTTGGAATCCCATTTCATAACTTTGTCTCCTAAATTGAAATCATTAGCCTTTGTTCTCCTGTCAAAGGTCTCTTTGATATTGTCTTTAATAACTTGAGTTCTGTTATATACTTCCTCTCTAGACTGCTGCAACTGAATTGTTTCATTAATCCTTATTTTTATTTCATTTGGTTCAGCTTGAATTTCCTGAATAATCTTCATGACTGGAACTCCCAAGGAAGTAGGAAAAACTGCATCCATTCCATAAACCAATTGGTACGTAATATTCCCAAATGGGGAAATCAATAATACATGCACAGAAAATGCATTTTTCAGAAATTTATGCATTAAAATATGAATTCAGCCCATGGATCCATTATACCTAAAATTATAGCAACCAAATATAAAATGAAATCAGGAAAAAATCATTATATCCTAGTTAAGCAGTTCTCCCATGCTCGAAACAACCCAAAAACACTGAAACCCCAAGAATACTGCAACACAAAAATTACTGCAGAAAGTGACAGCGCAGTTATTTGAGGGTTATACTAAAAAATAGTGAGACAAATAAGATATGCCCATATATTAACCAAATAATCTTAAAAAAAGAGATCTAGTCTCTTTTTACAGAAATCCAAGATGACCCAGCAAGGATTTCTTGATAAACATGAAGTACAAGAACCATATGCTGCAGATATATGGATGAATCATGCTATATGGCTGAAGCACTACATAAATATGGTTTATCATGAAAATAAATGGTTGTAGCTCCTCCTAATAGCTTTCCAGGAAAAAGGCTAATCCTCCTCCTAGGAAACTAGTTCATAAAACAAGGATTTACACCCTCCCACTGCAACACCCTGTAAAATAACGTAGATCCTCCAAGTGACTACATTGTGGTTGTAGGTGACTGCTTGGACAAGTGCAGGATAGTGGAAATGAAGTCCATAAAACTCCTCTCAGACTTATTAAACAAGATCTCCAAGGAGGAGTGGGGAATTCCCACCTAAGAAAACCCTTGCACTAAACAGTGCAACAAACTTAGCTAAATAGCTGAAGCATGCAAATAAGTCTAAACAGACCCAATCATAAAATATTATCTTCAATCATACCCCATATGGCCTCCATTCCCTCCATTATGTAGTTGATGAGCTTCCTCACCATGGGTCCCACCCATTCATGAGGTGTTGGGGCCCTTGTTTTGAAAAACCTTGTTTTGAATGTTTTGAATTTGGAACAACAGCCAGATTTTGGGGTTGCGGAACAAGGACACACGGCAGCCACAACCAAGTCGCAACCACATCAAACGGCGGAGCTACCAAGGTTGTGACGGAACAGGCACATAGCGGAGGAAACTAGATGCATAAGTGCAGATAAGGAGAAGATACATCAGAAAGAACGCAAGTAGAACACACAGATAATCAGAGAAAAGCTAGAAGCAGCTGCAGAAGGACATACAAAGAACTAACAGTCGCGACAGCGGGTGAATAAATAGCAGTCACCCGGATGAAAGAGGAGAGGATGATAAGGATTACACCACAGAAGAAAGAAGAGAGCAACAAAAGGAGAGAAAACACATGCTGCAGCAGGAATCCAGAGGATGGATGAGGTCTCTATAGTTCCTAGGGTCTATTGATGTAGAATCTCTGTTCCGCAAGATATATGTATCAAATCTGTAAGCCCATTGCAAAGCTATGTAACCGAGAGTTGGCCAAGAGCTTAATACAATTGCATGTTGCTGTCTATTTGTGTGGTTCACATGCATGTGTGTTGATTGAGATGCTTTAAAATTTTCATTTGCTTAATATCTGTATGTTCTCTGAACGATGTCTCATACGTAATTCTATCCATGCGATCTAACCATTGATGAGAATGGGTTGCGAATCTGTTCCTTACCCCTGGTCTATTCCCCTCCTGCATGTGGTCACGGCATGCCTCGGGTGAGACTCCCTACTCTCCGGAGTAGGGTCATAATGCCGACGTAATCCTAGACTACAGTGGATTCTTTTGTTGGCCACAATCCCTGAACCTGGGTCTTGCCCGCAAGACCTGATCACTCGCCAAAAAATGGTTCCGTTGCTGGGACCCGCATGATATGAGGGGATCCAGACCATGGTATCGTGGATCTTCGAAGGGGAGATACGACGATGGTGGGATAACCATTTAGACCATTTCATCGCTCAGCAAGCAGAGTTGATTAAGAAAGGGGAGGCAGCGATCAAGGAGCTCATCCTCTTCTCAGATTTAGCTGGTGATACGTACGAAATTTTTTGGGGAAAGTTCCCCACCGACCTTTATAATTGGTTGCGGAGGTTACAGACGAAGGTACCTAGAGATGGCTCGCGGAAGATAAACCACAGGTGGGCGCACGAAGACCTGGTGGCTCTGCATCGGTTGAGCACCGAGTTGACCCGCACGGTGGAATTTTGGGTGGAGACCATGGTGGAAGGATACATTATGGAGTTTGCTGCTGAGTGCTATCAGTCCTTCTTGAAGGCTGAGGCTACCTTCCGCTCCGGGCTCAGAGGGAAGCTTCTTAAGGAGATTTCGCTGTGGATTAAAGCTCTGATGGTGGATGAAGGGTTGATAGAATTCCTCAAGACAAGTATGGAAGCGTAAACCACTGGTGCTGGGGGAAGGGTTGAAGGGATCGATGCTATGTAGAGTCTGACACGGGGAGTGGGGAATGGATGCTGAGGCCGCAAGGACGCTGAGGGAGCGATGTGCACATCGGCGGGCGCAGATTGTCGATAGGTGGCGAAGAAGGGTGATGCGAGATTTGAAGAGACGAGAGATCGAGAGGAAGAATCGGAAGGAGGCACCTCAGAGGGTAGGAAGTATGGACGCGGATACTCAGGGACGATAAGGGACCACTATGGGAGTACGATGGGTGCATGGGAGCCCAGCTAAGCGAGCACACGAGACGGTGACTGACGAAGATGATGGAGATGTGCAGCCCGAGGAAAGTTTCGATGGTGAATGGTACGTTGTGATGCAGCAGTTGTTTCAAGAGCGGACGAAATTCAATTCTCTAGCCTGCCATACTCCTCCTAATCTGCATGACTAGGATCCCTACCTTCCCCTGGTACTTTATCAACCTTTGAGTAATATTTTCGTTAAATTTCAAGCATTGAGTCAATTGCAGAGTAGTTCAGTGTTGACAGCAACGCCTGTTAGTAGTAGTAGCACTAGTAGTATTGCGTTCCTGAGTGGAACAGTCATGCAACCAGGACCCAGAGGATTTATCCTGGTCAACCCGCCAGAAGTGAACATGGCTGGGTCTTTTACCCGATATCCCGAGTTCTCGGGCCGGGGTAATGATGACGTAGAGCAACACTGGTATTTGTGCGAAGCCATTTGGAGGGCTCGGCAGACACTGGACGTAGGGAAACTAATAGAATTCTAGACCATGTTCAGAGAGAGGGCTCTGCGATGGTTCATCAAGTGGTCCGAGGCCCACCCGAATCCCGTCATCGCGGACGTGAAGCGAGATTTTGTACGGGAATTTAAGCTTCCCCAGACAGACCAACAAGGTCTGTCCAAGCTCTAGGAAATTAAACAGAAGGAAGGAGAAACCGCATGGGAGCTAATGCGGTGATTCAAGGACGCGATCGGGAAACTCAGTTACTCGATCGACCCGAACCATCAGAGGGATTGGTTCATCAAGGCTCTACTTCCCTTGACGCGGACCCCCCTCACCCAACAGAAGATCGACAATCTGTAGGACGCTTTGGAACAGGCCATGAAGATCGAGGCCATGGAGGGCTACCCTCAGGAATATAGGGGAGGGCTGGCCCCGCAGGATCCCTCCTTGGTGGGATTGCAGCATCAGATAGCTAGCCTGACCGAAAAGCTCAAGGAGATACAGTCGGTCAGACTAGCTAGGTCGAACGTTTGGTGCACTCACTGCTTGGTTGAAGGCCATGTCGCAACTGAGTGTCCTCGGTTGCGTGGCGCGGGGGTGGGACCCTTGGTTGCGGCAATTCAAGGGGGGCCACCCATGGGGGGTGGCGCGGCATTAAATCCGCAGGGGGGTATACCAGCCGCAACAGCCTTATGTAGGGTTCCCCTCCCAGCTCAATCCAGCCGCCACAGAATATTGTGATATTTGCCGGACAGTGGGACATCCGCCTCGGATGTGCCCGATCCTATAGAAGTATTCCAACGTGCCAAACAATGTGTATTGTGAGTTCTGTGCCTCCATGAATCACAACACAGAGCAATGCCGCGCCCTCGACGCACTCACGGACCGGTTGGATCGACCCTCCTATAGGGTGAATGAGGCTCCTCAAGGAAGAGGGGGCAGGGTGCTCGGAGGCCGCGCTGGGGGCCGCGGGTCGGTGAAATGCTATAACTATGACCAGGAGGGCCATGTGGCTCGCGAATGTCCCCTCCCTCGCCGTCCGTGGTGTTCCCAGTGCCGAGTAAACACCCATGCGACAGAATACTATCCCAAGCTCATCAAAAAGTGGGAAGAACGCGCACGACAGAGGGGCACGGACTTGGTAAACGCTGAGCCGCGGGTGGCCGCGACTCCGGCCATGCAGACCATCGCTATTGTGACGAGGGGCGGTAAGAAAATGGGGGAGGACACTTGCAGAAAGGAGCCAACGCCGGTTGTCAGGCCAGCCTCCCCGCACCAGGTAATCATACCAGAGGCACAGAAGAAGTATTTTCAGGAGGCGGTTGAGGCATTCGCTCAGCTGCGCGAAGCGGAAGGCCTGGAGGCACCCCTGCCGACACATCTTGGGCCACAGCACACTCCAGAAACCCTGATGGAAGAATGGCTCCAGCTATTCCTCAAGATTGTTGACAGCGCTGCTCTGCGGTAGCAGCTCAAGTGTACTTTGGAAGGGGCACTGCAGGGGAGGACAGGACTGGGGGAACCGGTGGACCCAGCCCCCCAGTCGGTGCAGCGCATCAAGCGAAATAAGTGACGAACGGGTAAAGAGTTCCGGCTCAATACGCAGGTTGGGGGATTCCAAATCAGCGACACCATGCTTGATTTAGGGTCTGACGTCAACATCCTGCCATGCAAGACATGGGAGGCTCTTGGAAAGCCATGGGTGGCCTACTCGCCCATCCAACTCAGGATGGCGAACCAGTACTGCATTCTGCCGATTGGCCGACTCGAAGGTGTCGAGGTCGACATTGCGGGGGTAAAGACTTACACCGATTTTGAGGTCATTGATATTATGGGAGACAAGGATCCTTACCCCGCCCTGTTGGGCATTGATTGGGCCTTTGAGAACTATGCTATCATCAACCTCAAAAAGGAGCTGATGATCTTCAAAGATGGGGAGGTCCTGGTCACTTAGCCTCTCGACCCATATCAAGGCCCGAGGTATACCGAAACGGTGGATAACCGGGAGGATGTTCTGATGATGGACCACCTCTACAAGATGACTGCAGGGAAGCGGGAAGACTATATTAACCCAACCGCGACTGGCTCTGTTAGTTGGTGGAGTGTCCAGAGGTCAGAGCTGGGATCCGAACTCGTGTGGGAAGACTGGCAGCAGGGGGGGTACGAGACCAGCACGCGGAGATGTGCCCATGTTGGCCGTGTCAGCTGGATTGGTGCTGAGTTTAGAGAATACCCCACCCTGTCAAACATGCAAGCTGTCAATACCTTTATTACCAAGGTTGAGGACATCGTGCCGGAAGGGAGCAGACTACCCCTTTTAGACGTCGCACTACAGTCTACAGCAGCCCGGTGGTGGAAAAATCACCGCAACACCTTGTCGCGGTGGAGTAGTGTGGCGGACGTGTTGCGGGCATGGTTCAAAGAAGATGAAGGCCCTCGCAGCAGGCAGCAATACTCTGGGACTTTCGATCCGCAGGACCACTTGCGGACTTGTGAGGAGCAGTGGCAAAGTATAGGATACCCGGAAGAGCTGTGGGTTCATCGGTTTGTCCACTCTTTAGACACCATCCCCCACGCATGGTACTTGGAGGAAGAACAGAAACGAGGGACTAGTTCTTGGATGGAAGTCGCGCGCAAATTTGTGCGGTGTTTCTCTTTCACGGGAGACGCAGAGTTGGAATCTCAGGCTTTGCATGCTATCAAGGCAGTACTGTTTTTCCGCGGTCCGCAGATCGACTGTCGCACACTGCCCGCCCGTCCCGAGGCTGCGCGAGAGTTGGTTTGCCAAAGGATTGACGGTGATCTAGAGGACAATGGTCTGGAATACCTAAGGCACCTGTACTTCGAAGAGAAGGAAGGCGAGAGGAACGTTAATGAAGAGCTGGCCACCGAAGGGGTCCATTTACGACTGCTGAAGACAAAGAATCTAAACATCGGTACAGAGGATAAGCCTAAGTTGGCTACGGTGGGCGATTACTGGGATGAGGAGACAACCAAAGAGATCTTTAGCCTCCTCCAGGAATATGAGGATTTTTTCCCCTCGTCAGTCGCAGATCTGAAGGGCATCAAAGGCGATCTTGGCGAAATGCACATCGTGCTGAAACCGGGTGCCAGGCCTGTGAAGCACCGACCCTACAGGTTGAACCCGCGAGTTAAAGAGAAGGTTAATCTTTCTCGTGGAGGAAGAAGAGTGGGTGAGCCCTATCGTCATCCAGAATAAGAAAGACAAGGCAGAGATATGGGTTTGTGTCAATTATCACAGTCTGAACAATGCCTGCATTCATGATCCGTTCCCCACCCCTTTCAGCAACGAAGTGTTGGACCATGTTGCGGGGAACGAAGCCTACTCCTTCACTAATGGCTTTTCGGGCTACCATCAAGTGTGTATCGCGGAAGAAGATAAGTCAAAGACAACCTTCACCACCGAATGGGGGTCGTTCACATACCATGTCATGCCGTTCGGCTTGAAGAATGCTCCAGCCGTGTTTTCCCAGATTTTCATAGCCGTCTTCCGGGAGTACCTTCACAAGTTCCTGGAAGTCTACATGGACGACTGGATTGTCTATAGTTTATTGAAGAAACACGCTACCCTGTTGCGGGTTATGTTTGATCAGTGCCGCCAGCTGCAGATTTCCTTGAATTTAAAGAAATGTATCTTTGTTGTTCCGTTCGGGACGTTGTTGGGACATGTGGTATGCAAGCAAGGGGTCTGCGTCGACCCCGCCAAGGTTGCGGTGATCGTACACATGGAAGCCCCTGAGACGGTGAAACAGTTGCGGGCATTGCTCGGGAACATGGGATACTACAGGAGGTTTATCCGCAACTATGCCAGGATCACTGCTCCGTTAGAAAAACTTCTACGGAAGTCCACAGTCTTCCAGTGGACGGAGGAGTGTCAGGTAGCCCTGGACACCCTAAAGGAAAAGTTGGCGTCAGCGCCTATTCTAGTTCATCCCGATTGGGATAAGCAGTTCCATGTGCACATCGACACTTCTAGTATTGCACTTGGAGCTATCTTGGCACAACCAGGCGATACACCAGTTGACCACCCGGTATACTTCGCCAGCCACAAATTGTCC
Organism: Pinus albicaulis; assembly: GCA_034641835.2. Taxonomy (NCBI): domain Eukaryota; kingdom Viridiplantae; phylum Streptophyta; class Pinopsida; order Pinales; family Pinaceae; genus Pinus; species Pinus albicaulis. The sequence goes on along the minus strand of CM076570.1, from coordinate 620,674,499 downwards.
AATGCGGAGAGGAATTACACCACGACCGAAAGGGAGGCGCTGGCAATGGTGTACTCTCTTCAGAAGTTCCGCCACTATCTTCTAGGGGACAAGTTCAAGTTCTTCACGGACCACTCTGCCCTGAAGTACCTGGTCAATAAGCCTGTTCTGGAAGGACGGATTTTCCGTTGGCTTCTGCTATTTCAATAATTCACGTTTGAGGTAATCGTTAAGCCCGAGAGGTTGAATGTCGGGCCCGATCACCTATCCAGGTTGGAGACGGGGGAGAATGATGGCTCCCTTGATGATCAGCTGCCCGACGCTGACCTCTTCTGAGTCGAAGTTGTACCAGATTACTTGGCCGACATTGCCGCCTATCTGTCCACGGGGCAAAACCCTCAGGATTACACCCTGCTACAGAAACGTCGTTTGGTCATCCGTGCCACCGACTAGCAATTGATCGCAGGGCAGCTATACAAACTGGGCCTCGATGAGGTTCTACGTAGATGCGTCCTTGACCACGAACGGGAAGTGGTAATGTGGGAATGTCACAGCGGTGTTGCAGGAGGGCATGTGGGTGCGAAACCCACTGCAAGGAAGGTGCTCCAAGCTGGCCTGTGGTGGCCAACAGTACATACCGATTGTAAGGCCTATGTGAAGTAGTGTGACGTCTGCCAGCGGTCGGGCAGGCCCTCTCACCGGGACGAGCTTCCGTTACACCCAGTGCATGTGTTGTGGCTGTTCGAGAAGTGGGCTGTCGACTTTGTGGGGCCCATAGCTCCGGTCGCCAGACACTCCAAGGCTCGGTACATCATTACCGCCACGGATTACCTCACCAGGTGGGCTGAGGCAGCCGTGGTACATGACTTCACAGTGGATACTGCTGCCCAGTTTATTTTTGAGCACATCATTTTCCGGTTTGGCTGCCCGCGGATTTTAACCAGTGATCAGGGTACGCACTTCATTAATGACACAGTCAAAACACTGCTGAACACCTTCATGGTTCAACATCACAAGAGTAGCCCGTATCACCCGCAGGCTAATGGTACGGTGGAAGCCTTCAATAAGATTCTTGAGAAAGGCTTGACTAAGATTTGCAATGCCCAGCGTGATGATTGGGACGAGCACCTCTCAGCGGCCTTATGGGCCTATCGAACTACGGTGAAGCGCTTGACCAATCAAACACTGTTCCAGCTCATGTACGGCCGAGAGGCTGTGATCCCCGTCGAGTTTATTGTGCCAAGCCTGTTGGTCGCCACGTCTCTGAATTTTTCGGAAGAGGCCTCCCTCTAGGACCGCCTCCATGAATTGCAGGAACTGGATGAAGCTCGCTTCCTGGCCGAATTTCACCAGAAGATTAAGAAGGACCAGCAGAAAGAGTGGCACGACCACCACATTAAGAACAAAACCTTCCAAGTTGGCAGCAAAGTTCTTTTGTACGAAAGTAGGTTCCAGAATTTCCCTAGAAAGCTACAGATGCACTGGTTGGGACCCTACTTCGTTATCGAGATTCACGACTCCGGAGCCGTTCGGTTGGCACAACTGGACGGTACAGTTCTGCCTGGGTGGGTGAATGGCGCACACCTGAAACCCTACCAGGAGTAAGTACCTTTCATTTCTCATCAATAATTCTCACACATGAGAGCACCCGTAGTGTAGCGTAGTTGAATAAATCTCCCGCAATCGGGATGAGAGTAGGGCGTATTCTCTATTCATAGGTAGTGTGTCAATAACCGCTCAGTTGCGAGGTTCGCACCACAACTGACTGTGGTCGGGGCGGTGCTGGTCCAGCGTGTCATCCCTGTAGGATCCATCCCAGTTTCCATGTTAGTCCAGCTCAGTCCACCCACGTACTTGTGTCAGTCCGTAGGATTGCCTAGATCTGCAACATTAATTACCATACTTGGTAGCGACCATGCCGTCATCATTTGGCCATCACCCTCAGTAACCTCAGCCGTCGCGTTCGCCCATTTCCCCATGCCACCGTTAGCAACTGTCACAGCACTCATTGGCATGCGATTGATCGCACAATTATCGCAAAAAGAATGCCAGCAGGAATTAATTCGTTAGAGGGTCTCATCGACTCCACTCGTGCCAGGTGCTGACATGCCTTGCATGAACACCAAAAGCACGAGAATGTCAAACCCGTTCAAATTAGCAAGTGCAGCTACACCAGAGCCATTGCATTCTCAGAACGCATTGCACCAGGCAAGGCGCCTAAGGAAAATTTTACAGGTTTATCAACGCCAGGCCAAAATGCCGAAGGCCGTTCCAGCCGTCGTTGAACCAGAGCTTGACACTCTAATTCACAAGACCGAGTCCATGGTGGGCAAGTATGATAATGCTGCCTTGATTGATGCCAACCTATCAAATGCTGCTGAATTTCCGTCCCTCCAGCGGTAGACATACATGGAGAACTACTGCACTACAACTGGAAACCCCGCCAGCCACCTGTTGCCTGAGTTCAGGGGCCTTCAGACTTTGTCCCTAATGAACTTAAGAAATATCCCAGTCTTTGGCACCACTGGACCAGTTCTGCAGTGTACATGCTTCCTCCTCAGCCGAATTCAGAATGGGTCCCTGTGGCTGGAACGGGAAATTCCCATTCATGCCGAAGATATTCATCGCCTCATAGGGCTTTCGCAGACGGGTGCCGACGTCTCAACGGCCGACCAGACCTCCTCCAAGCGCACACGGAATTTGGGCGATGCGGACTTCTATACCAAGTATGGCACTCGCAGGGGGCGGAAAGGAGCCAAGATCGACCTCATTAACAAGCCTGAGATTCGATTCGCCTGTTACCTCATTGCCAGCAAGACAATGAGGCATTACACCAAGGGCGAATGCACTCTTGATACTATTTCAATTGCTGAACATTGTGTCCAAGGCACCAGACCGAATTGGTGTTCATTCTTGTTAAAGGAGTTGTTCGATGTGTGCGAGGAGAATTATAAGCGCGCAGCCACTTTTATTTACGGCTATTTGATTATTGCTTTTGCCATGTGAAAATGGTAAACTCCACACATCTGGTTCCCAACAGAGATCCTCGAGGGCCAGCCCCTCACGATGAAATTCACTCCATGGCAGGTCTCAAATGACCCCAGTACCAAACTGGTGAATGCCGATGCGTTTCGGTCATGGTACCGACTAATGACGAATGTGGTGGCATGCCAGCAACGGGTGCCCAGGAACCTGTTGGACGCCTATAGTGAGCAAGTATGGTTCGGGGTAAGTCACAAGCACACTTACCTCTAACCCGCTTGCGTTCCGGCAGATACCTTCCGAATGACGCCACTGAAATTTTAGTTGGACGATGCTACCTTCCATCGTGAAGTCTGCTCATGGCTCCCCAGATACAATTTTGATAGGATGGCACCAGTGCAACAGCTTGCTGAGATGGCAGTGGCAGCACCATCACAGGAACTCCTCGAACCACTCATCCCCATCGTCTGCCACTTCAACAATCAGGTACGAAATCTCAATGCGGTGGCTCAGGTTATGTCTAGCGGTGCTACCCCATTTCCTTTATTTTCTGAATTTCAGCTCACTCGCTCCACTTCGCACCCCCGTACCACTCCGCTCACCTCCCCCATCCCCACTGTCCTGTTTGCCTCTGATGATCCACTCACGACCCCGATGGGCGAGATGAGTGGGCCTAGAGATTCACCCGAGGCCCCCCAAGCTAAGAGGGCCCGCACCACCGAGGCAAATCTGGTGGTGGACCTCACTGCTAATGATCCACCACCGTCCCCAAGCACCGGGGTGCTGATTACTGAAGAACCCCTCATCGACCCATCTGAATTCATCAACATGCGCTTTCCACACACCCCCACCACACTCTCCACTGCTCCATCTACCGTTCCTCCACCTGCCACCTCATCTGCCCCGTCTAATTCCTCAGCTACGGTGTCTGACCCCATTATCCGAGAACTCATGGGTGGGGACTACGGGGCTGAGGTTGACTTTGGTGCTGCCATAGTCATACCACCGATTGACCCAGTGGTCGAACCCCACCCTCCTTTCACTGATATATTCACACAGCAGCTGCACACCGGGTTTGATTCTGTTGAGGTTTCACCTAAGGCCACAGTTCCTTCATGACCGGCTCACCTTGATCAGCAAGAACCGCCGGATCTAAATATGGTTGACACTGCACATCTAGAGGCCATGCCCTTCTCACCTCCTGGGCATGTCAATGGCACAGTTGCCGGTGGGAAACCATTGCAGGAGAAAATGCCAGCACAGAGCCCTTCTGGGACCACCACCTTCCAGCCTGACAATCCCTCTCAGCTGTATCTGTTGATTCAAAGGGCGGCCCAGCAGGCCGAAATATTGCATTTGGGACTCCAGCGGCAGTATGCCGAGCAGCAACACCAACTTGTTGCGCTTACTAAACAACGCGACCACCTCCAAACAACACGGGAGCAGATGGAAGCAATGATCACCAATGTCACCCAGATGTTCTCCGAGTTCTGGCCCTCCCTCGGGTCTCATTACCCCCTGCTGCCTCCCAAAATTGCTGCGGCCAGCCTCTCTAAGCAAGCTATCCACCTCCGCATCACTGTTCAAGAATTACACCAGGAGAATCATGAGCTTCGGGCAGCGTTAGCAGCCCGTGCCGAGCCGGCCGAACCCGAGGTCGACTATTCAGCCCAAGTGGCCGCCAAGCAGAGCCAGGCAGCTCAGATGCAGGAAGCACTTCAATCTACGGCACGAGAGGCCCGTGACCTCCTGAAGGGCCTTCAGGAATGCTCCCTGGCCCTCACTGTCAAAACCCAGCCGATTTCAGCCCAACTCCAGCAGGTTTCCAGGGAAATTCAAGAGGCTAATGACCCTGCCCGACTGGATCACTTATACGCCTAGGCTGATGAGCTTGAGGCCCAGCTCCAACACACAGAGGCCTGTTCGGCGGAGGCCAAACGCGTCATTCATGAGCTCCGGCCACCGCTTCAATCTAGCGCCCAGGCCATCCAACAGCTTGCAGCAGCAGCCGAGACACAGATCAACACAATGTTTGGCGTTGTCCCAACGCCCATTGAGGAAGCTGCTGTCACCAAGCTCGCTGAAGACACGGACTCGCTCATCCAGGGGTGGTAGCAAGCCATGTCGGCGTTTACTGAGCTCCGAGCTACAACGTTCCAAAGGGTTCCGGAGTTGGGGCCCTTGTTTGAACAGCCACCCGACGACGCACAACAAGGACAGGAACAAGCTGAAGGTGCACAACAGGAACAGGCACAGGATGAAAGCGCACAGGGCGAACAGGGCACGGGGTCAAGCAGGGCAATGGAGATCAAAACCGTAATTTGTGATTGACTCGAGGACAAGTCAAAGAACTGTGGTCGGGGCCTGTTGGGGCCGTTGTTTTGAAAAACCTTGTTTTGAATGTTTTGAATTTGGAACAATGGCCAGATTTTGGGGTTGCGGAACAAGGACACACGGCAGCCGCAACCAAGTCACAACCACATCAAATGGTGGAGCTACCAAGGTTTCGATGGAACAGGCACATAGCGGAGGAAAATAGATGCATAAGTGTAGATAAGGAGAAGATACAGTAGAAAGAACGCAAGCGGAACACACAGATAATCAGAGAAAAGCTAGAAGCAGCTACAGAAGGACATATAGAGAACTAACAGTCGCAACAGCAGGTGAATAAATAGCAGTCACTAGATGAAAGAGGAGAGGATGATAAGGATTACACAACAGAAGAAAGAAGAGAGCGACAAAAGGAGAGAAAACGCATGCTGCAGCAGGAATCCAGAGGATGGATGAGGTCTCTGTAGTTCCTAGGGTCTATTAATGTAGAATCTCTGTTCCGCAAGATATATGTATCAAATTTGTAAGCCCATTGCAAAGCTATGTAACCGGGAGTTGGCCAAGAGCTTAATACAATTGCATGTTGCTGTCTATTTGTGTGGTTCACATGCATGTGTGTTGATTGAGATGCTTTAAAATTTTCATTTGCTTAATATCTGTATGTTCTCTGATCGATGTCGTGTACGTAATTATATCCATGCGATCTAACCACTGATGAGAATGGGTTGCGAATCTGTACCTTGCCCCTGGTCTATTCCCCTCCTGCATGTGGTCGCGGCACGCCTCGGGTGAGACTCCCTACTCTCCGTAGTAGGGTGATAATGGCAGCGTAATCCTAGACTACAACGGATTCTTTTGTTGGTCACAATCCCTGAACTTGGGTCTTGCCCGCGAGACTTGATCACTTGCCAACATGAGGTTACTTCCATGCAAAGGTTCCTCCTCCAAATTACGCTGTCTTCATGAGTCCCACTCTTCTCTTTACAACACTGTTTGATTTGGTCAGCCTTGACATGATCTTCATGCATTTTCTCCTTTCACACCCAAGGTGTCTTTATTCTGGCTAGCTAAACTGATCTACATTCACATTGAGCTGTCTTTATTGATGATCCACTCATCCCATATTAATGCTGTTGACTTGGTAAAACTTGACCTTGTCCACATATTTTAGACTTTGTTCACACATGAGGATGCTTGATCTAGTTATTAACATGATCCCTTTTCATATTAAGAGGGACTTTATGCCTACTTAAGATACTTATGGGCCTCCTTACCCATTTATTCATCTAACTAGATGTTAAGAGAAAAATTAATGTTCCCATTATCTATATGCTAATTTATGAATATTATAGTCTTCCCCTCCCAATTGTTGCTTTTCCTGAAGAAAATGAAAGGGTGCTGCAAAATCTCCCCTCCTCCTCTTGTGGCCTCTACATCCAATAGTCTCCACCATTGCTTCAGATATTCTACAATAATTATGTCTCCCAATGGTTCCTCCCAAATGTGTAAGTTGGCCTTTGGTAGATAAACCAAATGGCTCTCATCATGAAAGAATGGAAGGTCTATATGAAAACCTTCTTGTTGTTCAATGGACTCCTTAAGGTAGAAGTGATGAAAATCATGGGGGACTTCATTTCTAATGAAAGACTCCCATCTCCATGCTATCATCCAAATGAAATGAATCACCTCCCAGCTTGGTAATTCATAGAAAAGCTCCTCCCAGATTCTCATGAGAGGCATGTCCCAAGTGCTCCAAACAATTGTATGGCCCACCTCATAAAGAAACAAGCGATCTACTATAGTGGTCATATCATCTCCCGTGTTCCTTTTGAAGCATGAAGTGAAAAAGGCATGGGAAATTTCTTTCCCCAAGGACACGTCCAACCAATGTGTCTCTCCTCCAATCATGTTCTGAACAAATATAGGAACATCTTCAGCATACAGAATCATAATTAAAGTCATTCTAGATGCCATATTTAGTAAAGGAGAAGGATAATGGTCACTCATGTGCAACTAGTGCAGTTTTACTCCTAACTGCCATAGGATATGATATAACAAGTGTTTCTCCCACCACTTGTTTGCTACCCCATTCTTCTTGCTTGTTTAAAGAAGGTGTATGATGTTTGGTGTTAATGAATCACACCATGAAGAGTACATCATCTCCCCAAAATCTTCTAGGGGATGGTCAACATCACGATTGCTCATGGTCCCAAGTAGCCCATGACGCAAATAAGAAAGAGTACTCCCTCTTGGAGCAATGCCCTACACATGTGTGTTAAGAAAATGCAAGTATATAGTAAATACAACATGATGTTCAGAAATACAATCTTTACCATACACTTGGTTTGAATCAGTGAGGTAGCTTATGGATGAGCTCCCTCTCACACCCAATGGATAAGGAGGTGGTAGTGATAACTCTTCCCAAGAGCTATGTCCCTCCTCAACCTGAAAACAATCTATGCACTTCCTCATGTGATTGTGCATCTCCTCTTTGAAGTTCTCCCACATGAGTCCTTCCAAGATAATATGGTATGTTCTAATGAAACTAGTGGGATTAGAAAGCAAGATCTCATAGGTTGCATATACTAGTTTTTCCTTGAGCATGGAGTCTCTAGTTAAATAGATCTGATTATGAAAGTAAATTACTCCATCAACCACTTTATACCTCCTATCCATCACTTGCACATCAAAAACCTTACATGTGAAGAGGTTCTTGGAATATTCCACCAATAGTTGGGATTCCCAATATGGGTCTAGGCTTCCCAACAATGACAACGTTGTAGAAATATGAAATGAAATGTCTGTCCTATGATAACTCTCCTCTTTGACATGCTCAATGCCAAAGCCAAATTTTGGAGTAATGTTGCTCCACTTTTGTTGCCTCTCTTGCAGCTGATCTTGCTCAAGACAATATTAAAGTATATGGAAGTCAACCTCATCTTGAAAGGTCTCTCTCTTCCAAAAATTCCATAGTTTGGCCCATCCATATAAGAGTGTTAATACGCTCTTGTCATATTCAGAAATATTCATTATATGTAGAAGTATCATTTTCTTCTCCAAGGCTATGGAGTGGTCATTTGACACCATGCTCATGTCACCATAGATTTCTAAATCCTCCTTTTCCAGCGCAAATAGCTGAGTGTAAAATAGAAATTTCCATATCAGAAAATTTCTCATCTCTCATTGGAACCCATCAAAGGTTCTCAGTGCTGTGGTGGCTCCTCTCAAGGCTCCTTCCTTACCCAAATATGTCATTGATGCACATAGTTGAGAGAACACTTTATTCTTCTTCCCATCAGGGGGTCTCACTGGTGGAATGCCTCCATGCAAAGAAACATCAAGGCTTAGAGCAAGATGTATATGTGTGTGGATTGATTTGTCCTTGCCTTCAGTGCACAAATCCTCTTGCCTCTTTTGTGCATCAATCTTCTGAAATAGATAGGGGTGTGTGCTCCTCATCATATGATGCTTGTCGTCCCCTTTTTCTCCTTCTATCTTCAAGATCTCACCATTTACCAATGATGGCACATGTTGCATATGGATTGTGCCATGATCTCCACATGTGAGATTCTTTGGAACTCCTTGCAATAGTGCAAAAGTTTCCCTCCTTGGAGTAAATGATCCATCTCCCTCTTCATGAGGTGCTAGATATTCTCTTGATATGACATCGCTATTACCTCCAACATTCTCTTCCACCTCTTCAATATTTTAGAATGCCTCATCAACAATGAGAGACCTTAGATCTTGGTCTTCCCTTGAAAGAGGAACCTCCATGTCTTTCTCTTGAGAAGAAATCTCATCATTTAATGGGGATCTTGCCCTTGGAAAAGTATCATATAAGTTTTCATCCCCCTCAATGGTTTTCTGAAATGGAGTTGGGTTTATAGATACTTCCAACCCATGCAAAGGTTTTGTTTGTTTTGGTTTGATTAACTCCACAAAATGTGTTTCATAAAATTTTTCATCAAACCTTTGCACTACTCTTCTAATGAACTTTGCATAAGTAGATGTATTTCCATTCTTTAATTAAAAGGACTCAAACAACCACCAAGCATAAGCCTTACCTTCAAAATGCAGTGCTACTAATTTAATGGCTTCTTTTTCTGAAACTTGATGTTGATGCACATAGGTGTCTAGCTCCTCCACCCAAACCCTAGCTATACATTTAGGTGAGCGATCAAAAGTAGATAGAAGGAATGTTGTTTGATTTGGTCAACCTTGACTTGATCTTCATGCATTTTCTCCTTTCACACCCAAGGTGTCTTTATTCTGACTAGCTAAATTGATTTTCATTCACATTGAGCTATCTTTATTGATGATCCACTCATCCCATATTAATGTTGTTGATATGGTCAAACTTGACCTTGTCCACATATTTTAGACTTCCTTCACACATGCAAATGCTTGATCTAGTTATTAACATGATCCCTTTTCATATTAAGAGGGATTTTATGCCTACTTAAGATACTTATGGGCCTCCTTACCCATTTATTCATCTAATGAGATGTTAAGAGAAAAATTAATATTCCCATTAGCTACACGCTAATTTAGGTATATTACATGGTGTGGAGACATGCCAATTGATTTCTTGGCAGTAATTCGATCATCCCATAGAGCATTGATGAACTTGTTGTGCCATGATTTCTTATTATCTTTCAAGAGCTTTTTGATTATATTCACCAAATTTTTTTTGAAGATTCAGCCAATCCATTACGCTCAATGTAATAGGTTGTTGAATGCCCCAAAGTTATATGATACTTATTTCAGAAATCAATCATCTTCTTAGACTTAAATGCTGCAACATTATCTGTAATGATTTTTCTAGGACAACCAAATCTAGAAAGGATATTGGTTTCAAGGAATTTTATTATGACAGAGCAAGTGGCATTTAACACTGTTACCAATGAAATAGGTAACCTGACCTCAAAACGGGAACTCTAGCCCAAAAAGACTCAAAAACCGTGAAAAAACACCCCAAAAACAAAAAAAATGTATTCCAGAACGCACTTGGTTTTTTTTTAAGGTCAAATTTCAACATTTTATAAAATTATGCTAAAAACAAAATTGTTTCTTGAAAAAAGGATTGAAAAAACACCCTCAAAACAAAACCAGTTGACGAGGGAATAACCAAAAAAAAAAATTGTCATATTTTTGACATTTTTAAAAATAGAAATAACATTTTTTAATTTTTAAAATTCAAACATTAAAAAAAACCTAAAATTTAAGAAAAAAAATTAATTTAAAAAATTAAAACATTTTAAAGCTTAAAATTTAAAAATATATAGGAATAAAAAAACAATAATAAAAACGAAATAAAAATTTTAATTCAAACATTAAAAAAAACCTAAAATTTAGGAAAAAAATTAAAAATTAAAAATTAAAAAAAAATTAAAGATTAAAATTTCAAAATATATAGAAATAAAAAAATAAAAATAAAAACAAAATAAAAATATTAAATTAAAAAGAAAAACAAGTTAAAAAAAAGAAAGAAATTATAAAAAATAAAATATAGAAATTAAATTTAAAAAAGAAAAAGAAAATGTTTATTAAATTTAAAAAAAATAAAATTTAATTTTAAAATAAAAAATTAAATTTAAAGAAATAAATTAAATTTTAATAAATTTAAAACTTTAAAATAAAATAAAATTAAAAATTAAAAAAAAAAAACATTATTGAAATTAAAAGCAAAAAAAATAAAAATTAATTCAAAATAAAAAATGAAAAAACAAAATACAATAAAAATATTAAATTTAAAGAAATATATATTAAAAAAACAAATAGATTTTAAAAAATATATTAAATTTAAATTATAAAAAATAATATATATATATATATGAACTTAAATTAAATATATATATATATATATATTAGATTTTATTAAATTAAAAAAAATGTTAATATTAAAATAATAATAATAATATTAAATTTTAAAAAAGTGTTAATATTAAAATAACAAATTAAATAAAAAAAAATATTAAATTTTAATAAATAAATGAATAAACAAATAAATTTTGAAATAAAAAATAAATTTTAAATATAAAGAAAGAAAGAAAAAAAGAAGTTAAAAAATTTTAAAAATCAATTAAATTGAAAAATTGAAAAAATAAATTAAATAAATAGATAATAAAATAAAATAAAACCAAATTAATTTGAAAATATTAAGTTTAACTTAAAAAACAATCTAATTTTAAATACGTTAATTTTAATTGGAAATAAAAAAATATAAAATTTTATGTAATTAAAAAATAATAACAAAAATTAAAAATTAAAAAAAAATATATTAAATTCAACAATAACAATAAAACATAAAAATTTATTTTTTAAATTTTAAAAATGTTTGTAAAAATTAAACATAAAAATTTAATAATAAAAATATGAAAAAATTAAATACAAAAATACAAATTAGAAAAAAATCAAAAAACAAAAAATGAATGAAAAAAAAATTAAATTAAATTAAATTAAATATAAAATTAAATTAAAAAAAAAATCAAATCGCATTAAAATAAAAATATTAAAAATTAAAAAATTAAAAAAAATAAAAAGAATTTTTCGATTGTGGTGGTGTCATTAATCGCCTCTCCCCCATGTGACTACGAGGTCGGTCGATAGGGGCGAGAGGCCGATTCCGAGAATCGCCTCCGTCAGCAGTAGGAGGCCGATTTCTCCTCGGGAATTGGCTCACGGCGGAGGGCACCCCGACCGCCCGCTATGGGAGGGCGATTCCCGGAATCGGCGGGAGGGCGATTCCCAGAATTGGCCTGAGGGCGATTCTCGGAATTGGCCTGAGGGCGATTCCCGGAATCAGCCTCTCGCCGCGCAAGGGCGATTCCCAGAATCGGCCTCTCGCCGTAGGAGGGCAATTCTCATAATCGGCCTCCTGCCGCGGGAGGGGGATTTCTGCGAGAGGGCGATTATTGGAATTGACCTCCTGCGGCGGGACGCCGACTGGCGGCGCCACCATGATCAAAAAATTCTTTTATTATTATTATTTTTTTTTTAATTTTTAATATTTTAAGATTTTAATTTGATTTTTATTTTTATTTTTTCTTTTTTAAATTCAATTTTTTTTTTTTTTTCTTTCTTTTTAATTCAAATTTTTCATTTTAAATTTAATTTGTTTTAATTTTTTTTGTTTCTTTTTTTTTAAATTTTGTTTTTAAATTTAATATTTTAGATTAATTATTTTTTAAAATTTAAAATTTATTCATTAAATTTTAATTTAATTTTATTTTATTTTTAAATCTTTTAGTTTATTTGGGTTTTCATTTTTTAAATTTATAAATTGTTTAATTTAAAAAAAAACAGCAAATTTATGGATATTTGTTTTTTCATTATTTGCATATGGTTTTTTTCATTAAAAAATGATAGTTTTTTTTATTATAATTCTTTTATTATAATTTTCTTTTTTCAATTTTAAATTTTGTTTTTTTTTTTTTTTTTTTAATTTGTTTTTTTTGTTAATTTTAAAATTTGTATTTTTGTTTTCTTCTTCTTATTATTTTTTTAATTTAAATTTTTAAATTTATTTTTTTCTTTTTTGTATTTTATTTTTTTTATCTAAATTTTAATTTTGTAATTTAAATTATTTTTAAATTTTCTATTTAATTTTTTTTTTATTATATGGATTTTTTTAATAACTTGGAAAAAAATGTTTTTGATGTTTTTTTTTTAATTTTTGTTTTTTTTTTCTTTAAATTATGTGTTTTTTTTCAAATTTTGTCATTTCTTTTGATATAATTTTTGAATATTTTTGTTTTTTTTTGTTTTATTTATTTATTTTTGTTTAAATTTTGTATTTTTACGAGTTAATTTTGTTTTTTTTTTAAATTTTTATTGGTTATATATATATATATATATATATATAAGTTTTGTGTTTTATTACCAACATGAAAATCACCACTCTAAAAAAAAAAGGTTGATGTTGCATCAATATGTTTCAAAATTAGCATGAAAATCACCGCTCTAAAAAAAAAAAGTTGATGTTGCATCGATACGTTTCAAAATTAGCATGAAAATCACTAACATTTTAAAACAAATATTCATATTTCATAAATAAAAATATTAGAGTGTCAAAAATGTGCTAAAAAAAAGAAGAGGTGATTCTGCATCACCACTTTTCAAAATCGGGTGCTTTTTATGCTACCAAAAAGAAGTAGGTAACAGTGCGGTTACCTATTTCATCGGTAACATTGTTATTTCTAGATGGAGTGGCTTCTATCCATTTGGTGAAGTAATATATAGCAGTGAGGATCCATTTATGTTGGGTAGAGGATTGGGGATGAATTTCTCCAATGAAGTCTAATCCCCATTGCTAGAAAGGGCTCTCTACATAAATAGGTTTCAAGGGTAAGGGTAGTAGCTTTCTCTTTCCTTCAAAGAATTGACATTTGTGACAAGTAGTGACCATCTTATGGATGTCAGGAAAAAGGGAAGGCCAATAGAAACCAACTCTCATGATATTGTTTATAATGGTTTTCCAATAAAGGTGGCCACCACAGTCACCTCCATGGAACTCCTGCATAAATTTATCTGCATAATCCTTTAATAAACATTTAAGAAAAATTCCTCCAATATCTTTCCAATACAAAACAATTTCCAAGATGCAGAATTTAACAGCCTTCAATTCTACAAATCTTGTTTTAGTCTTGGGTAAACCAGGAGGAGCATTAAAATTAATAAAACATATAAAATGTCTGTGTACCAGGGTTAATTCAAAAATGCTTCATCAATCATTGGAGTTGCCAGTTCCTCTTGATCATCCAAAGAATGGACCATGTTAATGTCCAGTGCATGAAAATTGGATTCAACCATCAATTTGGATAATCCTTGGCCTTTAATCAGTTTGGTTGGTTTAATTTCCACATCATATTCCAAGATCACAACAATCCATTTTCCTCTTTTCCCATCAGAACCAATCTGTGTTAAGATGTCTTTGACAACTACATTTGGAACATAAGTAATGATATGTGAATGTATAATGTAGACTCTAAAATCCTTTAATGCCTTTACCAAAGTAAAATCATGCTTTTCCATGATATTATATTTCAATGATGCATCTCTTAATGCCTTGCTGAAAAAATCTATTGGTTGTTCATGTCCTTCACTATTTTTCTGCAATAAAACAACAACAATAGTATGTTCAAAAGAAAAAGAAAAACCATGAAATCTTTAGTAAAATCTGGGCTAATTAGGACTAGGGATTTTGTCAATGCTTGCTTGACTAAATCAAAAGACTGTTTTGCTTCTATGGTCCATTTAATTTCTGAATCTTTCTTGAGAATATTGGTAATGTTACTCAAAATTTCTGCTAGGTTGGGTATAAATCTTCTCAAAAAGTTTATTTTACCAATGAATGATTGGAGTTATTTAATATTTCTAGGATGAATTATTTTTAATATTCCTTCAATTCTGCAAGTGTCAATTCTGATTCCATATTGAGAAATAATGTGACCTAATAGTTTTCCTTCTTCAAGTCCAAATAATGTTTTTTTAGGATTCAATGAAATTCCAAACTTTCTGCATTTTTCAAAAACTCTTCTCAATTATGCTAAATGTTCTTTATTATTTTTGGAATAAAAAGTAATATTATCCAGATAAATTACAATAAAATGGCGAATTTCATCAACAAATGAAATATCCATGGCCCTTAGAAAGGTAGCTCCAACATTCATTAATCCAAAGGGCATTTTCACATACATGAAAGTCCCCCAAGGAGTAGTAAAATTTGTTTTTTCTTGATCATCAGGATGTACTAAAACTTGATTATAACCATAAAAGCCATCTAACAAAGAAATCCTACTAGAATCTACTACCCTCTGCAATATGTGGTCCATTTTTGGTAAAGGGTAATTGTCCTTAAGAGATACTTTGTTAAGATTTCTAAAGTCAATACAAAGTACGATTTCACCTGTTTTCTTTCTAGTTGGCACAGTGTTGGATACCCATTTGGAATATCTGAGTGGTACTATGATTTTTGACTCATACATCTTCTTGATTTCTTTCTCAACCAGAAGCATCAAAACAGGGTTTATTCTACACAGTTTCTGTTTGAAAGGTTTTTGATTTTCCTTGATTGGAATCTTGTGTTGTATGACACTTGTATCATAAGATTTTAAATCCTCATAGCTCCAAGCAAATACATCTATAAATTCTTTGAACAAAGCTATATAACTTCTTCTTGTAATGATATGCAGTGATTTTGACAATTCGATGATTTTGGGATTTTTTCAGTGCCTATATTATATTCTTCAATATTTTCTCAAGTTGGTTCAATTTTGGGTTTCTTAGCCACATCATTAAAGTTAAATATTTCTTCTAAAGGGACCAACCCTCTAGGTAGAGTATTGTCTTTGAGTTGGAGTACTTCGAATTCTTATTTTTCAAGGTCTTTCTGAATTTATGTGTTATGCATAGTTTTATTAGCTAGAATATTTGCATATGTATTTACATCAAAAACAACATATTATTTTCTACAGTATTTTGCACATTAGCAAGACTGTCTTCCTCACAATATAGGTCTATATTTATATCTTCAAACTCATCCTTAGTTTGTAGAAAACTTTCAATTTGTTTATCACTGCAAAAAAATTCCCAGTATCTCATGCTATCTGGCACAGAAGGAAAATGTTTTACCTCTATTGTGTACTGTTTATTTGGGTGAGGCAGTTTACATGTACTAGCTGAAAAAGCTAAGCCATTTGTTAGGACATTTTTATTTCTGGGAATAACGGCTAAATCATATTCATCAAATTTTCTTAAGAAATTAAGTACATCATTTCTATAAGCTCTTAATCTGGGATGTTTAGTTGCATATTGTCCTTTTATTTGTTTTATTACTAGCTCAAAATCACCATGTACAAAGATCCTTTTTGCTCCTAATATTTTTAATAACTGTAATCCCAAAAGCAAAGCTTCATACTCTGCTATATTATTTGTGCACTGAAAATTTAACTTGTATGAATGACCTTGTGCACTATTATTTCCTGCATTATACACCCAAATCCCTGCCCCAAAGCCAAATTTGCCACATGAGCCATCAAAACTTATGTTCCAAAGAGGTTCATGTTTAGTATCTGATTGCATTGTTTGCATTGGAATATCCTCATTTTCTTTCAGATCATTTTTTGCGTGGGTAACCTGTGAATCAATGCCTCCATCATTATACAGAATGAAAGAGTAAAGGTCAGTGTGAACAGAGTTCAAAGGGTAATTGTGTGGTTTTTCTTGACTACTCACCATGTAATTCATTAATGTTTCCCTATACAATCTTCTTGGTTGGCCAAACACCGGTATTGTAGCATATGTCATGCCCATTTGCAGGGTCGCTTGTAATTTTTGTCCCCATGAGCGAGATAAAAGCATTCCATACTTAGGGGGGATGTCAGCTACAACTATGTCCATCACTAAACTCTGCACTAGTACCTGAGCTAGAGTGACATAGATCTTTGATGAGACCTAGACACCTAAATTTTATAGAATCATACGAGTATAAATCTTTATAAGGTCTAGTGATTTCAAGGCCAAGATTCTCCATGACAGAATTTGGCATAAGGTTATGTGATGCACCTAAATCCAACATAGCAGTATGGAGAATTTTTTCATGAATATTTAGACTGACTAAAAGGGAGGGACACCTCCTTCTTGGGGTTTACCATCAACTTCTATCCCAAACAAAAGTTCAGGCTGATCATCGCTTAAATTGACTGTATCAGTAATCTCCTCTATGTTTAGTACTTTTAGGACCTAATACATGTCCACATTTTTATTGACCAAATCAGTGAGAGGGATATATATTTTCAATTTAGCAAGTTCACTCTCAATATTGAATGGTGTTTGAGTTTTTAGCAGATTTGACAAATCAGTTCTTTCAGCCACTACCTTTTGGGTAATTTCAATTTTCTTGCTTGTACTAGGAATGTCTGTTTGATAAATTCTGGTAGTAATATCTACTATTTTCTTGGTAATATTTTATGTGTTTTTATTTTCTAAGTTACTTACATTTTTCTTTGAGTTTTATGTTGTTTTCTTAACATTAGATTCTGATACTTTCTTGGCAGAATTTTCTGAATTTTTTTTATTGGAATTATCTAAGTTCTTCTTTCTTCTTAATTTGTATTATCTGTGAACCTCCATAATAGCATTCTCAAATCCCATTTTGTGATCATCAGATTCTAACTCTATTTGGGTCAGTGAAAACAATCCTTGTTCTTCTTCAGTGAGAAAAATAGAGTCATCTTCATTAATCCCCATTAAATTTATCTGATTTTCCTCAACTTTCTAAACTAATCCATCTTCATCAACATAATTCTCTTGGAATGGAGGCCTAATTTTCTGATCAGGACCTCTTTTCTCTCCCTGTCTAATCTAAGGAGGGTTTCTTCTAGGATTCTGATTTCTATTTTGAGAACCTGGTTGATTTTCTCTAGGAATGACTCTTTCATTCAAACTAATTCTCTCCATCATTCTTTCCATATTCCTTGAAAAGTTGTCAATTTTAGCATCAGATGCAGAGGTTATAGGTTATTCTCTCATGGTAACTCTCCTCCCAGTTCTCATCCTAGCTCTTTTTGCTAACAAGTTGGCTTCTACACTCACATCATCTATTTGCATTTATTATAAAGTTGATGAGTCTCTCTCCCTAAGTTGATAGGCCATGTCTGGGTCAAAACCATATGGGAATTTAACCAGGACTGACCCTTGTGGTGGTTTCGTATGAGCAGGGAGTGCATTGTATATATTATTGAATCTTGTGCAGTAATCTTAGACACTCTCTCCTGGAGAACTTTTGATATTCTCATATTTTGATAAAATACATTAGGGGAATTTTGAGATCTAAAATGGGCCTCCTAAGAAAAATGTACAACCAAAATAAACTTTATAAGAACCAATAGGATTCAAGATGATGATGTCAACCATGGGGGATGATTCACCATTTTTTAAGTAAAAAGGTAAAAGAATTAAAAAATAATAAAATAATAAAACTACTTTTTCAACTCGTATTTTCAACTTATCTCCCAAATTTTTTACTCAAATTTTGAGTGGGAGTACTCGTTGGATGCAAAATTTAATTCCCCATCCAAGGAGTACCCATGTTGCACACTTTTGATGCATCCTACTAAACAAAAAATGAGAAATACATGAAAATCACGTTTTTCATGTATTTCTCATTTTTAGTGTAGTAGGATCCATCAAAAGTATGAAAAATGGGCACTCCTTGGATGGAGAATTAAATTTTGCATCCGACGAGTACTCCTGTTCAAAATTTGAGTAAAGAATTTGGAAGATAAGTTGAAAATATGAGTTGAAAAAATAGTTTTTTTTTTTCCCTCTAAAATTTGATGATGTAATCAAATCTTATTTGATTATTTCCACTATTATTTTATAATTTCCTTAGGAGGCCTATTTTAGACCTCAAAATTCCCATAATGTGTAGTGGATTTTTCTTGATTTCCAATCTATTAATGAACGTTTGGTGAAAAGTAGGGATATCATGAATGTTATTAGCAGTTAAACCCTTGAACCATTTTCTGATTTCAACTCCTAAAATCTGAGCAAACATTTTCAATTTGACACTGTCTTCATAAATTTCTTGTAGGTCAAAAAAATCATTCATTTGATCTATATGTTGTTGGGTGATCATAGGACCTGTCCCATAAAATTGTGGAATCTTAGATTGGTAACCCTGGGGCATAGGGGGTAAAGGTGATGGAAGCACTAATGGGGAATTTATGGCTGCCATGATTGTTGGAGGTGGTGGAGGGAGGTGAACAGTGGATGAAGTAGGATGGGTAGAGGTAGTAGGAGAAGATGTTTGTGTAACATTTTGAGTATGGGGATGAACAAAAGTAGTGGTAGGGTTTGTGGAGGCAGTAGGACTAACTGACCTAAGATGGACTATTTAAGATGTAATTGAAGAAGTTGCTATGGTTAATGCAGTTAAATCTATAGATTGTTGGAGGTAAGCATCAAAAATAGTTGAGGTAAACTCTGTCACCAAATCTTGGAGAGTATCAAAATCCTGTATAAGCTAGATATCATATTGAATTTGGGAGTAGGCTTCTCTCACTGGACTTTTATGTATGATAGATGGATCAAAAACTGTATGGTTAGTCCAATTCTTAGATTTGATCCTAAATAAAAATTGTTCAAAATGTAAATCAAATTGAATGTCTTACAAAGTGACAAAGTTTTGAGGGAGGGAGTTAGATCTGTGGAGAAATCTACTACTGGTTTGACTTTCAGTTCTAGGAGTCTTTCTTAAAATCTTCTCAGGATTGTCTACTATAGGAGGAGGATTTGGATCAGGATGGGATCTACTAGATATTATTTTAGGAGCCAAAATTTAGATCAAAATCACAGACAAACTGATTATTTAAAACTGAAAGAAACCAATCTTAAAAAGAAGTCTATCATACAATGCTTTTCACTGGGGTTTCTGAATTCGGAAGAAAAGAGGGTTTTTCAATTAGGTGTTCCCCAACATGGTCGCCATTATTTTTTTGCTCTATAATTTATAAGATTGGCAAGAATAAACTATAAATGACAACATCAAACCACTTTAGAGCCTAGGGTCTAGCCCTCCTAGACTCAGAGAGGGATCTCTCCGTAATATTTAGCTTTGTCTTTACAGTATTCTGATATTAGGCTAGTTAAATTGATTGTGAGAGTTGTTTTTGATTGATAGTTTTGGTTGGATTAAGGGATCTGTTTAAACTATTTCCATTGGGCTATGGAGTCAATACAGGCTAGGTCTATGCATCAATTTTCCAGAACAATTACAAGGCAAGCTAGCTGTATATACTGGTTCTTTAAAACAAAATGAAATATGAAATAGAGAAAATTTATTTTAGTAGTGGTTTAAAAGCAGTTAAGTATTCTTAAACCAGACATCAGAGGAAAAACAATTAAATTGTAAACACAACCAGACTTAAGGTGCTCTATGCAACAAATATTAATCTTCAGATTTCTGTTTTACAATTAGAAAATGAAACATTGACAGAAGAAACAATAGGAAACATTAAATATAGTAAAATAAAAACATCACCAGGACAACACAACACATGAATCTTGAAAAATGTTATTTATATTTATGCTCCAGCTCCAAATTACAAATGCTGAAATGAGAAAAAGCATACAATCTAGGGTCCAACCCCTAATACTAAATCAAAATTCAATATTTAAACTAATTCCTACTGATTGTCGTATCAACAGAGGCAATCTGCTATTTATTACAATGATAACTAATTATTGACAATTGTGACCACTGCATGGACATGTTAAAACAATTTTGACATATGGCTAAAATTTCCACAAAGATGTTATTGCGTGTTGTAGTGGATTGTTTTGCTGGAAAATCTGAGGCTGATGTGTTGTACTGATACACTGGGTAAACTGAATTGAATGATGAGCTGGGTCGGTTGTTCTACCGTCATGCTGAGTTTTCACCCTTCTTGATAGTCACATAACTTTTCCCATTCCTTTGGATTCATAATTTTGATTCTGATGAAATTTCTGTAGATTTCATTAGTCTTTGTATACTTCATCAAAGTTGTCTTCAGCGGAAAGATGTGCTTGATTTCATGCTGTATGAAAATGTCATTGCTAATAACTTCATAGAAATCCCTCCTTTTCATACTGTTCTTCATATTGGAATGCTTGGATGAATCCTTTGAAATCTCAGTGAGTTTCTTTGCATAATCTAGTTTAGCCATAAGCTTTTCATTTATCACAAACAAGGATAGCAATCCTTTTTTGTTCAGAGGTTCAATCTTGTTTAATAATCTACTTACTCCAATATGAAGTTGATGACACTTCTCTTCCACCTATGTAACTAAACTCTTATTTTTTAATACTTTCTTGACCTCAAGTATGGTTGCAATCCTATATTCTAATCCAAGGGGTTCTAACTCAAAACTACTTTTGGAATTTAGAAATTTGATGTTATTGGTAGCAGTTTTAGGCTTATCTCCAAGCTCACTATTTTCCTTTTCTATGACAACCCTTACTAGATCAATTAGATCTCTCCGCTCAAAGATTATCTAGATGGATGGCAAGATCTCATTCATGGAATCAATTATATTTAACCAGATGATTTCTTTGACTCTTCCTACCATATTACCAATTGAAGACTGTTGAAGACATTTCTGTAGAATATCTTTCAATTTCTTGTTGATCTGCAACTCTATAGCATGTGTTGTATCATTCATCTTCATCTCATCTTGTAAGGCATTGACTTGGTCTTGCAACTTTTTGATTTTTTCTATCTATAAAGACATATTTTCCATAGCCTTAGCTAACTTCTCAGTGCCTCCACTTGATGTACCTATAGTTGTGGATGTTTCTGAATGTATGAAACTAAGAGGAACTAATTTGAATGGAATCATGGCCTTGGCTGATTCTTTTGTTGCTTCCTTTACTGCCTCTTTTATTGCATTATGTTTATCTTTTATCAAATTATCCATCTCATTCTCCATTTTATTGATCTGTTCAGCTTGTTTAATGACCAGCTTCATCATTTCGGCCTTCTGTGTCTCATTTTCCTCTATATCCTTTGTTAGAGGATATTTTGTTGCTAGCATCTTAAGTTGCTTCCTCAAAGCAACTATATTTGCATTCTTTTTTCTTGCAATTTCTTCCACCACTGGTATATTTGTTGGGTCATACCCAATTTGTATCACTAAATCCTCTAGGGATTTAATCCTTGTATCTTTGGCCATGGAGGAAATTTTCTCCATTTTAAGATGTAAATGTGCATTGGATAGTGAAATATGATAATTTGATAGGCTCATGGATGTACTGGTCAATGTGAAAGAGATCATTTCTCCTGTCTGCTTATGCATCTCCATTTTTTTTATTGGATGAATATTTTTCACATCAAAATCAAAAGAACTAGTTTTCTTGTAGTCTGTTGTTGTTTTGGGATGAGGGATTTGTGCTTCTAAGAAAGACATTTTCATTCTTCCCTTCTTAGAGTCAAAGGCTGATAAAAGCCTGCTCTGTGAACTGCTTTTCTGTTTCCAGAACTGATTGTAGGTGTTGGTTTTGAGTATCTCATTCTTTCTTTTGATCTCTTTGAATGTTTCATAGATATTCTTCTCCTTTTTCCCTATAATGGCAGTAGAAGTAGGAGTTTTCAAACTCTGCTGCTGGAATGGAATGGTGGTATAAGATGTTGAGATAATGATTTGGCCACCTGCTAGAGAAGAGCTTGGTGAATCCCTGATGGTAATAGCTGTCTATTGATCCTTTTCATTTCTCTGGTCTATATCCATGTCAACTCTAGCTCTCTTCTTGTATTTCATATTGAATTCTTTAGTTGTTGTGTTAATATCCATGTCAGATTGATCATCTCTTGTCCTCTTGCTTCCTATTTCTTTCTCTGGTCCCTTTCCCTTGTCTTCTTTAGCTCTTGTAGCTTTTCTTTCTTGTGGATTTGGGGTTTGAATGCCTGAATGGGAAATCACCTGTTCTTCAACCTCCTATAGTGTATTGGCTACCCACTCTTCTTGATTCATGTACTGCTCTATCTCCAGTCTATGTGTATGGATGTATGGTGTGGATTTGTTCTCCACTCTTTTACTGGAGATGATCCCTGTTATCACTAGAAAATTAGACAAGAAAAGGTGACATTATTTAATGTCAGGAAAAATGATTTACAGGGTTGAAAGACATTAGAGAATCTAAAAGTGTTTAAAAATCTCTAAGGTCTAAGAGGAAAAATCAAATTGCACACAAGAAGAACTAGTCAAATGCACCTTTGCATGCAAAATTCTTCGATAAGCACGCCTTTGCATGCTTTTTACTCAAAAAGGCACACAATCCTGGGAGTGGTGGAATAAAATTTCCGGGACCACAAGGCACACTCCAGGACATTGATTCCAAACTTGAGGCCACCTAAGGACAAATTCCCAAGACTCCTTAGGACCTCAAGGGAGAACAAAATAAAATAAATATGGCACACAATGGAATCACCCTCTTCTCTTGGGTCAATATCCACAATGTACCATGAGAGGGAAGGAGGATTTGAATTCTCCTATAAAAGGCCACCAAGAGATGAACAATAGGAGAGCACATTGTTATGCTGGCCATAATTTCCCCAAGAAATACCAACATTGTGTGATCCGGAGCAGAGATAGAGGGAACTCAGTTGTTGGCCATCCAACAACTCCATTCCACCATAGTAGAGAGAGGGATACTTTGCACCAAGGCAGCTCGAAAGTAACTACATCCTTGCATCGAGACTTAGAACCCCTAGTTCTAAGGGCCCCTTGGCAAGTGGGTTTAAGTTTCATCCTCATTTCCTACCAGCACTCAATAAGAGGGGACGTAAGCACCACCATTTGGATTATTGAAGTTGTTTGAATTTATTTAGAAATTTTGTGTTATTTGTTTTAGTTTTAGTTTAGTTTCTATGTTTGAATATTCATGCTACTTCTCTATCTATTATGTTTATGTTTTAGCATGTTCCACTAACTTGCTTGACTCCATCTATTTTCTGCTTGTGACCAATAAATTAAGAGGGAAAAACCACCCCCCTTAGGTTGGTGTGATTTCGTACATTCTTGCACCAAACAAACTAACACAAGATTGGCGACTCCATTGACTTCTATTTCCAAGTTTATGTGATTGTACCTTTTGTAGAGACCTTTGTCTTCGCTGTGGAGTTGGGTTGGAATTGCCCCCTTTCTCTCCTTCTTTGCTTGGTTCATCCCTAGTGACAGACTGAAGCAGAAAAAGCTCCCAAAAATTACTCTACATGAAATTTGCAGGCATTCCACACAGACATGTGCGCTCCCATTGCATGTGTTCAGAAGTGACTTGAGCGCAGAAATCGCGCCTGTCTCAGCGTTTTGTGCGTAAAAAATAGAATTTGAATTTTCTCCACTAATTCCATATTTTCTTACCTGTAAAGAGTGACTGGCAGCCAATAATACATCTTCCAGCACTGGTTGAGGTCCCTGCAGCCTGCTAAAGCTCAATCTTAACTGCTTTTGGAAGTCTAGGTGTTAGTTTTATTTCAAGTTGATTTTTGCAAAATTAACACATAGTTTAAATAGGAGGCAAATTAGCTTGCATTCAAAAATAATTTATGTTTTGAAAATATATGTACCAAAAAACCTAGGTAATTAGCCAAATTAAGTGGCCCAAGTCCACGCATGCTTAGCTAGTTCTTTTTATAGTGTAGAAGTCATTAGTTTAGTTCAATTTTTGCACTAGGATTTCGGGACCAGGATTGAATTGTCGGTAGAAGAACAAGTAATCTCTACTACCTTTGCACCCTCCGGTGATCCTAGGAAAGCATATGAACAATCTCTATTCACAACTCACCATCTCCATATAGTTGATCAAATATATTAACTAGGAAAAATTTAAAGCGGCCTAAATCTGCGCATGTTTTTCTTTTGAGAAAGGAACAATAGAATATAGTTTAAATAGGGTATTTTGAAAAGGATCATCACATATCCACATGTTCAAACTATGTGCTTGTTCAATTTTTTCTCATACACATCCACACACTAAGCAAAGTAAAGACACCTAAAAATAACTTAACAGAACTCACTAAATTCTCCCCACAGGGGCCACAAAATAATTTATAGTCTAAGTTAGGATCAAGGGGTTAAGCATCCAATAAGCCGCCTTGATCATTCTTCATCTTGAAACATAGAAGTTGACTATTTAGGGAACTTTAAAATCTGCCTATCTTCCCACGAAAAAGAAAACCCAAGTGTAGTAGAGACTCGATTCATACGGGGTTAGGCTTAGGCGCAGTGCATGTGGTATCAGTTGGGGCTACCTGACTCAGCTGATACTCAATACTGTTAGCTGAACTACCAAGAAGCCCAAGACTCGAATGATCACATGGGATGGTGGTGCTTAGAGGAAAAAATCAGGGCATCCTTTCCCTATAGGTGACAGTGCAGGCAAGCATTAGATCCTCTACCCTTACCTTGGTGGATTTTATTTGGTTGACTCGAGGGCCTCGCCAGCTATTACGGGATGTTGTGCCAACATTCGAAAGATATATTCTCAAGGCCCAGTTACATTTAAGTGTGTGAGGATGATTAAGTCTTCTAGGATTTGAGTATCATATGCAAACAAACAAAAACCATATTTTTTGATTGACTGATCACATAGGATTAATATAAAGGGAAATTTATTTTATGTTTGCTTTGTTTTATGTATGAAATCATAATTTTTCTTTGATTATAATCTCTATCCTCTCAAATATTTCCAAATAAATACCTATTCGATGCCAAAATGGACCCAACGAGACCTCGTTGATCTAGATGTCTTTTGGACCTCCCCTGATTATCAGGAGGGGTTCTAGGTTTTTCGCCATTTAGGTTCATCCTTTATTGGAGCATATTTGGTTGGGAACCCTAGTCATTCTCCCAATGCCACACTAGTGAACATCCCCATAGGGTCACCACACACCACTCCTCCCAAAACCCCTAGAGGGTAAAGGAGTGCTACCCATTCGGGAAGCTAGTTGAACGCACAACAGGGTATGTCACAAACTAACCCTATCCCTAACTAGAACATTGTGTTTTCACAAGTCGCAATGGTTACAACATCACAGCCATCTTTCCTAGCTTCGTTAAATCTACCAGATTTAACCAAGTTGACAAACGACCCCATTGCATACAATCACATATGGCCTCCCATGCCCATGAAGCTCCCTTCGGAAATTCCAAAGTTCGAAGGAAAGCAAGCGGAAGACCCCATAAATCATGTTATGATTTTCACTTGTGATGTTTGATGAACAACATCGTTGATGATATTATTTAGCTAAGATTATTTCAACCCACTCTAACTGGAGTGGCAGCGAAATGGTATGTGGAGCAACCCTCTGCTACACACGGAATCTTTAGCGCCCTCACCACTGTGTTCCTGACCTATTTTCAGTTACCCATCCACTATTATTCTAGAATGGAATTACTGACTCACTTTAGGAAAACCCCCACCGTTCATATCTTGGACCATCTCCATGAATGGTGGCAGCATCGTATTTTATGCAAAGCCAAACTTTGACATTCCAAATTTCGAAGGAAAGCAAGCAGAAGACCCCAGAAATCATGTTATGACTTTCACTTGTGGTGTTCGTCGAACAACATCGTTGATGATATTATTCAGCTAAGATTATTTCAACCCACTCTAACTGGAGTGGCAGCGAAATGGTATGTGAAGAAACCCTCTGCTACACATGGAACCTTTAGTGCCCTCGCCACTGTGTTCCTGACCTATTTTCAGTTACCCATCCACTATTATTCTAGAATGGAATTACTGACTCACTTTAGGAAAACCCCCACCGTTCATATCTTGGACCATCTCCATGAATGGTGGTAGCATCGTATTTTATGCAAAGCCAAACTCGACAATCAAGTTCTGTTAGACCTGTTCCTGAAAAATCTCATCGCAAATATTTCGAAAAATGTGGCGCAACAAAAGCCCATATCCAAAGAGGATGCCATTAGTAAGGCCCAACAACTTGAGCTCATTTATACACAGTTAGGATATATTTACAATATCTTTCTGAACGCCCCGCACCTGCAAACTTACAAAGAATTTCCAGGCGCATCAAATTCTATAGACAGTTTAATTGGGTCATTGACCCAAATTCACCAAAGCAATAGCATTCAATACCCCAGGTACACGTATGATTCTTATCCAGAACGTACCACAACCCAGCTACCAAAGTCATCACATGCCTCCAAAAAATTTGACCAATAGGGTGTCGTCGTATCACCAATAGCATGGAGGACCCTATCCTTCGGCTCAAGGGACCCAATATGCAGATAGACATACTGACGAAATAGTGCCCCACAATAGCCATTTACAAAACAAGGACCACATTATTCTCAGTCCCCAGCACAAGAACCACCCATGTAGAATAATGCATAGGTGAAATTTGTGCAACCCTCCCAAAACTAACCAGGCCAACCATATAACTAGGAGAATCCAAATTATCCTCCTAACGCGGTTAAGAAAAAAGGAAAAAAAAATCCTAAAGGAAATCCTAGATAGGGGGGAAACAATCAACAATTCCCTCCGCGATCTCAGGCTAGAGGAAACTCCAACCAAAATCAAAACCAAGAGCTAAGCAACTCCCAGAGGCAGAATAAAAGGCCACCTCTCTGAACAAAACACTCTTGTTCGATCTTTGGTGAGTACAACCATTACACTCACCATTGTCCTGACCTCCCTGAGCTGAAGAAGCTAAAAATTAGCTGTGGACAAGGAGGATCCTCTGAGCAGACAAAAATCATGCAGGAACCTTTCCCCCATCAAGGGACAATTAGCACGCAACAACAAACTCCTGACGACTCCAAAAAGAACAACCATGAAATATACATGAATAGCGAGGAAACGTTTTTTTCAAATACGGAATCAAAATTACGAAACCCCACTAGACACCAACACGTCAAGGGCTAGTACCTGTGCACCAAAAACACCTTTTACCATATCAAATATGCCTATTGAAACTTTGCCAAATGTGGCTAAGGGATCAACTAGGCAAGCAGGAAACTATTCTAAATCATCCCATAACTATAGAATTGTGGATGATCTAGCTCAATCTCTCGCCACTATGTTAGGTTTGGAGGTATTATATTCATGCCCAAAGCAGCAGAAAGCCTTACTTTCTGCATTAGGCACCATCGACCCAGCCGATACATGCCTAATGGATTTTGATTTAGATAAAGCCACCCCTAGGCTTCCTTCAATGGTCGCCTTTCAGATACCAGCATCGGTTCGAAACATTACCATTCACCGATGTATCATTGGCAAGGGTGCATCCACATGCATCGTGTCAAAGAATGTTTGGAAGAAGTTAGGGTCTCCCGAACTAAAGCCATCAAACATCATGCTTAGAGCATACAATGGTTGCCCTTCAGTCCCAATCAGTCTCTCCCAAAATGTCCCAGTCTACTTAGCCAAAAAAATGGTCCTTATAGACATTGAAGTCTTGGACGCCCTGTTGAACTAAAATATACTCCTTGGTCGGAGTTATATGTATGCCATGTCAGCCATCACCTCCTTCGTCTTCTGAACTATGATGTCCCCTCGTGAGGATCGCATCGTTGCTATTGACCAATTGATGCATAGAGAAAAATGACCCTTAACAAATACCGACGTCATTCTACCCTACGTAGACACATCTGCAGACACACTTTCATGGTACCAAGAATATGGCCCCAACCAGTTCAAATCGTCGTCCATCCTAGGGTCATTCCTAGGAGATCCCCCTATTATACCTGAGTCATCACTTGATGTCACAGGGGCTCCGGTGTGAATGATGTCCACATCAAGTGCTGAAGCCAGTCAGGACACGAACACGGGCTGTAATGACACCGAGTCCTCGACAACGACAACATCTATAGCCTACACCACCTCCCAAACCCATTTCCTCTACCCCCAGATGGTTTCGTATCCCAGCAGGTCTTGGCCATCGTGTTGTTACCAAACATATCTTTTGCAATACCAGTTTGGTACCTCATCCCCCCTACTGGGACAGGAGCCACACACATCACCGCCACAGGGTTAGTACCCCTTAGTCCTAAGGAGGCCCCACCTGTTTAGGAAACTGTCAAAAACATCCCTGCAAAGTAAATTCCCATTGTAAAATCGGTGAATACGACTGAGAAAAGTGAAAGAAGAGGAAATAAGGTAGAGACTCCCACCATGCAATGAGAATCACCAAGTTTCACCATATGTGACATAGTAGGACACCCTGCTCACATCTACCCAGAACTAGACGAATTAAAACCACTCTCTAGTTCTACGGCAAATATCCCGACACCACGTTTTCGTAAAAAGGAACATGCCACCAAAAGTCAAGGAAAAGCATTGTGTACAAATTACGCATGCGCTATCTACAACAATTATGGTCAGTATACCCATCATTGCCCAAAAATCCCGCAATATAGGGATGCCTTACACACCATCGAGCGGTCCTACCAATAAGATCCATCCACCTAGTCATCTGGAGATGAACCTCGCACCATCCTTTACATATAGGAGGAAGGATAGTAGCCTAAAATAATCCCAACCATACCTCCTCCCCCCATCAAGCACTGCTTACTCTATGATGAGCGCGATCATTTAATCATCGATTGCCCAGCTCTGGAAATGTTTCAACGATGGTATCCAGTTCATGTAGTATATGGAACTGACATGAAAACACAATATTCATGTCAGATATGAAATGGAAATCACCCGGTGTGCCATTGTCACTACATCCCTAAATTCCATGTAGCGCTAGTCTGTATGCGATCCACTATAGTCCACCTCTCCTAAGAAGATGGCTCAGAATCAGAATCTACAAACAACTCAACAGCCCAGGAAGGTGTGACGAGTAGATCTTGCCTCTTCCTGTCAGCTAAAAAGTGACCAATTAGGGAAACCTTAGCTAACCCCAACCACTTTCTATAGATAAGACCAACATGTGTGTTATGTAAAACGCCCAATCATGTGGTCGCCACCTACCCTGACTTAGAAGCACTACGCCGCTAGTACCCCTTCAGGCCACCAACTGAGAAAAATGGTCACCCCATATCTAGGCTATTTTTCTAGGTATGTCAAGGAAATCACCATGGGCAACGTTGTAATTCTATTCCACAATTTCTTCCTCTCAATTATATGATCCATACATTAGCAAAGAAAGAACACGATCTCCTCAAACGGTATAGAAAATATATCACTCCCAGGCTAGTAACCCCACACCCACATCGACATGATGGGAAAACTGGGATGACGCACCAACCAAGCATGACCTAGGTGCAACCTAGGATAACATGCGGACTATGTGACTAGATTGGCCACCGGGTCAATCAGTGCCAAGAACTGAATCACCTTGCAAACAATTTCTGCACAGTCTCTTTTCTCCCACAAAAACCTCTCTCTAACCAAGATAAGGTCACGTGTACTTATAGCAGCATTGAATGTACACTCCCCAAAAGAGTTAGATACACCCAAGAAAACGACATGGAAGAGGAAGTAGAAGACCTCATCTTCTACAATAGATCCTTTCCAAGCATCCACATCTGGGACGAAGAGTAGTGTTGATTCCCACACAATCTACTTAGTTGGCACAATGTTACCATGCACCATATATACTGGCCAGAACTACGAACCATAGACATGTTTGCTAATGGAAACATTCATGAAACCAGGCACAATTTTCACCAACAACAAATTAACCATCCTAACAGGGGACCGAACCTTGTGCTTACGCAAACTCCCATCACGGAGATTCTTCCCCCACCAAATTCCGACGACACAATACACCACATACGATTCATATCATCATGTATCAGAACTATGACTCAAGCTTTCTGCTCATCTACCATAGGTGTTGAGTCAGCTGAAACTATGAGAGCAGTTGTACCTATGACAGTGTAGACCCAATCTATTTACACTCTGTGGACTACATCTAGTTCCACCACATCGACGATGGAATCCTTCTCGTGTCTATAAACTAGCTCCATGTTGATTGAACCTATTCAGTATAGCCTGGTGGAAGATCAATCCCCCTTAGGATCCCTATTTCATTCAGATGAGGATATCCTAGAAGCAATGACGAAGCCGGATTATCCATGGGATGCAATGCATCACCGTTCACTTTTTCTCCCCAAGCACACATTCAATCCTGACAAGACAAAAGAACAAGATATCTATGCGATTGAATCAAAAGATTTCCTTCCATCAAGGAAAGTCAATTAGTTCAAGAATCCTATCCCGGCTCCTGATGCATTCAAGGAAGGAAATATGTCAAACATCTCACCTACTGTCAAGGTGAACATATCCCAAAATCCTGATAAGGTCGAAGAAATCTCACTGGGGGCAACATGCTTTCCAGAAGAAATAAACTCTTATACCCAATTTCTATAAGAGTATCGAGATATCTTCGCATGGGACTACTCAGAAATGCTTGGGTTTAGTCCCACTATCTTAGAGCACCATATTGACACTTGGCCTGAAGTACCTCCAGTGCGCCAGAAACAACGTCAATTGCACTCATCAAAGGAAAAAGAAATAAAACAATAAATTGAAAAGCTTCAAAAAGCTAGGTTTATCTACACCATTGCTTACACATCTTGGGTTTCCAACCCTATTCTCGTCATGAAAAAATAGGGCATAATACGTGTTTGCACCGATTTTCAGGATTTGAACAAAGAATTTCCCAAGGAAAATTATCCCACCCCATTCATCAACCAAGTCATTGATGCTTGTGTGGGTAAGGAGGATATATCCTTTATGGATGGGTTCTCGGCGTACAACCAAATTCAAATCCGCCATATAGACCGGTACAAAATTGCATTCACCACCCCCTGGGGCACATTCGCATACAAGGTAATGCCATTTGGCCTAAAAAACATTGGAGCCACCTTCTAGAGGGCCATTAAATATATATTTCATGACTTGGCACACCTTATCCTCTCCTACTTGGACGACCTAAAAGTCCGCTCCAAGAAGCATTCAGACCATCTTGAGGATCTGCGATTGGTATTCCAACAATGCCAATAATACAACCTACACGTGAACCCCCTCAAGTGTTTCTTCTGCATCATATCAGGAAGACTCTTAGGTTTTATCATATCCCAACAGGGGATTTGTGTGGACCCCCTCAAGTTCCAAGCCATCAAAGAGGTACCCCCACCCCAAACCCTCAAGAAACTGTAAAGCCTACAAGGAAGCCCAATTTTCTGAGACGCTTCATCCTATATTATGCCACTTATGCTCAAGGGTTCTTGCACCTCCTATGGTAGGACATACCATTAAAATGGGATGATTATGCCCAACGAGAATTCAATGCATTAAAAGAAACATTGTCTTCAACACCACTCATCAATCCCCCAGACTATGGAAAAGATTACATCCTATATCTATCAACTTCCGAGTCTACCTTGGCCAAAGTCTTGATCCAGGAAGGCCTGGATGGGAAGGAGCATGTAATCTATTACGTCAGTAAAAAATTATTAGTCCCAACATTAAGATATGAGCCTGAAGAAAATACTACCCAAGAATTAATACATGCAGTCCAGAAGCTTCACCACTACATCGTCTTAAAGACCGCTACAGTCATCGCAGATATTAATCCCATCAAATATCTGCTCATGCGCTGCCTACTAAACCACAAGTATGCCTGCTGGATAGTCATCCTCGAAGAATATGACTTATAGTTTCGCTCCACTAAAAGAAAAAAAGGCGCTTATCTTAGCAGAGTTCATTACGGACCTCCCAAGAGATACCAAAGGATCACCAGTGAATGATTCGCTACTAGATGAACATCTCTTCTTCATACCAACCGACAACCCTTGGTACGGAGACATTCTCCTCTTCTTGCAAACTCAAAATTTTAGACCTCATATCACTCAAGATGACCATCGGCGCATTTGCCATCAGGCCCCCCAATATCTTCTCATGGGAGATGTTTTGTACTAATGGGGCACTGACACCATCTTACATCGATGCCTTACCCACGACCAAGCAGAAAAAGCCCTCAATGACTGCCACAGAGGAGCTTGCGACAGCCACCTCTCTGGGATGGCCAATGCCCAAAAATTCCTACCAGTAGGATCTTTATCACCCTCCCTATTTCGTGATTGCATTACATCTGTCAAGAGATGTGAACGATGCCAATGTTTCGCTTATAAAGCAAGATCCCCTCCTACTCCTCTGCACCCTGTCATCGTCACTGACCCCTTTTGTAAATGGGGAATCGACTTCATGACTTGCAACCCTGCATCGTCTGGAAATCATAAATAAATCATAGTGGCTATTGATTATTTCACCAAGTGGGCAAAAGCCATGCACACATACAACAACACCACAGAAACAACTGCTCGATTTTTGTTTAACCACGTGATTGCCCGGTTTGGTGTTCCCAAAGAGTTAGTCTCTTACCATGAGAAACACTTCCAGAATGAATTTTTTTAGGAGCTATATCACCATCTCAAATTCACCCATGAATTCGCTTCACCATACTACCCCCAATCCAACGGACAGGTAGAATCTGTAAACAAAGTCCTGAAAAAGATGTTACAACGCATGGTGAATAACCATAAAACCAACTGGCACCATATGCATTTCTCCACCCTGTGGGAATACCACACGGCTGTGAAGACGTCCACTGGTTTCACTCCCTTCCACCTGGTATACGATGTCGAAGCCATGATTTCCATAGAATGTGAGATCCTGAATTTACATGCCTCCATTGAACTCCTTGATGATACCCAGCCTCTAGAACAAAATCTAGTCCAACTAGAGCTTGTTGACAAAATCCAACGATAGTAACTTTAATACAATGAGGCACACAAGAAAAGGATAAAATCATCATTCGACTGCCACATCAACCCTCACTCATTCACCTAGGGATAACTAGTCCTCTGCTA
Source organism: Pinus albicaulis (assembly GCA_034641835.2). Classification (NCBI taxonomy): domain Eukaryota; kingdom Viridiplantae; phylum Streptophyta; class Pinopsida; order Pinales; family Pinaceae; genus Pinus; species Pinus albicaulis. The sequence goes on along the minus strand of CM076570.1, from coordinate 620,640,816 downwards.
CGATGTCACAAAAGAGGCCCTAGGGAAAGGAAAGTTCGAAACCTTGTGGAAAGGACCCTAAATCATAAAACATTTCCTCCTCAAGGGGGCATACATCTTGACTGAACCAGATAGGACATGCCTCAACAACCCTGTCAACGGCCTTTACCTCAAGAAATTCTACGCATAGGGGCCAAGAAGGCCCTGGGCCTACAGTCAACGTACACAAACCCAACCACTGTAAATTTTTTACGAAAAGGCTTGTTAAAAAACGCGCTCGAGTGTCACAATGGATTACCAACCCAACCCTTACTTTGGATTTGCTGATGGAGCATCAAGATGGTCTCAAAGTTTAGCAGTAGCTACGTGGTTTATCTATCACCCTAACCGATCACCACTCTACACCAATGGTGTGTGCATCGGTTCAGCAACAAAAAATTAGGTAGAATATGACACCGTTATCAGACTTATGTGCGACGCCCTCCATTAGGGCATACACCATATGCGATTCCCAGTTAGTAGTGTCACAATCAAACAAAACATTTGAGATACAAGATTCACATCTATTTAGAAAATATTTGCGTGCAAAAATATTAAGGAGACAATTTGACTACATTACATTCACACATGTACCAAGGAGCCAGAACCAAACAATTGATCACATAGCTAACAATATTCTAAACTGGAATGCATCTTGGATTTTTGAAGATGGAAACAAGAAACAGTGAAGGAGGCATCCTGAAACATCTTTCCTAGTCCTAGTTGGAAAGTGATCACCAAAACTAGGTGGGGGCCACACAAGTGATTTTTGTCACAAAGTCTATTTTTAGACATGTGGATCATGGTCTATGAGTTTCAGGATGCTATTTATGGATGATTGGTCGAGTTGGTAAAAATAGATGGACCTCTATTTTTAGACATTGGACGGAATATATTTTTAGACTGTCGGGCTAAAAATAGAAAAGTCAAATATTATTAACCCTTAATAATATTTAGACTATAAACATTATCTTTTCCTCTTGGATCATTTCAGTTTGATGCTTGGATGTGGCACATGCAGCTGACTGAAGGAAATACGCTTTTCCTAAGGTTTAGTTGAGCTATTGCATGGTTGACTTCAGTTAGAACTCATGTGGAAGAGTTTGGTGGAGTTGTGTTCGGTTTAACTTAGTTGAACTAGTTGTATTTAGTCTAACTGATAAATACACTAGTGATGAGTGGTGTGAATTAATTATTAATTAATTCACTAATTATTAACTCATAAATAAACTAAATAATACATCAGTTAACTGCAATGCATGGACAGTTCAGTGGAGACCAGTGTTAGAGGTGGGTGAAAGGGTGAGTCTACTATCAGTTGTGACTATAGCTATGCATGAGATTTGCACACACATTGATTGATATTTCCAATGAGGATTGCGCAGTACAAGCCAGTGGGATTCGAACTTGGATCTCATCATTATTCATCTTGGATTGCGCAGTAGAGGCAGGCAGACTTGTGGAGCAGATTTGAACCTGTGACTTGTTCATCTCAGAGCTAGTTTGTGTGTAGCATATGAGATAGTGCTGAGAGCTGTGAGGAGCTTTGTGATATGTATTGTTACATGTTCTCTATCATTATAATATACAGATAGTTGGGGGTTTTCAGCTGTATGCTTTCCCCATTACATACTGTGTTATATGTGTGCTTGATTATGTTTTAATGTGCGCATGCGGCTGCTTCTATTTCCGCATATTGATGATCAATTGTAGAAGAGGTTATGTATTATGCATGAAGCTTAAATAGTGTGTAATCAGGATAATCTCGGTGAATAATTCAGCTATTATTCAAATTTCTACATGGTATCGGAGCAAAATTGATCATCGGATCTATTACAGTGATTACAATTTATTTCGGTAGACAGAGTCTGTAAGCGGGCCAGGTAGCCTCTGGATCCATCCTTTCTTTGAAAGGTGATATATCCAGTAAATGCCCCTACAGTCGATCTCTGTGCTAGAAATATTTTTTTCTCACAGATCGGAAGCGGTTGAGTTTTGAGCTGGTGGAATTCGAATTTGCAGCAGAATTTGGAATTTGAATTTGTAGCAGTTTTCTTCATGTCGAAGTCAAAATGTCTTTCAACGGATTGCGACTGGAATATGCCCTTGAGGGCAGTTCGAATTATGTTGCATGGAAGGACCAGATGGAGGCGGTATTAGATGATAACGGGCTGAAGGAGTTCATAGATGCTGAGATCCCAAAGCCTACTGATGCTGCTCAAGTTGAGGCTTGGAAAAAGAAGATGGCAAAATGTCGAAGGATTCTGTTGGAGGGCGTGAAGGATCACATTGTATCCAGCATGCATGGAAAAGCTTCTCCATACTTGATGTGGAAAGCGTTGAAAGATTTATTCCAAAGCAAGAGCGACCAGAGGAAGTTGGCGCTCAAGGATAAACTCAGACACATAAAGATGGAGAAAGGCGACAGTATGCCCAAGTACCTCATGAAGTTCATCCAATGCAGGGATGAGCTGGGAAGTGTGGGGGTGACTGTAGATGATGAGGAATTGGTGAGCTTGGCTCTCCTTGGGCTTTCGAAGAGTTGGAACTCCTATCAGGACTCTATCAATGGTCGAGAGAAATTGCTAGGATGGGAGCGACTTTGGTCGGATCTTGTGCAAGAGGAGATAAGGCGGAGTACCAAGGATGGATCTTCATCAAAGGCATCTGATGAAGAGGATTGCGCTTTGGCTACCAAATCAAGGAAGGGGAAGGGAAAGAAGAATGCTTCTCAATCCGGTGCAGATGGTAAAGAGCTTGACATGTCCAAAGTGAAGTGTTTTCACTGTCACGAACACAGACATTACACCACGAATTGTCCACAAAAGAAGAAGAACAAGCAGGCTGCTAGAGCTGCAGCTGGTGAGGCTCTTGCCTCACAATTTGATCTATACTTCTCATTGATCGCATGCATGGTGTCTAGTGCATTGGGATCGGGGTGGTATTTTGATAGTGGTGCTTCCTTTCACATGACGGGAGATGTGAATATTTTCAGTGACTTGGTGGAGAAAGATCTCCAGTTGCATGTTGAGTTGGGCGACAATGGATGATACAATGCGACCGAAATTGGTACCATAACCTTTCAGAGGGAGTCAGGTAAAATCATTCTTTTACAAGATGTAGTGCATGTTCTAGGTTTAAAGATGAATTTGATCTCAGTTGCAATGTTAGAGGATAAAGGGTATGAAGTTGTCTTTAGTGAAGGAAAATTTTTCCTTCAGCACAAGGCAACAGGACAAGTCAAGAAGGTTGGGATTCGAGCAAAGAATCTCTACATACTTGAAGTAGATGGGATGTCTATGGAGCTTCCTACTATTGGGAAGTGCAAGAAAGACATGCAATTGATGCTTAAGAGGGAGCAAGTTTTGCATGCAGGTAATAGTGAACCTCAGGATGTGGAGCAGCCACAAGATGAGGATCATGGAGTGGAAGAAACCACTCATGCAGAGAAATTTCATGCCAGATGGGCAGAGGGAGTGCATGCAGCTATACCACCAGGTGAGAGGTGGGGCGACATGCATGATTAATCCCAAGAGGATTTTTCTGGGCAGGATTCATGAGATGGTGTGGATCTCATGATTTGAACATAGCTACAAGGTTCCCATAGAGCAGCAGTAGCATGATCAGTTGGATTGATGCAGGCAAATCAAAGTGACAGTGTCGGATACTGGAACGTAGATCAGAGTTGACAGCAAGTGCAAGAGTGCCTGGGTGCAAGAGTTCAAAATCACAGTGGTTCCTGATGACATGTGTAGTTGGTACCAGCAGAATTCGAAGAATTTTATGATAGATGCATCAAACTGATTGAGTTGTTTGGAGCCTATTCAGTTTCAGAGGAGTTGCAAAGCAGATGCATGGAGTTGCATGGTGGTTGTGAAGGTTGCAGGGAAAATGCATGGAGTTGCATGTCGCATGCAAAGACAGTCCTTTCTTGTTGAGAGGGAGTGTTGAAGATGGAAACAAGAAACAGTGAAGGAGGCATCCTGAAACATCTTTCCTAGTCCTAGTTGGAAAGTGATCACCAAAACTAGGTGGGGGCCACACAAGTGATTTTTGTCGCAAAGTCTATTTTTAGACATATGGATCATGGTCTATGAGTTGCAGGATGCTATTTATGGATTATTGGTTGAGTTGGTAAAAATAGATGGACCTCTATTTTTAGACATTGGGCGGAATCTATTTTTAGACTGCCGGGCTAAAAATAGAAAAGTCAAATATTATTAACCCTTAATAATATTTAGACTATAAACATTATCTTTTCCTCTTGGAGCACTTTAGTTTGATGCTTGGATGTGGCACATGTAGCTGACAGAAGGAAATACACTTTTCCTAAGGGTTAGTTGAGCTATTGTATGGTTGACTTCAGTTAAAACTCATGTGGCAAAGTTTGGTGGAGTTGTGTTCGGTTTAACTTAGTTGAACTAGTTGTATTTAGTCTAACTGATAAATACACTAGTGATGAGTGGTGTGAATTAATTATTAATTAATTCACTGATTATTAACTCATAAATCAACTAAATAATACATCAGTTAACTGCAATGCATGGACAGTTCAGTGGAGACCAGTGTTAGAGGTGGGTGAAAGGGTGAGTGTGACTATCAATTGTGACTATACTTGTGCATGAGATTTTCACACACATTGATTGAGATTGCCAATGAGGATTGCGTAGTTAAAGCCAAGGGGATTTGAACTTGGATCCATTCATTCTAATCTTGGATTGCGCAGTAGAGGCAGGCAAACAGTGGAGGAGATTTGAACCTGTGACTTGTTCAGATCTGAGCTAGTTTGTGTGTAACTATTGGAAATAGTACTGAGTACTTGTGAGGAGTATAGTACTATGATTGTTACATGTTCTCTATCATTATAATATACAGACAGTTGGGGGTTTTCAGCTGTATGCTTTCCCCACTACATACTGTGTTATATGTGTGCTTGATTATGTTTTAATGTGTGCATGCGACTGCTTCTATTTCCGCATATTGATGATCAATTGTAGAAGAGGTTATGTATTATGCATGAAACTTAAATAGTGTGCAATCAGGATAATCTCGGTGAATAATTCAGCTATTATTAAAATTTCTACATGGATAAACCATCATACATAAAAAACAAAAACATAGAAAACATAGATATCCATCAGCATAACATAATCCATAAGCAAAAACAGGGGGCACACCATGTAAAGCCATAAAAAATATCTCTCATATATATGTGTGTGTGTGTGTGTGTATATATATATATCACAATTTATGTGTCTGAGTACAAAAATAGTGTCCCTGACCCATCGTTCAACCCAAAAAATTCACGTATAAGTCGTCAAAAATAGGGGAAGCATCCTCATAAATGGGTGATTTCCCCATGTACAAAATGACCAATCTTGCCAACATCCGCAAGAGTAAAAAAAAATATTTCAGTGTCATCATGATACACATATAAACATAAATACTCAAATAAATGCAAAAAACAAAAAGACATAATTGTTGGACCACAAGCATATCCAACAAGAAGACCCATGTTTGGATCCCCCCGGAAGTCCATCCTTGCGTGGTGGCATTCTAGTAATTCCCCACCCTACCCCCACCTCGTTGAGGCATCACAGGAGCCCACCTCCTCATACGAGGCTCTCATGGCCCCCCAACAGGCACTGCTACCACTGGTCTCAGTAGCACCACCCGCTCGTACATAATGCTGCATAAAATGCTGGCATAAGTAAACAACTTTGATCCATCCTGGAACTTATAAAGCTGTGCCAACATCCTGTCATAACAAAAACAAACGAAGTCAAAGAAGTGCCAGGCCCTCAGTCGGCGCAAGACACCAACCTGTGGACCCAATGCTTGATATGGAGAAGATGACCTTGCCAGTCTCACAATAGCCACCAAAGCACACCACTTGGCCAAATATGTCACCATGGCAATAGCTATGCACCCCTCCATAAGGGGCACCCCACCACAGTGACACGCTTGGAACCGATCAAGATCCACCCTCCTAGAAGGAAGTGGATACCACAGTGCCTCACCCTGAGGCAAAAACTCGATCAAAAAGTAGATATCCATCTCAGGACTGATAGTGAAGTCACACCCACGTAGCACTATCATCTTGTGCCTATTTTTCCAACACTAGATCAGGTAGCGCAGAAGTCGATACTGTGACAAAATAAGGTCATTCTCCATGAATTTCAGGAGACCCCATTGCCCCAACTTTTGGCGTGCCTGACCGTCAACAACTAAAGCAGTGCGGAGCTCGGGCCAATCTCGCTCTGCCAACAACATCCTGTCATCAAAACAGGAGCACATCAGCAACATAAAAACATAAAAAATAGGGAAAATTTCCAAATTTTTTTTGCAAAATCAGCCTCAGCTCTCTGCACACCTGTCCCTCAGACATACGCGAGGAGGGTGTGCCTGTTCCTCTCACCAGCACACAGAAGTTGCGCTTAGAATTTAGACAGGAACACCTTCTGCGCACAAAACCTTCATTTTTCATGCAAAAGGCGTGCTAGTTCCCTAATCACCTGCGCACTCAGGGAAAAAACTGGCTCATAATCCATACAAACCAGTATTGTATGGACCTCGACACCCTCAGACTCAAAAAATTAAAATGCAGGACATCATAGAGTTTACCTGGCCATAAAATCTCTAATCTCGGGTGCTCAGGCTGGCCGTAATAACAAGAATTGCTCCATAGAACCCTTTGACCTATCAATACTCAATAGACAAAAATGAATTGAATTGAGCCATATTTGCCTATATGTCGCCCTTTTCAGAAAATTTGGAGGACCATAACAAGAGTTCAAAAGGCCCAATCACCAAACTGAAAGCAACACTGTGATAAGCACTCCATAATGCCCAAGGGTGGGGCCACACATTCACACCCCCGTAAAAATAAATTTTCAACGCCGACATGTATGCCCTCTCTCATCTTCTTTTTAAAGCACATATCTTTCAATAATATTTGGATAAAGAATATTCTTTCACTTAGGGTATTTTTTTTTCAGGTAGTATCCAAACCATCCACAACTCCATCTACAGAAAGTTCCAGAGCAGGTATCATTCTACCACCAGCATGATAGAGTCCCGGAAAAAATATACATATCCTGACATCGTTTCTCCATCAGAAATTAACCATAGGTTCCATACACCTGACCATGTTTATCATCACCTCACCTTGCACATGATAAGCATCCTTGTCAGTCGTTAGAGCCTCCTCTCCATGGCACTCATCACCCACAGTAGATCATATATCACAACAATAGTAATGCCATGGCCATACCACCTTAGTTCAGGAAGCACCTCATACCCATTTAGCTGTCATCAGGTCAAGTTTTACCATATTAGAATAAAACCCCTTTCCTAGACGACCAATTTTTTTGAAAGCATATTGAAAAAGTGTACTACCACACCTCACATTTGGCCTACCATACCTCCATCAACATAACCCATCTGCGATATTTTCCATCCGCTTCATCAACCTCACACATGAGACAAACCAATGGGGCCCCCACCCTTAGCAAAACACCTTCGTCACATCATCAATGACCGAACACTTTCATGTTTTAGGGCACCATCTCTGTGTTTTGTACAAACCAAACCCAATTATTTTATTCTTTTGGTAAGTGTAAAAATACCACAAAAGGCGCACTACATCCCCCACCCACCCATTCATTTTTTTCTCCCATGGCAGTAGTCCCTCGTCACCCTTGGTCGGAGTATCACACCCCCACGCAAAAGCCACCATGACATTCATAACCAGTTTGTACCCACCCCGGAAGTCCTACCGACTCCAGGGATTTCCCCATCAAAAATAGTTATGACTGTCACCAAGCCGCTTCTTATACTCCGACCCTGGGCCATTGAATCCCCATTATCAATTTTTGGTTACCCCTCGCCATCATGCCTATGTTAAACCCATCATATCTAGGATCCTTATCCTCCGTAGACCACCCCCCCCCCCCCCCCCATTTGGTTGAGGCTTCCTTTTTTGTTGACTTCAACACCTCTTTTCCAAAAAGGAAGTGGTACCTTAGATTTCCCCTCCATAAAAGTGACATCCTCGATTGGAATTATGGGAGACATCATTGCCTATAGATGTCATTGATCCTCCTAACATTTGAATACACAACAAACCTTCATGTCAAGATGGTATCGTACCTTACAACCATTTCACTTTAATCAAATTTGTCGAAGACTTGTGCCTTTATAAGCATCTTTGTCAGCAATTCTTACACAGGAGGTCCCAGCCAGTTCCTATGCATATAATGCGCATTCAGATGCCATAGCAATTTTACGCATATGGGTACCACTTTCCACATATTTTCAAAGAAAAAAAATTCCCCTGAGGGTGTTAATAGTCATTTTCATCAGCCAACAAATTTCTACCATACTAGTGACACAATCAAAATCTATATTTTCCAAACAAATTTGTTTAACTAGTCAAAGCATCACGAGCATGGGACATGCTTCCTCGTAGAAAATTTGTATCTATTGTATTACAACATTGCTTTCAGGGATCCCACAAGACATGGTCGATCTTCGACCCAGTGTAGGGTGTCTCCAAGTCCGAGCTACATGCAGGTCTCTCTCTCTCTCTACACAATATACATAAAAGAAACTATAATGTATTTTGGCTATAGATTTCTTCCTAGACCTCACACATTAGGGGGATATTTTTATCACTGGAAAATTGGATAAGCAAAGGTGACATTATTTAATGTCAGGAAGAAGGATTTATGAGGCTGAAAGACATTAGAGAATCTAAAAGTATTTAAAAATATCTAAGGTCTGAGAGGAAAAATCAAATTGCACACAAGAATAACCAGTCAAGTGCGCCTTTGCTCACAAAATACTTTGATAAGCGCACCTTTGCACTCTTTTTACTCAAAAAGAAAAGAAATCCTGGGAGTGGTGGAAGTCACTTTCTGAAACCACAAGGCACACTCTAGGACATTTATTCCACACTTGAGGCCGCCAAAGGAAAACCTCCCAAGCCTCCTTAGGACCTCAAGGGAGTACACAATGGAATAAATGTGGCACGCAATGGAATCACCCTCCTTTCTTGGGTCACTATCCAAAATGTACTAAGAGAGGGAAGAAGGATTTGAATTCCCCTATAAAAGACTAGCAAGAGATGAACAACAGGAGAGAACATTGTTATGATGGACAAAATTTCCCCAAGAAATACTAGCAGTGTGTGATCCGGAGTAGAGATAGAGGGGACTCAGTTGTGGGCCATACAACAACTCCAGTCCACCATAGTAGAGAGAGGGAGACTTTGCACCAAGGCAGCTCATAAGTAAAGACATCCTTGCATCAAGAATTAGAACCCCTAGTTCTAATGGCCCCTTGGAAAGTGGGTTAAAGTTTCATCCTCATTTCCTACAAGCACTCAATAAGAGAGGATGTAAGCACTGTCATTTTGATTATTGAAGTTGTTTGACTCTATTTAAAGCTCCAGTGTTATTTTTTTTAGTTTTAGTTTAGTTTTTATGTTTGAATATGTATGTTATTTCTCTATCTAGTATATTTATGTTTCAACATGTTCCACTAACTTGCTTGACTCCATCTATTTTCTGCCTGTGACCAATAGCTTAAGAGGGAAAAACCACCCCCCTTAGGTTGGTGTGATTTCGTACATTCGTGCACCAAACACACTAAAATAATCCCCATTGGGTCGTAGGACTAGGTGAAACTGTGAGTGAACTTCATCTCGTTCAATAACCTATCATCCTCCTACCTTGCTGCTCTGTTGTTGCAAATGAAAGGACCAATCTGTGATTTGATCCTGAATTGATACTTTTCTTTGGAGACACAAAATGCACCTCATCTGCATTTATCATTTGTCTTATATATTCTAAAGAAATGATCCTCATAGAGAGGTACCTTGGCAGTTTGTAGGCAGAAAATTCACACCCATAAACTCTAATATCTACATAATTTTGGTACAAGTACCAATCTGTTGTTCTAACCTGATCTGTCAACTGCATAATCTTCTTAATTTCTTCACTAACCCTTGGCACTATTGCAATATTGAGTGTACTGATTGCTGCATGTACAAATGAGTCCACAAAAATTTTGTAGGTGTAGTTCTTCTGCTCTTTCATTGATAAAGTGGTCTATAAAATGAATGATTGTGGCTGGGAGTCATCATTTACCTTTATCATGTCAAATTGAATAATGTTGGATTGAAAATAAACCGACATATACACCAAAACAAAAGTGTATTTAAATACCTCCTCTGTTTCAAACTTCAAGAATTGGCTATGGATGGCATTAGCATGGAATTGGGCATAATTGAACATGACTGATGGTTTATAATATGATGAAAGGATGGATAATAAGCCAATCATGGTTTCATCTACCCACTGGTTTGTGTGGTACCCTAACTAATATGAAAAAATAATGACAATATGATGGGTCCTATCAGGAAAAATGGATGAAGGACATGGGGGATTATTTGTAGGCATTGAGGCATTAGTGGCCATGAAGAGCTCTAAGGTTTTAGCCCTGCTGGCAAATTCTAGCTTCTGATATAACTCCCTAAGGGATTCATAAGAGAAAGGGATGGTTTCTTCAACAATGGGGGCCTGCATCATCTGCTGAATGGATTGGGAATTAATGGAAAACAAGACCTCTCCTGTTGGAGTCACTACAGATCTCTGGTTGATGTCATAATAGGATTGGCACTTTCTAATGAATTCAGGGTAGTTATTGGTTTTTGGGAAAATATAATAGGGCAGTTTGGTTTCCCACAGGCCTATATCATTGACTTAATCAAGAAATTTTTCCTCGAGCCAGCAGTAGAGATCGAATAAATCGAAGTCAGACTCTATCTTATGGATTTTGAAATCTCTTTCTGCCAAAGCCATGTGATCCAGGTCCACCTGAGGGTAAACCATAGGATTGAACGACTGTTGGTTTGGATTTGGAGGCATTCTGTGAACTGTGATAAATTTCATTGTGTATTTCACTATAAAAAGAAGAACACGATTGAAAGAAGAGGGAATAGAGAGAGGGAATAGTTGAAGATAAAAATGGGGAAGGGATAAAATAGAGGGGAACTGTGATTCAATATGACAAAGCACTGTGAGTTATTTGTTGATGAACCTAAGCTTTCTTCATTGATTTTTTGTTGTTAATTTCCTACAACTCGATCACTTGTATCAATTAAACTCGATAGTAAATATAAACTTTTCCTTTGGTACTGAATTTGTGTTTTAACATGTGATTTGGCGAACGTTGGCTTGGCATGGGCCCGTTGGAAAATGGCTCAACCAGTTGAATGCACAAGGGGTATTTTGTGGGAGTGGAGTTGATAGGATGGAGTGGATAGATAAGTATAGATGTGGTGCAATGGCATAGGGCAACTATCATTTCAATAGTCAAAGGTAGTGGTAGTTTAGAATATAGTGGAAACCACTTTTTGGAGGGGGGTCCTGGTGGTAAGTAGTAAGGGACGGGGTGGGGGGGTGCGAAATTCTCTGGGTGCGACATGTAGTGACAACAGTGGTATTAGACACCATCTATTTCAGACCCTTCTGACATTAACGTTCAGAGGCTGAGGGGGGGGCGAAAAGTCATGGGGACCATCAGATGATGAGGTGTTGTGCGGAGATGACATGAAGATGGGGGTTGGTTAGTTTAGATATGACTTGTGATGTGGTGATGGTGTCAGGTTAATTTGATATGTAGCGGAGTATGGTTTAGGACTTAAGGTATGGAATGAAATGTTTCGAAGTTTAGGATAAGGGTGAATAGAAATTTTAGGACTTAGGATAAAATAGAATATAACATATATATGTCACCTTTCAAAGAACATAATTGTCCAAACTTAGGAACAAATACCTTGTCCAAAAATTTTTAGAATGCAAACACCCTTTGTCTTTTTATTTTTCTCCTTCAACCATAGAAAACATGAGACCTTTAGACTATACTTTATAGGAAAAATTGCATGTTTCCTCCATTCTTTCTTCTCAGCATATCTACCTACCAAACTACAAATCTAACATTTTTTGTTGTTTTGCAGGGTTCATTTGGACTTGCAGACCCTAAAACATATTTTCTTTTGAACTCTAACCTAACATCTATCCTTATTTCTTCCTTTGGCTCAGATTAAACTATTGAGTCAATTCATTTATGCCTATCTACCGATATGCTAAGATTAAACAGTTTGGAAAATCTTTATTTTCTAACCTATCAACAGAAATTGAAAATTGTTCAGTCATGATTCAACTGTATGATTGAACAAACATATCTAATGAGTAGTGACATTTTATTTTGTAGCACTTTCAATATTATTTCTTTTTTTTGGGTTTTCTTTCTTTTTTCTTTTTTTCTACCCTCTTTTCTTTTCCTTTTCATATTTTTATTGGAAATGCTTTGAATATTGAAAAAAAAAAATTCAATATGAAATTGCAAAGAAGATGAAATATTCAATCACATTGAGATCCTATTATTTATAGGATACTAACATCACCAATAGTTCTTGAAGCTACTGATATTTGAAAAGTGGAGTTGCCATGAAAACTATGAACTTTTAGATTCTTCGACATTGGAGTCATCGGGTGAAATATGCTCAAATTTCTTATGGCTGACCACTATTAACCATCAGCAATCAAAGCTAATATTTGTCGTTCTTTCCCAGGAAATATCTAACCTTTTCTCCTCGGAAACGGTACCAAAAATGTTGTCACTCGCCCCAACTTCCCAAGGCTAAGAGTTGGATTAAAGGAAGCTAACCACAAACCAGGCTTTAGGTCAGGTAGATAGCCCTACCAGAACTAGAGAGGGCTCTCTCAATGTCACTTTGCAGTCAATGAAATGATTGAATATCTACTGATCTTAGGCTAGGTAAGTAAGCTTAGTAAATAGGTTTTTATTTTGGTGTTTTTGTGCTGGATAGGAATGACAAAAGGAGACTAAGTATCGGGTTTCAAGTCAATTTCAAGGTCAAGTTGCATCGATATATATGAGGCCAGGTAGGTAACTTAAAAGCATGCTTAGTTTTTCATTGTGTAAAGGATGAAATGATAGAAAATATGAATGAGCACTGAGGTGAATTCATTCATTTAGAAGAACATAAACATATAGTTTAAATCTTATTTAAAACAAAGCATAGATGGGTACATATATTCTTTGACACATTGGACCTGATACCTATGTGTTACACCAATTTTTGGTCATCTAACCATGTACAATTAGATAGATCGAAATACACCATGTAAGACCAATTTTAACATAGTCAAATTTCTTTCACTGTGAGAAATAATTTAATAAACCATAGTTTATTAAGTTATTTCTCGTCAAATAGGAAACCCTATGAGGAATAATTAAATAAACCTTTATTTATTTGATTTTCCTCTATGAATAAAAAATTAAACCTCTATTTAAATAATATTCCTGGTCATATTTAACCCAATTTATGATAAATAATTAGATAAATAATTATTTACCTTATTATTCTCTAGGAATAATTAATTAGTCTTTATTTAATTATTATTCTTTGTTAAATTTGACTAAATCTTCTAGTAATAATTAAATAAATCATTATTTGTTTAATTATTTCTTAACCCCATTCTTGAAATAATAAATAAGTCATTTATTTGTTTACTTATTGGTTTATTTTGAATTTTTTTTACCGTCAATTGCAGATCTAAAGAAGTTAGACAACCATATTTGTTGTTAGGGTTGTTTTTCATGTGCAACTAAAGTGATCTCTTTTCATACACTTGCGTTAAGATTTCATACTAATAGTTGGCAACTCCACATGGTTTTATTCAGATTTCTTACGTGACCAGCTGCTTCAGCACCTAGGGTTTTTATTGAGATATATTTTAGCCTCTTAATGTTTTTTTTACCTTTTATGCCCTAAAACAGTTAAAACTCTAACTTCCACATGTTTCTGGGTGTTTTCCACAGGTAACAGGTATTGATCACACCACAGATGGAAAATTTTTCCGCAACTTGCCGCCGAGACTTCCTGAAGTGAAAATCAAAATTTTTAGCCCATAACCTATGAGTTCAGGGCCCAAATAGCAGCTGTTAGGCCAAAAAATGCGAGTTCACCAGCAAACATGTCAATACCTACGAGTAGTAGTTTTTTACGAGGTTTTTTCTGTAATTTTCAGGGTTTTCTGCAACCACTGTTCAGGGTTGTATGATCTCTGTCTCTGCTTGTCTTAGGCCTGTATATGCTTAGTTTTTATTTTTGAAGTGGGAATAAGCCCCTTAGGGCTTCAGTAGGCTTCCACATTTTTAGGAAGGGTTTAGATGAGTAAGTAGTCTGAGATTTTGTAGCGCTTTCAACCATTTTTCAGGGTCTGGTTCCTATTTCTTTTAGATCCATTTAAATAAGTTATTATCTCATCCAAAGCTCCCTCTTGAGTCTTGTTTTACCTATCCCTTAGGGTCCCTCTTGATTCCCTTAGGGTTTTTAACATGTCGACTCCCATTTTGCATCATTTTTCCCTCTAGTTCCTTATTGTTTTATGCACCTCTTTCCAACAGATTTGAGTCATTAGATGTAATATTCCCAATTATCCATGAGCTAGTTGGAATATTCAATTTTTATTTATTTATTTTTTTAAAGAATAAGAGGACAAAAGGAGTCCATAATTCTCCTTAATAACGAATAAATCAATGCCAAATGTGAAAGAGATAAATCTTGGCAGCTTAATTAAAGCACTCTTGGTGTAAAAAGGGGTTGGATCACTTTTATTGTGTCAACCTTGACCAAATCAACAACACTGTCACGGAGGAGTGGTCATCAATGAGGGACAGCGCAGTTTTAGATGGAGATGTTTTGTGTGAATGTAGTGATATTTTTGGATGGGACTTAGGGTTTGCAAGCTCATATATTATTTAAGGAAGAGGATGGCAGCCATTGTTCATTATGTATGGGTTTATTATATTTTTGAATATATTATCTGTTTAGACATATATCTTTCTCTTGTTGTTTAGTTGAGATAGAGTGTTGTTTAGCACAGGGTGTTCCTGATCAAGAATCCCACCTCTTTCATTGAGAAGCTCTTGGAGGAGTCTTGTACTACATTTTCCACTATAAGGTTTAAGGCAAAGCTTCATCTTCCATTTACAACACAGATCATGTTGAGGGTTTGGTTTTTTTGCAGTTTTCAGCAAGTGGAGACTAGATCTCTAGATCTAGGCCATTTAATTTCACATTTTCAGTGGAGGAGACTTTATTTCCATTGGGAGGATAGTATTGAAGGCCATTGTGCTTATTTTCAGATCTTGGCATTAGGCCAACTAGTTATTCATCCCTACAGCGCAGTTTACTTCCAGATCTGCGTTATTTCTGTAGGAGGAGTTGCAGGGTGGTTTGGTACACCATTTAGTGAAGGGGATCTACCTTTCACTTAGAGGATATATTGGAGAAGGCTATTGTATTGAACATATTAGATCAGCCACACTTTCCAAATCTATATTTTGCAGTAGATCTGCAGCCTAAAATCTTAGATCTACAACATGTACATGGTGTTTTGCTGAAAACCCTTAACCCTGATTTCTGAATCCATAAGAATCAAAATTTATTATATTGACCTACATTCCCAATATTTATTAAAATTGTATTAAAATATCATTATTAAACCTCAAAAATATAATTAATACAGTCAATATTGTTTAATAATTATTATTTTAAATTAAAATTATTAATACTAAAAACATTCATCTTAAGCCTAATTTACATTTAAATTAATATAGTTAATAACAATTTTTAAAAACAACCATCAATAAGTAACAAATTATCTTATATTGATATATATATATATATATATATATATATATATATATATATATATATATATATATATAACAATAATACAATTGTGAAATTTAAATAATTTATTAATTTTTAGATAATAATTATTTATTTAAATTAAAAATATATTAACTAATTAAAATAATAATTTTAATAATTTCCTTTCCTCCATCATTAAAGTTCGGCCTCCCAGTTTCCATCCGTTCAATTTCATTCTCCTTCATTTATACTCGATGATGATATTTGACAAATTTCATTGATCTATCCTGATGATGAACCACAGAGGATTGGTTTGAAATGTCGATTCTAACAAAAAATGGATGCGATAAATCTGAAACATTCTACACACAACCCTTAAGGGGTTCTTCAAAGGAGGTTGTATAGTGCTCATATTTGAAATAGATCTATCTTTTGAGGCACATGTCAGCCCTAGATCTGATGTATAATCATTTGTTGTAGCAGAGCCAATAAAATAATGATGTAAGGGTCTTCCAGCTTTTATATATAGTTTCAGCACCTCACCTTGAGGATTTTGTTCATTGGAGGCTTGTACTTTCTTATTATGCATCTTATGGCCCATTTCTTATGTATATTTTTCTGCTTTTATAACATATGAAAGGTCTCCATATTGGCCTCTTGCTTTTAAATGATGATTTACACATTTGTTCTAGCATTTTGCACTATATTCCTGCTTTTTCCATTTGGGAATATTACAGTGGTATCAGAGCATAATCTTGGCACAACCTGTGCATCTTGAAAGCCAATATGTCATCTGAAGAGAAGGAGTTCCCTAAGATCCTTCTTAGAGCCATGCGAGACATTGCTAGAGATACCAAGGAGATGAGAATGGATAGATTCAAGGAATCCCCTAAAGGATTTCATCATGGTGAAGTCTCTCGCATGTCTCATCACTAGAATGATCGACCAGTGCATCAACCACAAGTTTTGCAATGTTGTACTATGCCTACATTTTTGGCTATGGGAAATGAAGGGTTTCAAGAGCAAGAATCCCTTAAAGACTATTTTATGGATTATGAGTTTCAAACTCAGAGATTCAAGGACCACTTGAGTTTTCAAGAATTTTTTAAAATCAAGGACAATAGAAGACCAAGGTATCACAATAGAAGTGGTGGATTCATATAGGATCATGATCGACACCACACTATGGGTGGATTTTTCTTACCCAAATTTGATGGGTCATCCAAGTTCACTACAAAATCATGGGTAGAGAAACTTGACATATATTTTTAGTTGAACAAGGTTCCAGAAACGAAGGCCATTAATATTGCAACGTTGCACCTTGAGGGTGAAGCACATGACTGGTGGGTCCATGGCTTGTCTACATTGGGTCATGCCAATGTAACTGCATATTCATAGTTCACTAGAAAGGCTAGTGGAAATATTTGATAGAAGATATCCTGAAGCACCATTCATGGGGCTTGCAAATTTAAAACAATGAGGTAATCCAGAAACTTACATTTCTGAATCTTTAAGACTTTCTGTCATGGTTCCTGATTTATTTGTAGCAAGAAGGGTGTATATGTTCATTGATGGGTTAGATGAACCTCTTCATGGGTTGGTTAAGTCTACCAAGCCCACTACCCTACAAGATGCCATTAAAAGGGCTAGAGACCTTCAAGATGCATAGCCAAAAGCAAAGGCAAAATTTTAGCATAAGCCATCTTTTCCATCAAAGGGAAAATAAGAGAAGGAACCTCCTTCAAAGGAGAGTCAATATAAAAAACCTCTTGATGATGATGCCTTGAAAGACTTGAGGAGGAGGAAGCTTTGCTTCACATGCAAATAATCTTGGGCACGCAAACATAGATGTGCAGCTAGAAAATCACATTACATAGAGGTCTTCTCAGATGATGAGGGGGAAGAAGAAGATGAACTAAGAAGGGGTCACAACATTGACACTGCAGGAGATGAACCGGCACCATCAGGAGGTGAGGATGGAGAAATTGCTCCAATTAGAGGCACTCTTGCATCATTAAGAGTGGTACCCCATGATCATGAAACTTCCACACAAGAAACAAAGTTGAATTTTTGTAGTGGAAGTAGGGATATGATGATCCCATCTATTATGCACATGAGGATGATCCATGAGACATCACTATCTTGTGGTAAACCACTTGGGAGACCACATGATCCAGATTTGATGAAAGATGTCTCACATATTGATGCTCCGTTCATAGATCCAAGAAGGATGGGATAATTATAGGACCAAGATACAGCGCTGAGAGTCATGGGTAGGCTCAAGGAGGAGGGATATATTCTTCCACTATTACCATTACCCACTCTCTCATCTCATACTGCGCTAAGAGGAAATGCTGCAAGATTGGAGGATGACACTATCAAGGGGAAATGAGACCATTCCTTGGCTATGGATACTCATAATATGATCTCACTTAGAGAGAAATATTCCATACATGATATAATATGGTGGCCACACATGCATGCTTTGATTAAATGAAGGAAGTATTGGATAGATGATAGCCTCCCATGGGAGACTAACTTTCAAAATCTTCAATCTTTACTTGAGCATGTGCATATGCAAGAAGGGCAGCAAGGAGGGGATAACAACCTTCCATCATATACCTTTGGCATGAGAAATTTCGAGGAGAGCATACATATGACAAATATTCTTTTTGATAGATCATCAACACTGTCACTATGGAAGATTGATCCATATTGGAAATCCCAATTGTTGGTGGATTATTCCAAGGATATTTTCACATGCACGATACTTGATGACCAGCTACATGAAGAGGGCTATTCAGTCCAAGAGGGAGTCATCTATTATCATGGTAGGATCTTCTTATCTAGAGCCTGCAAACTCAAGGAGAAGTTGCTAGAAAGGGCCTATGAAGAGTTCTTTTTCAACCATACTTATTCCATGAAGGCCTACAACACTATCATGGAAAGCTACACTTGGAAGGGCTTTGAAGGAGAACTATATCAGCATTTTCAAAGATGCATGAACCATGTGGAGTTGGAAGAGAGACATGACTCTATGAAAGAGTTAATTCAGCACCTTTTTCCTCTTTTGGAATGAGAGGAGATAGATCTATGCACCACTCCATTTTTATGAGGAGAAATTTTGGTGAAGAATATGCTTGTGTATCTAATGTTTTATTTGATGAATATGTGCATTATTTTACCATTTATATGCAGACCATAGCTCCAAGGAGGAGAATTATTCCATATAAGCTTCATGGCCAACTTTGGGCCACAAAAATTGCTGAACATGGCCACTTCCTTGGAGATCAAAGGGAGATTTTGTTTCATTATGGGTGCATTCCAAAAGCACCAAACATATCTCATACTTTCAGCCATGGTGAGATGACTTGGGCAGCAAGTAAGTGGTGGGTAAACCACTTAACACATCATTATTTGAGGCATTCAGGATATTCACTACGCTATTTCCACATATGGGACTATGACCCACCTCCATATGCACAAATTTATGTTTGTATGTACTTAATTTTGATCCCATACATTGATGATGTACTTATAATTTTTATGGGAATGTTTGGAGGGAGGATGGGAGGAATGTATGTGCCCTATGGGAGAGAGATTCTCCATGTTCATTATGCTAAATTTTAGGGATAACACTGGGCAAACCATGTTTTTTTCATTTGAACTATTGTCTCCTTATGGGATGGATTATTTTCATCTCATGAGAACTTTGGAGGAGCAATTCATGGAAGGATGGATTGGTGAACACTTAGCTTATGAGGGAAGCTTATCACATGTTGGTGTCACCAATGATGGAGAGTTTCAGCCCTCACCTTGTCATTTGCTTGAGGAAAAGCAACATTTTGGAAGGGAGGAATGTAATATTCCCAATTAGCCATGAGCTAGTTGGAATATTAAATTTTGTTTTATTGCATTTTTAAAAGATTAAGAGGAAAAAGGGAGCCCATAATTATCCTTAATAATGAATAAATCAATGCCAAATGTGAAATACATAAATCTTGACAACTTAATTAAAGCACCCTTGGTGTAAAAAGGAGCCGGATCACTTTGACTGGGTCAACCTTGACCAAATCAACAACGTTGTCATGGAGGAGTGGTCATCAATGAGGGACAACACAGTTTTAGATGGAGATGCTTTGTGTGAATGTAGTGATATTTTTGGATGGGGCTTAGGGTTTTCAAGCTCATATCATATTTAAGGAAGAGGATGGAAACCATTTTTCATTATTTGTGGGTTTATTATATTTCTGAATACATGGTCTGTTTAGACATATATCTTTCTCTTGCTGTTTAGCTGAGATAGAGTGTTGTTTATCATAGGGTGTTCCTGATCGGGAATCCAATCTCTTCCATTGAGAAGCTCTTGGAGGAGTCTTGTACTACATTGTCCACTATCAAGCTTAAGGCGAAGCTTCATATTTCATTTTCAATGCAAATCCTATTGAGGTTTTGGTTATTTTTTAGGTTGCAACAAGTGGAGACTAGATCTCTAGATTTAGGCCATTTCATTTCTCATTTTTAGTGGAGGAGGCTTTCTTTCCATTGGGAGGAAAATATTGAAGGCCATTGTGATTATTTTCAGATTTTGGCATTGGGCCAACTGGTTATTCATCCCTACAGTGAAATTTATTTCCATATCTCTGTTATTTCTATAGGAGGAGTTGCAGGGTGGTTTGGCACACCATTTGGAGAGCAGATTTTCTAGTGAAGGGGATTTTCCTTTCACTTAGAGGATCTATTGGAGGAGGCTATTGTATTGAACATATCAGATCAACCACACTTTCTATATCTGTATTTTGTAGTAGATCTGCAGCCTAAAATCGTAGATCTACAACTTGTACATGGTGTTTTGCTGAAAACCCTTAAGGGGTTTTTCAAAGGAGGTTGTATAGTGCTCAGATCTGAAATAGATCTATCTTTTGAGTCACATATCAGCCCTAGATCTGATATATAATAATTTTCTATAGTAGAGCTAATAAAATAATGTTTTAAGGGTCTTCCAACTTTTATATATAGTTGCAACACCTCATCTTGAGGATTTTGTTCATTGGAGGCTTGTACTTTCTTGTTATGAATCTTATGGCCCATTTCTTATGTATATTTTGCTGGTGTTATAACATATGAAAGGTATCCATATTGGCATATTTCTTTTAAATGACAATTTAAAGGTCTCCAGCATTTTGCACTATATTCCTGCTTTTCCCATTTGGGAATATTACATTAGATCCCTGTCCCTTAGACCTTAGATATTTTGGACTCTTTATGTGTTTGAGTCAATTTCTCTTGCCTCTTAGAATAGTTTCTTAGGAGCCCTTATTTTTGGGTTGAATTTATGCATCTTTAGATGTTTATTTTACTCTCATTTCAGTTTTATTAAAAATTATACAACAATTTTTCTTTTCTTTATACACAACTTTTTGGGCTAAATTAAAATTAACAAACATATTTCACACACGCACACCTAAAGCGAAGAGTGCTTGTTTTACACTGCGAAGCCAATACATAGACATCATAATTAATTTATCTACCCCTCTGAGCCTTTGTTTATTTCTCTTCCACCTTATTTGGGTATCTGTGTCTTGCGATCATTGTGCCCCCAAGGAATTTATCCTAGAGATTCCTAGGCCTTCATCCTCAGTTATCGTTAGGAAGACTTACTCCACCTCGCAGACGTTGATTTATTCCTCCATTGATTTCCCATACTAAGCTAATTCTAGTTCTTCGGGCCCTTCCTTTGATTTCAAACCTAGTTCCCTTCATTGTAGGTTTTAACCCTGAAAATAAATTATCTACACATGAATCTTATAACAGAAAATAAACAATAGCGATAGCATAAAACATAAACCAGATAAACACAGATATTTTACCCTGGATCCTAAATCGAGACAACCATCTTGATATTTCATTATATTCCTTTTAGTGTTACAACACATATATATACATGTCGAAGCATACATAAACCCTAATCCATTAACCCTGGATTAGATCATAACCGTAGTTCCCTTGACCAGATCTACAAAATACCAGGGGCTGAAAACCATCATACCCAAAAACCATGTGCAAAACCATGCACAAAACCATGGGCGTGGGCTGCCCACAGGAAATTACGGACCAAAATTTTTTGTCGGGGCGCTGCCCTGGACCCTGACAGGGGGGGCGATACATGATTAGTCGTGGAAAGAATATAACACATACCCAACATTCATCTCATTTTGTCACCATGTCAGGCACTAATTCAGGCGTTGGTCCTAACGCTGGTGGTAACCCCGACCCTAATTCTAGAGCTGCTACTAGTGGAACCACTACCGAAACCGTTCCGGCTACTCCCTTGCTACCTTTTATGGAAGGTTTAATTCTCCCGGATTTTAGCCAGTTAATTAATGACCCTATACACCATGATTTAGGTTTCCCTACTATTCCAACGAAGCTTCCTTCTGACATCCCTAAGTTCGAAGGAAACATCGGAGAGGACCCTACTAATCATGTCCACTCCTTTCACATGTGGTGTTCATCCAATACTATCACTGGTGACTCTATTTGTGTTTGGTTATTCCAACACACGCTCACTGGAGACACTGCTAAGTGGTATGTTGACCAGGCCTCTACCTCTCATTCCACTTTTGTGACCCTTGCTAAAGTGTTCCTGTCCTACTTCTATCTACCTCTCTGATATGATACTGGTACCAAGTTTTTGACCACATTCCCTCAAAATTCTACAATTACCCTTTCTGACCATGTTCAAGAATGGTGAAGAAGGAGGTACTTATGTTGAGATCCTACATTCGATGAATATGTCTATATGGATTGGTTTCTTAGGATTATTTTTCCTTCTATGTTGGGTATGTGTTATATTATTTCCACAATTAGCTGCACGCGCCCCCCTTGTACGTTGTGTCGGGCACAACAAGGGGATCATAGGGGGGGAAGCAGCCCCCCCTGTTCGAGATCCAGGGTAGCACACTGGGAAAATTTGTTTGGACCTTATTTTTTGGTGGGCGGACCTGCCCATGGTTTTTTGCATGGGTTTGCACATGGTTTTGGGGCATGATGGTTTTCATCCCTTGGTATTTTGTAGATCTGATCAAGGGAACTATGGTTATGTTCTAATCCAGTGTTAATGGATTAGGGTTATCAATGCTTTGGCATGTATATATATGTGTTGTAACACTAAAAGGAATACAATGAAAAATCAAGCTGGTAGTCCCAATTTGGGATCTAGGAGAAAATATCTATTTATATCTGTTTTATGTTTTATACTCTCGCTATTGCTTATTTTTTGTTTTTAAGATCCGTTTGCAGATAATTTTTGTACAGGTTTAAAACCTAAATTCTATTGGTAAATATGTCACATCTCACTTTCCTCAGAATGAGGAAGAAGCTCTCTAAATTGCCTTGAAATATGACTTGACCTATCCCCAATATGGTTATGTTTATACCATTTTACCAGATCTTCCTAGACCTGGTAGTGCCAACACACTGGGGGCATCTCACGCCGTCGACATTATCATTGGATCCCTTTCACATCCGTATACTCATCCTCCCATGGGTAATGGTTTTCCTCAGGGAGGGGCTAGCTCCATTAGCACTTATCCCCCTCCCGACAACATATATCCAGGACAAAGCACATTTTCCCCATTACATCAACCGATGCCAAGGCGTGTGATGGATCAACCTATTTACCCCAATGTTGCTCAACCTCCTTTCTATATGTATCAATAGCCTGGTGCTCTAGCCCCTCTGGAATTAGCACCCCAGCCTCCTATGCCTTCTCAAACTCTACCGCAAAAACCACCTCCTCCTTCAAATCAGGTGTATGCACAACAGAGCGCAATTGATCCTCCCAATTCCAAGAAAAAGAGGAAAGGAAACTAAAGTCAACCCGTGCAAGGTAATCAAGGGTGCCAACCTAACTAGCCAAACACTAACAACCAGCAACAGGGAAATCATCCTGAGCAATACATCGATTTTCATATGAACAAGCCTTGTTATTTTTGTGGTGTGCATGGACATTATACTCATGATTGTCCCTTTTTACCCCAATGCACCAGTTGCGGGAAGCATAAGCATAATCTAGAGGACAAAAAGCCATGGTTTCAAATCCTCCAAATACTACGCCTGTTCAACCGATTGTTTTTACTAATCCTTTCCCTCAGCAAGGATATGTGGTTGCCAAACCCCCTCAAGGTCAGGTTTCCCCTCAACCTTCATAGTCTAGTACCTTTGATTACCAAATTCTCATGATGAATTCTGATGTAGTTAATACTATGGATGTCAACCTCCAAAATCGGTTGCACCAATATGGCAAGCCTCCTACTTCGTCTGCAACTGAGCCTGAAACCACAGTTTCCACATAGTCTAGTTCGACACTGAATATCCCTTTATAGATCCCTTAGCCATAGGCATAGGTCATTCCCAATATCCCCAAAGGGCCATTACGCCGAACTACTGCTTCCTCGAAATCCGCCACCAAATACAACATAATAGATGATTTGGTACAATCTCTTGTTGCCATGTCAACACTGGAAGTCATCCAGTCATGCCCTTCATAAAGTAAAGCTCTATTATCTTCTTTGGGAACTATGGATCATTCAGATGATTTTTTTATTGTCTTTGACGTTGACAAATCAGAACATCCCTCCTTACCTTAATCCTTCGCCTTCCAAATACCAGTCATGATTTGTAATGATGATGTCTCACGATGTATCGTTGACGAGGGCGCATCCACCTATGTGATGTCTTCATCTGTTTGGAAGCAACTTGGATCACCTGAGTTAGTCCCATCCAACATCACTTTGTGTGCTTGGGACGGTCACTCTTCTCAACCCATTGGCATGTACCGCAATTTCCCGATCACTCTTGCGAGAAAGACTATTTGTATTGACATTGAATTCATTAATGCCCCCTTGTATCACAACATCCTGTTGGGTCATAGCTATACCTATGCGATGTCTGTTGCCGCATCTAAGGTTCACCATAATATGTACCTTACTCACAATGGAAAAATAATTACCAATAATCAGTTGACATATTACAAACCAAAGTCTCAGCTCTCTCCCAAGTCTATCATCTCTTTGGTGGCCGACAAAAATCAATCACACCTTTCACCAGTGTGTTACCTAGATTCTATAAATATTCCACCTTACTTGGTGCATTCCCTGGTCCCCCTCTCTTTTCGTATATCCTAGCTCATTGAATGTTTTCATGATGCAATAATCTCATACTAACCATAAGCGGTCCGATTCAACCACCAAGCAGCCTAAGCCTCCGCAACCTGATGGTGGTCACTCGACGGAGCCTGCAGGACCTTCCTCTTCTGCTAGTGTCTCTTCCACTCCTTTTCAACCAGGAAATATTCCCCCTAGCCTTAACCAGTTAGGAGCCATTCCGCCAGGCCATTACCCCTCTGGTCAGATACCATTTTTAGCTCCCCCTTTGGAGTCTTTTCGGTGCTTTTTATGGCTATGTTGAGCCTTCCCAATTTGACCCTGGGGATCCTAGTTTGGTACATTTATCCCCCAGCCAAAGCCTCACCTAGTCATATCAAACCTTATACCACTTCGACCTCAGTCTAATCGGTCGTTACAACCCCTACCTTTGCTTTTGTGCCTCATCCACCTCAACAGGAATCTACTCCTATTGTGAAAGCATCTATACAGGGGGGGAAATAAAGAAAGAAGGAACATACGGATAAAGTTTCCCAAACAACTCCTGATCCTCTTAAGAATCCAAAGAAGTCACCTTCGTGCACTTTGTGTGATGTTGTTGGGAATGCCACCAAAAATTATCCTGAACTTCCTCATCTCAATCCTGTGGTCAACGAGTCATTTCCCGAATTCGATATCCCGGAGGTCCATGTTACCTTACCTGATTCAGCTAAGAAATTCAAGCACGAACCACCTTTGTTCTTTGAGTGATATCTATGGCGACTATTCTCACCTTTGTCCATGTCTCGACGAATTTTGTGACACCCTCGAGGTTATTCGCGAAATAGAGGCTGCTCGTAGTGGATATTGTACCCCTTTACTTGTGCGTTCTACTTTGGTAGAGCTAGAGGACATTGTCATACCTCCACCTGATGTAGAGATGACAGAACCTTCAGCCACTATCCTCTCTCTATCATCATCCATGAGATTTTTGGTGGAAAACCCCTCCAGGGAATTCCCTTCTGTTTTGACTGAACCTCCTTTAGCAATCACCTTAGGCTCAACATCGGTAGATGTTTCATCTACTAGCTCTTAGTCTACCCTTCATAGCGATGCGCATGTGAACCATATCTCTCATGATGATGCGTCAAGTAGCCCCACCATGTTAAGTGGTTTGTCTTCTACCATTCCCTCCATATTTCACTATGATGAAGACATTATGGAGGCAATGAGCACCCCTAACTTTCCTTGGGATGACATGCACCACCATGCGTACTTCCTACCGCAGCAATCCCTTGACTAGCATGCTCTGGAGTCTAAAGACTTCACCTCCAATGAATTCAATCAGTTTAGAAATCCCATTCCTGCACTCGATGCTTTCAATGAAGAAAACATTGCCTTGGGGGCACATAATGCCCCAGAAGAAATTGAGGCTTACACCAAGCTACTCAAATAATTTCATAGTTTTATCACCAGGTCATATTCAGAGATGCCCAGACTTGATCCAACCATTGTCGAACATCATATCGACACGTGGACTGATGCCTACCCTATCCGTAAAAATTTGAGACCCATTTCTCGACAGGAGGCTCTCAAAACCAAGATCAATAAACTCAAGTAGAAACCCCAAAAATGAATAATACTGAAAGTGCTGCAAATCAAAATGCCACTACTGATTAGATTAGTTTGTTCAATCATAAATTCTAAGCATGATTGAAAAATTTTAAATTTTTGTTTGATAGGTTACAAAATAAGGATTTTCGAAATAAAATTGACTCAATAGTTTAATCTGAGTCAATGGAAGGAATAAGGATAGAGTAGGTTAGAGTTTTATAAAAAGTGATTTGGGTCTGCAAGCATAAGTGCACCCTGCAAAATAATGAAATTTTTTTAGAATATGGAAATGGGTAGGTATAAGTGAAAGAAGAAAAATAAAGCTGAAATAACATGAAATTTTAATCCAAATTTCATCCTAAGGACTTCGTGTATTTCCTGGTTAAAAACAAAAAAATTAAAAAACAAAGGTGTTTTATCCTAAAGTTCAGGAATTAATGCTTTATTAAATATATTTTGAGATATCATATGTCATAGTATAATATCCTAAGTCTCGAACTATACCCCCACTCAATATTAATTTACCCGACCCCACCATCCACTCACATCACATTATAGTTTAAATTCCCATCACCTTCCACCTCATCCTCTCTCCCTCCATCTCATCCAATGACCCACAATAATTCTAGGCCCCTCTTCATCCTCCGAAAGTTAACATTGGGGGGGAGGGGGTTCCGAAATAGGCAATTTCTAGAACCAGCCCACCTACTACGTGTCGGGCGCTTGTCTTTCCACACCCACCCCCCCCCACCCCCCCTTCCACTCCATTTCTCTTACCAGCCACTACCCCCTGCGAAAATCAGTTTCCACCATTGCCAAACTGTGCCAATGACCGTTAATTCTCTGCCATACCCATTGCACCATGACGCCCACTCCTGTCGCCTCCTTCCAATCACCTATGCTCCTGCCTAAAGGTACGTTGGGCATTTAATTGACTAAACCGTTATGCAATGGCCCGCGCTATGTCAACAGTATTCCTCTCGTCATATAAAACTAAATTTCCTTGTCTGTTTCAATGTTTACATTGCTTTCATGTTTCTTTTGTAACAGGTGATTACAATTGAGGTATTACAGAGCAAAGAAAGGCGCAGAAAACCTCCGACTGTCTGCAAATTCAAGCATAATTCCCTCTTCTTTTTCCCTTTATTTCTCCCAATTCCCATTCAGATCAACATAACTCCCTTTCTTTTTCCCCTCTTCTTCTAATCCCATTCTTCTGTGCACCTACAAATAATACTATCAGTTTATTTTTCAATGAGCAGTAATGCCTCCAAAGAGGGAGCAACAACCATTTAACCCAATGGTTCACCCTCAGGTGGACCTGGATCATGTGGCCCTCATTGTCAGAGACTTCAAGATACATGAGATAGATTCATAATTTGACCTTTTTGATGTATATTGTCAGTTAGAAAACAAGCTCATCGATGAGGTTGATGATATAGGGTTGTGGGACACTAAATTACCCTATTATATATTCCGAAAAACCCACAACTACCGTGAGTTTGTTAGAAAATGTCATGCATGTTATGATATAAACTAGAGAAATGTTGTAGCCCCTACAGGAGAAATCCTTTTTACCATCAATGCACAGTCTATCATGCAAATGATGCAAAATCCTGCTATTGAAGAAACCATTCCTTTTAACTATGAAGCCCTCATATAATGATATCAAAAGCTAGATTTTGTCAGCAAAGCCAAAACACTAGAGTTATTCATGGCTACAAACATTCCATTGCCCAAAAATAATCCTCCATATCTCTCTTCTACTTTCCCTGATAGGACCCAACATATAGTCTCTTTCCTTTCATACTTGTTGGGATACCTTTCAGATCAGTGGATAGATGAGGCAATGATAGGTTTCCTGTCCATACTTTCATCAGAGTCTAAGCCTTCCATTATGTCTAATTTCAGTCAATTCCTAGTTGATGCCATTCACGATTATTTTTTCAAGTTTGACATAGGGGAAGTGTTTAAATACACCTAAGTTCTAGTTTACATGTTTGTATATTTTCAGGAAAGTAGGTTCCAATTTAAAATGAGGAAAATTAATGATTTCAAGTAGACTTATATTGAGTTTAATTCCAGGGACATCCATCCAATAGATCAGATGGACAGCAAGCCAGAGAAATTATTTCATCCACACTGACCAACATTGCAATGAGCTTGTCTAAATTGTAGGTATCATTGGCCAATATTCAATCACAAGTCAATATGGAGAATATCTCTTCTCTTCTCTTGGAAAGGACAAAAAAATTAGATACTTAGAGGATTTAGTGGTGAAGATAGGGTATGATCCAGCAAACATACAGGCAGTAGAAGAAAAATGCAGACATATAAACCCTGAGAAAACAACTTAAGATGCCAGCCACTGAATACCCTCTAACAAATGACATAAAGGAAAATGAAACACATAAATAAGAGATGATGAAGCTAATAATGGAACAATCAGCACAGATAAAGCAGATGGAAACAAAAATGGAAAAATTAATAAAAGAAAAAGAAAAAGCAGCACAAGTCATCATTCCCTTAAAGGAATTTCCCCTTGCAGTCATCCTTCAACTACATCAGCAACTACAAGCACATCAGGTGGTACAAAGCAGTTTTCCAAAGCCATGGAGAATATGTCTCTGCAGACATAAGAAATAAAAAGGCTACAAGATCAAATTAAAACCTTACAAGATCAAATGACAAGAAGGGAATCATCCCATCTGACAGAGACATAGATAAATAAAAGGTTGATGGAGGGTTTACAGAAGTCTCTCCAAGAGTATTCTATTGGCACTATGGTCGGTATATTCAAGGAGATCATATGGATAAGTATCATTGATTCCATGAATGAAATATGGCCTTCTATTCAAATCATATTTGAATAGAAGGAACTGATTGAATAGGTAAATGATGCCATAAATAAGGCCACTAAGGAGCTTGGGGACAGGCTTGAAATTGAAAAATAACATCATCATATTTCTAAATTCCAAGAACAGATTCGAATTGGAGGCACTTGGAGTTGAGGATAAAACAACAAAAATTCTAGACGTCAAGAAAGTGCTCAATAAGAAAAGCCTGGTCACACAGTTAGAAGAAAAGTTCCATAATTTAGAAATTGGTGTCATTAATTCTTTAACAAAATCAAGCCACTAACCAAAAGAGGGTTACCTTCACTATTTGTGATAAATGATAAGCTCATGACCAGGTAGGATTATGTGAATAATCTCAATGATATTTCGAAGGACACAAACAAACATTCTAATGTTAAAAATTCCATGACAGGAAGAGCTTTCCTAGATGTTATCAGTAATGACATATTCCTCTAGCATGAGATTAAACACATTTTTGTGTTGAGCCAAATTTTGTGAAATTCACAAAGACAGATGAGATATATCAAAAGTTGACCAGGACTAAGATTCCAAATGAGAAACAATGGGAAAAATTACATGACTACCAAGAAGGGTGAAGGTCAGCGTATCAGCAAATCAACAAATCAACATATTAGCCAGATCAACACAGAATCAAATAATCCAAATCTTCCAGCACAACAACAGATCAAATCATGCAGCAACGACCTTCTCAAGAATAGGGCCAAATTCAAAGTTATTTCACCGTGTCCACTTCGTGGTCACACTAGTAAAATTTTGATTATTATTGTAATTAATAATAGATTGCCTATGTAGATACGCCAATCAGTGTAGATTTTAGTTAAATAATTCATTCCTTCTGAGTATCAGGGGTTGGACCGAAGGCGCTGGAGCATCAATAATAAAATATCTTTTGGAAGATACTTGAACTATGTTTATCTGGTGATGTTATTTCTTTGTTGTGTTTAATTTTTTCCGTTGTTATTTAACTCAATGCATCATTTAAATTCTAATTGTAAACCAGAAATATGAAGAGTAAGATTTGCTGCTAGAGCACCTTAATTATGGTTGTGTTTACAATATAAATGTTTTTCTTCTGAAGTCTGGTTAAGAAATTATTAATTTATTTCAACCATTATTGAATTCATTTTTCTGTCATCTCATATTTCATTATTTTTTAAGATCCAGTAAGTGTAGTTAGCTTGCCTTGTGAATTCTCTTGAAAATTTGATGCAATAATGTAGCCTTTATGTATCCATAGCCCAATGGAATTAGTTTAAATTGATCATCTAATCCAACCAAACAATCAATCTAGAAGCAACCCCTACAACCATTATAACTAGCCTAATATAAAATTCATAAAACAAAGCTAAATCTAAAAGAGGGATCCTCTCTGAGTCTAGGAGGGCTAGATCCTAGGCTCCAAAGTGGTTTTGATGTTGTCCTATATGATTATTCTTGCCAATATTAAAATTATATAACAATAACACAGTGGCAACCATATTGGGGAATTAATACTGAAAAACTTGTTATTTCATTCGAATTCAGAAACCCAGTTAAAAGAAATTGTATGATAGAAGTATTTTCTAAGATTGGTTTTCTTTTAGTTTTTGAAAATAATCAATTTGTCTGTTCTTCTAATATGAATTTTTTCTCCTAAAATAATTTCTACTAGATCCCATCATGATCCAAATCCTCCTCCTATAGTGGAAAATCCTGAGAAAATTTTAAGAAAAACACCTAGAACTGAGAGCCAAACAAGTTGCAGATTTCTTCATAGAGAAAATTCCCTTCCTGAAAACTTTGTTACCTTACATGACATTCAATTTGATTTACAGTTTGAACAAGGTTCATTCAGGACTAAATCTAATGATTTGACAGACCAGATAATATTAGATCCATATATTCTGCAAAAAAGTCCAGTAAGGGAGGCTTATTCACAAGTTCAATATGATATTTAGCTTCTCCAAGATTTTGACACTCTCCAATATTTGGTAACAGAGTTTACTTCAACACGTTGAGGATGCTTACCTTCAACAGTTGGTATAATTAACTGCATTGACTATAGAAATTTCTTCTATTACCTCCCAAACCGCCCATCTAAAGTCAGCTAGCCCTACTGCTTCAACAATACCCACCACTTCTTTTATCCTTCCTCATAAGGGTACTCAAACCTCCACATATACACCTTCTCCCATCACTCGTCCTTCTTCATCCATTTTCCACGTTCCTCCACCACCTCCACCAATCATGGCAGCTAGATCTGCTCCATTGGTGTTACCAGCACCCTTGGCATCTATGCCTCAGTATTACCAATATAAGATCACTCTATATGATGGAACTATTCCTATAACTGTCCAACAACATGTTGACAAAATGAATGATTGTTTTGACCTTCAAGAGGTAGATGAAGAAAGTGTTAATGCAAGGAAATACTAGGTGTATGCCTGATGTAAGGAAGGACTCAGTGGATTCTTGCAGTGAAGCAATCAATGGAGTAAGAAGGATATGTGGTCTTCTATGATTCAATAAAGTTAGATAAAGATGAGAAAAAATGTGTTACCCATGAATTACAAATTGCAGCAATAGTAAATTATTTTAAATGTGGATGAATTATCTATTGGGGAGAAAGTTTGTATTGGTGACATAACATGAGGGATTGAGATATCTATTTCCTTAACCTAAGTTAAATGAAAAAAAAGCTACATGGTTGGATTTTATCAGTGAATTTTATTTTGACATAAATCACATCAAAGGAGTCTAAAAGAGGTTGATTTGGAAAACTTGAGTACTTGCATAATTGACATCAAGGAGAGGATTAAAGAGGCATTGTCTCTCAATAAACGCTACCAGTATGTAAAGAAATTTTTGTAGAAGGATCCATAGGGATCTGTGAGTAACAACCACCCACTCATTAATGAAGGTATGTTGTTGTTCAAAAATAGAAAGAATTTTCATAATGTAGTTGATTTGAGGAATCTCATCATGGATGAATTCCATAAAATACTTTACTAAAGTTACCTTGGTTATCAGAAGATTATAACATCCATAAAGAAAATATATTATTTTCTAGTATTGAATAATGTTATTCTTGAATATATTGCCAAGTGTCTGTAATCCCATCACATAAAGATAGAATGTAGGCATCCAACAAGATTGTTGCAACCAATCACAGTCCCCGAGAGGAAGTGGGAAGTCATATATATGGAATACATTACGTAATTACCAAAGATAGCTAAAAACATGATGTAATTATGGTGGTGGTGAAAAAGGTAAGTAAGGAAACTCACTTCATAACTATCAATTCCACTGACAAATCTATCGACATAGCCTAGATATTCATGAAAGAGATATTTATACTCCATGGTGTGCCTAAGAAGATTATAACAATTGAGATGCTAAGTTCACTTATAACTTGTGGAAGTCACTGTTTGTTGTTTTTGGAACCTAGTTAGATTTAGTACTTCTTATCATCCTTAGATAGATAGCTAGATGGAAAGAGTGAACAAAGTTTTGGAGGATATGATGAGAATGTATGTCTTACATCAATCAAATAAGTGGGAATATTTCCTACCATTTGGGGATTTTTCATAAAACAATGGATATTAGGAGTCACCGGGGACGAGTCCTTTTGAGGAATTGTATGGATAAAAATGAAACAATCCTATCATTTAGGATGAACCCCTAAATATAGTAGTTCAAAGAATTCATATGATTAACGAAATGTAGTAGGAAGTGGTTAAGATCACACAAAAATTTAAGGAATTCCAAGATAGGGAAAATATTTATGCATAACAATAGAGGATACATAAGGAATTCCAAGTGGGAGAGCATGTGTCTCTCTGCAACATACCAAGGAAGAGCTCACTGAAAGTAGGTTCTTGTGCCAAGTTGGAACCCAGATTTTTTGGACCATTCCAAATCTTGGAAAGAGTGGAGCTAGTGGCCTATAGATTAGAATTGCCATCCACTGTGAATGCACATCATGTTTTTCACGTTTATTTACTTAAAAATTATGTACATTATGCTAATCACATTATTTATTGGTTTTTGATACAGATGGAACCTGAAGGAGAGTTATAACTAGAGCCACTATTAATCCTGGATCATAGAAATATCGCGCTCCAGAATCGAGTAATAGAGTAGGTCAAGGTGCAATGGAAGCACTTTGGACCTAGTGAATCCACCTGGAAGATGGAAAAACAAATGAGGGTGATATAACCATTTTTTTTTATGAATAATAAAATGCAATATTTTCATGTAAAGCTCATTTTTTATTTTTTTCTTTCTAGTTACAGAGAACACCAAGGATGGTGTTTCCTTTTAGGGGATGGGGTTTGTAACCTCCCTATGTTAAATTTTAAATAAATTTTAAATAAATTTTAAATAAATTTTAAATAAATTTTAATATTGTGGTTTCCTTGAAGAGTTTGGTGACGGATCCACAATCGAGGTGAAACTTATGAGCGGTTTTGTCTAGAACCACCTAACAATTGGATTGCAATGACAGGTAGAGGAGATTCCTATGTTCCCTACTTCCATGACATGAAGGGGTACGAAATTGAATATCATTATGGAGGAACAAATAACTTGAACAAAAAATATAGAGACACATGCAAAACAGAAGGGGATTCAAATAACATAACTTTAGGCCAACAACATCAGATAATGTTAGAGAGAGAACAAATTTACAATGTAAGGACATGAATGTTGAGAACTAGAGAAATCTTGTTGAGGCTGATGGGATGTGATTCCTTGTTTTGGTGTATTGAATTTATGTAATTTGTGTGTCCAATCTTGGAATAATTAGTATAAGGATCAATGGAGATTATTAGGTGATGGGTGCTTATTGTATGGATAACAATCCATTAGGTAGGGTATCAATTCACTGGGATTCTTATTGAAAGGTTTGATAAACCACGAAGTGTTTTTCAAGAGGGTTGATAAACCACTTAGTGCCTAGCAAGTCAGTTGATAAACCACTGATATTGTGAACTATAGGTTTCTGTAATGCTTTCCTTGAGGATACAATTGATAAACCACATAAAAAATGTTCCCATACTTCTGGAGTTGAGGATTATTCTAGCTAATTCTAATTGAAATCCCTCAGATCATGGATATGGCTCACATTAGGAGAATTTTGAGGTAAAAAATGGGCCTTAAAACAAAAAATGTACTATCAAAATTAACTTTAAAAGAACCAATAGGATTCAAGATGATGATGTCATCCCTATGGAAAATATTTTGGAGGGAAAAGAAGAAAATTGCTTTTTTATTGTATTTTCCACTTTTTTCCTTATAGCTTTATTCAAATTTCAAGTGTAGAAACCCATTGGATGTGGAATTAAAATTCTGCATCCAATGAGCACCCACTCTACATACTTCTGGGTATACTCACATAGAAAAAAATTGCAAATACATGAAAAAAGTGTTTACCAAGAAGTATGCAGAATGGGTACTTATTGGATGCATAATTTTAATTATGTAGGTAGTGGGTGTCTACACTTGGCATTTGAGTAAAAATATATGGAGATAAGCCAAAAACAATATTAAAATAAGTAGTCTCCCTTATTTTTATATAAAAAATCATAACTCTTATTTTATTATTTTCTGAAGAAGTCCCATTTTAGAGTTCAAAATTCCCCTAATGGGGCTGGACGTATGGAAGAAATATTGTGGTCACAACTAGCCTATGGTTTGGTGGAGATTTGAAGTCCCACCTTCAATTTCCAACCATCTCTAGCAATTCATATATGCTTCATGGCTTGTGTATAATGGACTTAGATTATTTACCTGGACTGGTATGTTAATGAATAATGAATGGCTCTTTGTTATCTTAAATGGTTAAAGTAAATTATTTCATTCCATTGATAGGAAATAGGTCTTTATCTTATTTTGGATAAAATTTAAATACTAGATTTACGAGGATCTTAATAATGTTTCTCAATATATATATACATGAAAATGTGACTAGTTGCATGAGAACGTGCATATAACTATTGATAACAATGCTTTGATTGTGTTCATGTTATTGATTTTTTCTTTTATGTATTTCCAAATTGAGTTTATGCATGAAAAGTTGGGATTGTGAAATGAAGGAATTGAATATGGTTGCAGTGGTGTTGACTATCACTCGAAATCGAGAATGGTTTCATGAAATCCATATAATCCCTTAAGGCTTCCAAGCCTAGTCACAACGGAGTTTAAAGGTTTGTGTGCATGCCAAATGAGCCTTGTTATATTGCAAATGTGTTCAATAATATCACCAAAGAATGAAGGTATCATGCTTTCCATCAATCATGGGTTAATTACATATTACGATTCTTAATTAAAAGGTTTTGTAAGTGGGTTAAATAGTAATGTAAGATTTAGCAATTAATCACATGACACGCCCATCTTTTGGTTATAACTCCTTGGAGGTTTGTGCTACTAATAGAAGGTAAGTGGAGAGATTTTTTTCATTACACAACGAGGATATTATCGTCATGTCATGCCCATCGCTGAGTGGTAATTTTTTTGGGAAGTGGCACTATGACATAAATCATGTGAAGGAACAATATTATGTCATATGACCAGGAAATTTATGTCATGTCATGCACAATTTGGGAAATAACCTCCCTTAATCCTCGGCATTGTGGTGTGATGGCACATTGACATTGAAGCCTGATGGGGATTTAAGAGTGGACCCCCACAAAAAATCATACAATGGGAATTTTTTGATTTACATGGAGGATCAGGACCCAAAGGGACCCTAGGATTAAGCTGCGGTGGTAGGTTCCACGTAGGCCAGGTATGGCCATGTGCAATGCAACATGTAATTTTGGATGATGTGGATTGATGACGTGGTGAGAGCGTTAACATGGCGTACTTCCTACTTGACATGTAGAAGGCATAAATGGAATTTTTGTGTCACTAAGGGGGTTGGTTATAGATTCCACATGGCACAGTGAAGTCATTGGGATGTCATTGTGACATAAGTAAGGTGGTAGAGTTTTTTGAGGGCCAGTTGACAAGAGGTGCAACAAAAGTTGACCTGTTAACTAACGTGCCCTGTGCCTTCCATCTAGTGCCAGACTTTTTTGCGCCCTTCCCAGGTTTGGGCATGATGGCTCAAGTACATTCTATTGTGGCATGCAACATGGTAGCATGACAAATTCCACTTGGTGGTCCAGGTGGAGGGCTTGCTTATGTGGTAAGGGAGTTAAAAGGTTGGTATTTTAATGGTTATAACTTTTCATCCAAGCATCAGATTGAGATAAAAATTATACTTCTAGAAATATCTTGATAATCCAGTTGTGATGGTGGCATTTGTTTTGTGTTTTAAGGAAATTGGAAAATGAGGATTTTTGTGACCTCATATTCATAATAGACCTTAGAGATTAGGTAAATTTTGATGTAACACCTTCCACTGCTAACTTGTTGTTGTTGCTACAACACCCTCCAATTTTTTCCTACATTAAAATTTTGGAGCCTCCTTATTTTCATGTCATCCCTCATTTCAAGCCATTAATTTCATGCTCAGTCATGTTGTTCAAGTATTCCTTTAGGAATCCTAAGTGTTGATCTACTTGAGTTCACATGTTGATTTTTGATGTCTTCACAAGCACACTCCTTCCAAACATGAAATATAGCAAATCTATGGTTGAGAGATAGTGATTGTGCAGTCCTTAGAGATAGTGACTATGCAATCCTAGCCAAAAATGATTTATGCAGTTGTCAGTGACAGTGATTGAAGATTTCATCTCAATAGTGATTGTGCAGTTCTCACTAACAGTGTAAGGGAATCGAAAGAGAAATATTCAGATTATCCACAGTGTCATAAGAAAGTTTTCGACATTTCAAATCCCAACTGGGATCCATATTCAAGACAGAATTATTAATTCTATGAAAGAAGGAAAAAATGAGTAATAAATAGTGATAAAAAATATAAAAAGGGTTGACCAAAGAATTTTTGTTTTATTTTAAGTTTATTTTAATTATATTTTTTATTCAATAAAAAATAAATAATGTAATAAATCTACATATAGTGATTGCACACTCTTTGTTGATAGTGAGAGTGTACTTCTTCAAGTTAGTATTGTGACACCTATTGGTGGCACTGAATTCACTCTTGAATCCTAGTTTCCTGACATGCACTAAGTGCTCTAGCAAATCATAGCACTAACTACATGTTTGTTATCCTTATATCAAGAATCTAGCCTAGAGCTCATTTCACATTCATCTTTCACTTTTGAGCTCTCTGCACTTTTCAAATGCAAGGAGCATTCTCTCATTTGTGGTTGCAAATGCCCTATCTTCCATATGAGTTTCTCAACTATCACTTTTTATTTCACAAGTGTCAGTTTTTCTTTCGTTTTCTCTTACATGTGTCATTTTTTCTTGCTCTATCTTTTGTAAGTGTTGCTTTTTCCTATTTTCATTCTTGCATGTGTCACTTGTGTTTTCTTTTGTGTTTGCATGTGTCGCTTTCACTTGCTTTCTTATAGCTTGTTAAGATAACCTTGGCACACCTTCTAGAGGTAGCTCTAGTGCACTCCCTTGTGTTAGTTGGTCCTATATATCATACAGACATGTGTTGGACACACTTCCATGGCATAGCGTACCTTTTAGTTATAGTCAACACTTGTTTCGTAAACATATATCTTAAGTGTCACACTTGGAGATACGTGTCATTTTATTGTTGTTTCAATGTATGCATGTTGATTTTGGGTATTGTATATATTTTGGTCATGTGATTGGTTATATATGTCTGTGTGATAATATTCAAGACTTGTTGTATGCTCTTACTCTTACTCTCTAGTCGCACTAATCCCACACTTAGTCAGTTTTGGATTTCTCTTGGTCCTCATAACTTGTGTAATCTATGACTAATATTCATCCCTTAGCCAAATTTACTATGCATTTCACATTCCTAAGACATAGTGGTGGATTTATTACATCCTAGAACTGCACACTGCGTAATCATAAAGGACAAAATCCTTCAACTGTGCCTTGAGTAATTCTAAAGCATAGCCATTTCATCTTATTGGTTACAGTTTCCCTAATTGAAATTTTGACCAATCCTACCTAGAAATATACATTGTGCACTTCTAGTAGATATTAGGGTCATTTCTAGACCCTTGTAGAAGACAAATGCATAATACTTAGGCCCTCTCCCTCGGCTACTATGCATTTTGTAATTATAGTGCCAAATATTGTCATTCTTGTCTCCTGAACTTGTCCACTACAAAATTCCTTGACAAGAATTCCCTCCACTATGCACTACAAAATGTCTGTGAACAATGAGGTCATCTTTCATCCCTTGCAGTGCTCAACTACATAGCACCTATACCCCTCCTTTAAATAAATATGCACTGTGCATTCTCAGTGAGCATGCAGGACTTCCTTGCCTCCTAGACATTTCCATTGCAAAATCCATGAATTGGCTCTTCCTTTACACTACAAAATGCAAAATCATAGTGCCCAATCCCTCACTCCTTGCCTCTTAATCCTACTCACTACACCCAAGAATTATGCTCTTAGTTCTTTTTCAATTTCACATTGTTAGAGTCAGTTTTTCAGTGATCAAAGATAGCTCTTTTGAGAGTTTCTCATAAGGTCATTAGTAATTTTCTTTTCTTTTTATAGTTAGTCTTCAACAATAAATTTGGTCAGTGAAACAATTCCTGTCAAGATAGGCTTCTCCTTCACACTATTTGATGCAAGAGTGTTGGGCCAGAATTGTGAATTATGGATAAATCACGCTTCCCTAGACAGGTGCTAGTCTAGAACAATAGGTGAAAGACTATACGACTATTTCTCCTAACTTAGAACAGATACACAGAGAGGATTGGAGGCTTACTTGTTAAGTCGCTTCCAAATGGATCCTTCTGTCGCTTCCGTTGCAGCTTCAAATTCAAGCAGTTTGTGAGCTGAATGCTTCATGCAAGAAAGAACACTAAAACAACAGAAGATGCAATAATATAGATATCAATTCAAGCTAGTTAGCTAAATCAGTAAAGCATAAACCATATACATCAACTAAGATCTTGCAATATGGAAAATCAAGACCAATACAGATGCATATAGGGAAAAATAAGTAGTACTCTTTATTGATGATAGAAGGAGAGGTTACAACCTAGTGACTGATTTGAAGTGACCTTCCAGCAACATTCCCAAGCCTCATCACAGTATAAATATCTCTAGCAGCAGCTTCATAAATCTAGCTCTCAATTGAAAATTCTCCATCATTTCTCTACTCAAATTATTCCTTGTCAAGCACTTAGATCTGTGCTCAATTTATAGATGAACTATAGGTTGTTTTGCAATCAATAAATTTCCAAAAATAGGTAAGAAATGCTTCTATTCATGTATATGTCAAATGGACACTTGGATTTGAAGCTTGACACATTTGAACTCTTTTAAAAGGCACTGACCAAGTGGAGAATCTGGAACAATGAGAATTTCGCTCCCAATGTGACCAATGCACCTGTGACTATCGGGAAGTGCTTTGCAAAGAAGCCTTGCATGGGGATACCTGCATATGCAATGCACTTAGGCCCCTTAGAGCCTGCGTTGGTGAGCTCTCATATGTTATATAATAAGCTTTAAACCATGGAAACCTTTTCTTGATGAAATTCTTGCTAGATTTTTCTTGTTTCTTGTCTTAGGGCATGTAGCAACTGAAATGATAGGGAATGATAGACCCTTGATCATTGGTCTTGGAGATGATTTCTAGTTAAATAGGTCATTGGGAATGGTGCCCAAATTGACCTATAACAATTTCCCCCTAAATCATGAGATCTTGTTGTAGCCTCTACAACACCCTCCAAAAAACCCCCACTTTAAAAATTTTTGGAGTCCCTTGAGCACAAAGAAAAGTTAAGTAGAAAATCAGGAAGACTAAGTTGCTGAGTCGCAAATCTAAGAATTTGTGGAAACCATGACTTCGTGACCTTGCGACCTCGCGACCCTGAGGTCGCAAGGTCGCAAGGTCGCACTCCCCTCACACCACCTCACCATGCAACCTTGCGACCTCATTAATGGCCTGCATGTGCGACCCTTTTATATATTGGAGGTTGCTAGGTCGCATTTTGCATAGGCGTCAGATAGAAAAAATGGCTCTGACAGGTCAACTGGAGCACAATTTTCTTGGGTAAGTTACCGTTTTTCCTCCTGTTGTTTCCTTTTTTATTGTTCTTGCCAAATCCCTGCATTCCTC
This sequence comes from Pinus albicaulis, assembly GCA_034641835.2. Lineage (NCBI taxonomy): Eukaryota > Viridiplantae > Streptophyta > Pinopsida > Pinales > Pinaceae > Pinus > Pinus albicaulis. The sequence goes on along the minus strand of CM076570.1, from coordinate 620,600,229 downwards.
AGCCTTTAAATTGTCATTTTCCTCAACCATTGTTTTCATTTCTTGCTTAGGGTTTCCTTCTGATTCCAGTTTTCACCACACTTGCCCAACTCATCACAATTTCTTATCCAGCTTCTCATGGCCTTTTCCCTACTCCAAAAGCTATCCCTTGAATCTTTCTGGACCCATTTAGCCTTGTATTTTTCCAGTTAAAGGGAAAACAACTCCACGCCACGCGCGCCCAAAACTCCCGGCAAGCCCTAGCGCGACTTGTGACCCCGCGACCCCGCGACCTAGTCTCCAGGTCGCAAGGTCGCATTTTCTCCGGTTTCTCGAAACTTGCGACCCCGTGACCCCACGACCTAGTCGCAAGGTCGCATTTCCGCTTATTCCCAAAATTTGCGACCCCACGACCCAGCGACCCAGTCGCAAGGTCGCATCTTCATATTTTTTCACAATCCACAACCCCGCAACCCTGTGACCCAGTCACAAGGTCGCAAGGTCGCACCTTGGCCATTTTCTTACAACCTACGACCCTGCGACCCAGTAGGCCATTTATTCAGTTTTACCTGTGTCCCAGTTGAAGTAATTGATAAACAGTAATTGGTCTTATATCTTCATGGCATTTTCTTATCTTTGGAATCTTTCATGAATATGACAGGTGAATTTGAAGCAGACTTGGAATGTATACCTGTCCTCTCGGATTCCAGTGACATGGGACCTCTAGTGTCCCGGAAGAAAGAAAAACACTTGGCAGTGGAAGATGTAGAGATGGACATGCCAATCTCCCCACCCTCGATATACAGAGACACCCTTTTCACATTTTCCAAAGGGGACAGAATGCGTTGGTACCGAGTGTACCAAGAGTTCACCAAAACAGAATTACCAGAAGACCTCCTGGATTGGGATATATACTTACAGGTTAAAATATCCAAGCTACATCTCGCAGGTGCTCACTCGGCCATATTCCTGTGCCCAGAGGTGATAGATTGGATTATACAGAGAACAGATCCCAAGAAGTTCATGATCAGAGATAGTGAAGGCAAGGCTTTTGCAACGCTCAAAGGCTCAGATGCCCATGTTTATTACTCTTTGCCTGAGCAAGAAGAATAATTCATAGAAGATTGGGCCATTGCTCATGCAGTCCCTATAGTTGAAACTATAAGGAAATGGTGGGAGGAGCCTGAGAAGTTTAAGGTCAAGAAAGACCAGGAATATCCAGTGGCAAGCCTGAGAAAAGTATATAAATTAGTAGCTGCCATGCTTTTCAGATTGTACGGGCGCCCTGATGCCACCACCTTCAATGGCACATGGGAAACTCTCATGGAATATGTCACAGTGCACGGCACCCATTTCAACTGGGCTAGCATATTGATGACCTCCATGCATACAAATTTATCCTCACCATTGGCACCGGATGAAGGAATGCCCTATGAATTCTATATGGCCTCTTATTTATTGGATTCCGTCTGTTCGAGGTTTCATTTTGAGGGATGGGTACATAACTGGGATCCCAAAAAGACTCGTGCAATTCATCTGCAAACCAAGGTGTTTTGGGAATCCAGGTATAAAAAAACATAGAGCCAATATCCCAAGTGTCCATCCCTGCTCTATACAGAAAATTATTCGGCCAAGACACCCCTTGCATGTCTTGGCGAGCCAGGGAGATGCTGAGCCAAGTGGCACATTGGTTCCCTTTCGCCAAACATACATTCATCCGAGTCTTTGGCTCGTTCAGGGCACCACATGCTATGCCTCGTTTCATTACAGATAGAGTGCTCATGCAAGAGGTCTGCTTCCAAATGTCCTCGGGTTTCTCCAGGATCCTATCCAAAGGTAAGAAGAAACCTTGGCCTGCGCTACCCCTCACTATTGGCGCATACACAGTTAAAGACTTCAGAGAGGTAGAGGCAGAGGGAGAAGAGATGAAAATTTATCGCTTTGGGGCTTTAGAATACCGAACATACGACCCGGAGCGGATAGTTCTTGAACATTGCAAGAAGGCTAAATTCAAATGGAACTATCAGCATATTAAACGCCCGAGAGAAGATGAAAGAAGGAACTGGTATAATGCAGATAGACAACTTGCTCTGGGGGCAGACTCTGGCCAAGAAGACCCGAATGACCAAACCTTGGAAGAAAGGAGTCATAAATTAGGAGGTGCTTCTTCCTCTCTAGCTAAGAAGCCTCGGACTAGTATAGGGCATAGTACCTCTACCCAATAGAAATAAATAGAGGCCAAAGCCCAGCAAGAGAGAGAAAAGAAAATGAAAGAGGATGAGGATAAACGCAAGAAGATCCTAAGGGTAGAACAGAAGAAGAAGCAGGCCAAGGAGGCCAAGAAGGAAAAGGACGAAAAAGAGGCAGAGGCTGCAGTAGAATGGGCACTCAAGAAAGAGCTAGACAAAGTGGAAGATGACTGCCAGAAGAAAGCAGAGCAAGCTGTAGCAGCCGAATGGAAGAGGAAAGCCGAAATAGAAGCAGTAGTAGAAGCAGAACTCAAGCAGAAGAAAGAACATGAGAAGGCGAAAGTTGAAAGCCTACAAAGGGAAGAGGAGGAAAAGAAGAAGAAAGAAGAAGAGGATGAAATGCTAGAAGACATCGAGGTATCTCCCCTTGAGGTACCTCTAGTCAGTACACAAGCCGCGCTCTCTAATTCCAGCTCCTCCCAGGGGCAAGAGGAAGAGGTATTCTACCTCACCAGGCTCACATTCGATCAATTCTCCTTCAAAATCCGACAAGAGAAAATAAGAATCCTAGCGCAAAATCCTTCCGCCACATCCACGGTCGCAACCGAGAAAGACATAGTCCTTGATACTAGGACTAATCTTGTGATGATAACATCGGCTGGCATAGCATTTGCTATGGCCGCGAAAGAAAATGTGACCAGAATGAGTAGAGAGATCGTTTCTCTACAAAATAGACTACAAGAAGCAGAGCAGTGGGAGAAAAGGGCAGAACAAGAGAGGACGACATTGAAAGAGGAGGTTCAACAACTCCGAAGCAAAAATCCCCCTATCAATGAAGTTTCGCTTGCCATTCTAAAGGAGTGCGATGTATTAGAGGCGACCATGAGGCAAGTGTATGGGGAAATGTTCACCATAAAACAAATAGTCGCCCCATTGGTAAGATCACGAGTGGAGACTAAGCAGAAGCACGAGCAGCTAAAGGAGGCCTCAGCTGCCTTGGATAGAATGATGGACTGGACAGTGCGGTACCCTCAGGCTCTTGAGCATTTTCCAAAGAAGGATTGGATTCATACGCAAGATGCCAAAGTCTAAATCCGTATGAAAATGCAGTCCCAGGATAAGCTATCCAAGGATTTGGACAAAGTAATGTCTGCATACGAACACCTGATCAACGGCATCGACTCGATGCACATCCTTCACCACATTCCTTCGCTGGGGGCATTGGACGAGGGGAAAACCTGGGAACAAGTAGATCAAGAGATCCAGTCATTTCTGCAGCCCATTAAGCAAGCTGCTGCCACCCCCGATCTTGCAGCATCACGAGAAAATCTGGGTTAGTTTCTTGTCACGCCAGTGTGGATTTACACCAAGATCACCTCTCTTTCCAACCAGATCTCACAGAAAAGGGAAACTCTAGTCCCAAATGCTTTGGAGTGCATGCATCGGTTGAAAGAAGAGGTCCCTCTAGTTTCCCCCATAGCAGCAGAGTATTAGACCTGGAAATATTTCCTCAAAGAACAGCAGATTGATGCCCCTGACCTCATGATTGCATGCTCATCTTCATAGCTCAGTGGCAGTAAGTTGTTGGTAGCATTTAGAGGCAGGTCGCAGGTCGCACCGCCCAGCCAGGTCGCAGGTCGCAGTCTCCTTCCGGGTCGCAAGGCAGCTCAACAGGCAGGCAGGCGAAGAGTCAGGAAGCCCAAAGGGCAAGTTGTGTTGTATAAAACTCCCTCCGGTGAAAATATAAAGGATATTTTTTTTTGGGACTCAAGAGATATACAACATTGTATAGAAAGATAACACTCCTTTTGCATATGAATACAGATACCTGTTGAAACTCCTTTTGGATCTGATGTGTTTTGTTGTGCGAACACTATGAGTATTTCTATACAGTTTCAAACATCTTTTGATTATTGAAACTGCACTCTTAATGGCATCATTTATGCATTATGGTTTCCTGTACTTGTGTTAATGATGTTTAGTTTAATCACTTTCTTAATGGATGTTAATGACTTTGTTTATTAGCATTTCGTTTTATCTTTTAGGAAGTAAAGGGGCATCTCACCATAAAAAACTATTTCTTTTGTGGTCAGAATAGCCTACCAGCATAACCCCAAAGATGTGTTGCTAACAACACCTCCTTCGGCGTGTATGCTTTATTATTTGTCTTGTTATGCATAATGTTATATACGTGTTTAATGCATCAACCATGTATCTTGTATCATATGAATAAGTGTGTGTCCGCAGGTTCGATCGAGTTCTTTTGAGACCAAAGGGAAGGTGACTTAAGTGGTAGCCGGACCCACACCCAGGATGGGATCCCTATTCCAAATGGTTCAAGGTCTAATTGGGACTTTCTATCGGGGAGATCCCCTATTGTTGGCTGGACAATTTTTCCCGTCAACAGATCAAAATAATAAGAACATTTGATTGAGATGATTTACACTATGATGAGTCTGGAAATGAAGTGGAGTGGTCACCTGCATCAATATTACAATACATTACATCATGATATATCCTCTTTTGATCATAATTTCTAAGGGTAGGCATTCCCATATTCAACACATAAAAAAATCTAATAACATGTACATAATTCAAAAAGTCGTCTTCATTGGAATGTTGCCCAGATGCAGACATGCCTACAGATATAGGCCCATTTTTGGATGACAATCTGTATGTAAGGACACTATAAATATGATGTGTACAACAATCTTGAAATCGTAGCCTGGATAGCTGAAACTAGATCTGGTGTCTTCATATCTCGTTCACTCGATCATTCGGGTACAAGTCTAGCCATGTGAATATATGATTTGTAGTCAAACATGGATATACATTGTTTGATTACCAGCCAATGATGTGAGCTATTAAAAAACGTGAGAGAGCCACCATTAATGTAAATGGCCCTCAAGGTACTGCAGTTTATTTCGTAAGGAGTGAATAGATGATTTGATTTCGAACGCCAAACAAAATCTTTCGATCAAAGGTTTGGAAGCAAGGATCTTGTCGATGCTATAACAAGCCTCATGGTACTGGAATCTAATGTTTCTAAGTGAACTTCCTAGATATTGATTTGTCATCGACAGGAAGTCACCTTATTGCAAAATAGGAGTTACTGATTTCGGAGACAAGGGTATGACTTGATATAGAAATTTTTAGGGATGATGGTCATGAAAATGAAGGTTTATGAGTATTGTAGGGGGATGAGTTTTAAATCACTGGATGAATTCTCTTGAACATATCGGTGACACTATGATGAGTTGGCAGCATTGACCCAAAACTGAAGTGAAGGTATGATGAACCATAGGTGTGAATGAACCGTCAAGATGATTACCCAACCCAAACAGTCATGGACATGGAGTGAAAGAAGTGTCATGTTCAAGAGCGACTTGCTACCAAAAAGAAACTTTTCTTACTTTTCCAAAATTTTCCTTGGTCATTTGTCGACCAGTACCTCTTTATTTTTTAACAAGCTTGAGGAGGATAACATTTTCTTGATCTATAATTCAACCCTTCGGGCGAATAAAGTATCACTATTTAATAATTTAATGAGTCTAGCGATGAATGAAACCTGATTCTTTCCATGATCAACAAGCCCATCGCTATTTTATGTTTTAACTATCTTAATGACAGTGATAGCCCGATCCTTTTTCATATTTAGAGAGTCTAAAAAAGAGGATGAAAGAGAACTCCAAAAGTACTTTTTCGTAAATTTGTCACTTAGATCTGAAAAAGTGTAAAATAATATCTAAGAGAACCTCTTTGGTCATGTTTAACCAAGGTATTCCTTTTTCGTAAATAATCCATCTCAGTCCGGAAAAGGGTTAAACTTATACTGAGTAGATATTGATTCATTTACTTTAACGAGCTCGAAAAGACAAGTGCTCGGAAATATTTTCACATTACCGGAGTCTGAAAAGAGATGAAAGAATACTCTAGGGGTTTTTTTTTCACTGTTATCGAAGCTCAAAAATATATAAAAGTTCACTTCAAATCCTTTTTCGTTTTTAACAAATCTCGAAAAGTAAGGAGAAAAAGTATGCTTTGTGGTCAAGTCATTTTTTGAATAAATCTACACAACTAATCTGTTCATCAATTGTATTTCCCGTTCAGAGCAACATCAAATGGATTAAAAATACCAATAAATTTAACTTGCAAACAATTAAATGACTATAAAAAGTAGTTTCACTATTCATTTTTACCATTCCATAGTTACCATTTTCCTTTTGGAGCTCTGAACCTGATTTTGCCCCCGAACTTCAGTTATTGATTGCGGTCATTTCTGTGGACATATTTCATCATTGTTTGATCCAGGTTAGTGCCATGAACCTCCTATTCCCTTTGGTATTCATTTCATTTCCATTCTTTGCAATTTTTTATGGTTTTGAGGCCCCTAGGGTAAATTTTGCCCAAAATGAGGGCAACGCACCCCTGAATGTCGAAACCTACGTTATATAGAAGGTATAGTGAAGGGTACCTGCATTTGAAACATGTTGTCTCAGCCCAGGGAGTGCGTTGGGTGCAGTTCAAGTTTTTGATTTTCATGTTGTGCCCAAAATTTGCCTAGTTTTTCGCAATGATTGGAATATAATGGATCTTATGGTTGTATTTTAGGTTTCCATTGGATTATAATGATGATTACATGGAGGGAAAGAGAACATGAAGAAAAATATATGATTTCCTTGAATGATTCGGGTACTGTAAGAGCACTAAGAGATCATGGACTACTTAAGTACTTTAAATTGTCGGGAGTGAGGAAAAAAATAGAACTCTTAGAGTTCTTAGTTCGAGCATGGGATCCGGCGATAGAGGCATTTCAAATTAAGAGAAAAGTGGTTCCCATAATAGTTGAGGATGTGTATTTTCTCACAGGTTTGTCGAGGAGAGGTTTTCCCATTCTCTCACAGGGTCTACCATTGGAGGAGAGAAAGTGAGGGATTATGTTATGGAGTATTGCTATCCAGGGGAAGAATCTAGAAAATATGGAAAAATAAACATCCGGGATGTCAAGGATTTTCCTTTGAGAACCATACTTTTCACGATAGATAAACTTGCTGGCACCGTTACAGTACATGTAGTGAATAGATCGTATATGCAGTATGCACTAGAGTGTTTAGAGACAATAGTCTTCAACTGGTCTGAAGCTATTCTATCTCAGATAAAGGAACAACTGAATAAATCGAAAGGAGGAAGGAAGAATAATTTCAGTTATGGTTTAATCCTTATCTCCTTCGCTTTGGAAAATATTCCACTGATGTAGCCACAACATCTAACATTGGATATATCTAGTCCTAGAGATGCTCGAATGCAGAGATGGGTAGAACTCATGGGTCAGCATGCAGGCCAATCAACTGTTGTGTTCTCTATTTCATTTTTCGCCTGGTTCCGGTGACAGATCATTTCCATTTATGAGTACGCATATGCTGGCGTCAAATTCTAAGGAGATCTAGATCTAGTATTACTAGAAGGTGCTCAGTGGTGTGCAATAGGTAAGAATGATTTGACCATGTTTTTTTATTTTTCTAAGGTTTATACAATGTTTTTGTGTTTTTATTTCTTTCCAAGACTAAACTAAATGTTTGATGTAATGTAGATATTGGTCGTGTTCAACCAGTAGAAAAACCAGAGCGCGAAGCAGATGCACCAGCAGAGACGACTGTCGGGAGAGAAGTCCTTCAGGACATTGATATGGCTGAGACTCTTGCTGAGCTTCAATAGCACATATAGGGGTTGACCCTCCAAATTTCGGATTGCCGGATTGAAGAGCTTCCCATGCGATTGCAGTGACACACTATTGGGGTTCCTAACCGTTGGATGCAGTTACTTTGTAGGATTGCTAGATCTATAGCATGTTACCATGAGCACCACTAGTTTACTTGTGACATTTTTCATACATTTTGAGGTCAGATGACCAATGTGTCTTAGGCAAAAATTTTGTAAAAACCTATAACTACCTATCTATATTATTTCAGAGTTTTTCCCATGTTTAATGCACAATCTTATTTAGTGATGTGACTGCTTTATTTACCCATGTCGCAAATTTCTATCTAAGACTTGATTGGCTAATGAATCAGTTAAAGTGTTCAAATTTATGGAAATATGTTGATATTGAATGAAATCAAAATGTCTCTCCAAAAGCCGAACTCTTAGGAACAATCTAAGAATTGTTGGCTTTCTAACAATATAAATACTAGTAAGTTGTAATACCACAAGTTGTGAGTCTAACCTTATGATTATGTGGTTAATACCAAATGAAATGGCATCAGAGAGAAGTTCGATCAATGCTCTATACTCAGTGATATTTATCATTGATCTACCAATACAAATCCCTTGAAAACTCACTAACTCATCGTTCGGAGCGAAAATGGCCCACGCTGCAGAGGATAGATTCTGCATACTACGACTAGCACCATTAGCATATACAACAAATGGTTCCAAATATTCAGTCATCTGCGATGAAATGTAAAGCAGATTACTAATGTTAAGAAAACTCTAAAACCAAATTAATATAGTGAATGCAAATCAACAGCACATAAACAATATAATACAAAAAATTACAACGCTCATGATTAAGCATAGTAACATTTCAAATACAACCCATTTCTAGGTTGTGCCAATGGAATCCCATCATAATCAACTAACTCATAGGCACCCTTAGCAAGAACTCTTTTGACAATATAGGGGCCATGCCATGATGGTTTGAATTTCCTTGTACCTATTACATCAGCTTCTTGATCATAAAGAAGGACCAAGTCACCCTCTAAGTAGATGCAAGGCTGGAAATTTTTGTTGTATTGCACCTTTATACGTCTCTTATGCGCTTTGTTGGCCAATTGGGATTCAAGATGCATTTCATCTAGATGGATGAGGTTAAGGAGACACGCTTCTTCTTCTGAGGTGTCAGGTAACAAGTCTATCACAAGTTTTAACGGTGATATTTCACATTGGATTGGTAAGATAGCTTCCAGACCATACACCAATTGAAAAGGAGTAAATCCAGTTGTGTTTCTCACCGAGGTTTGATATGCCCACAAATCGGAGTACATGATCAAGTGCCAGTTTCTTTTATAGACTCCTATCATTCGTTGAAGAATTCGTTTAAGAATTTTGTTAATAGCCTCAACTTGTCCATTTGGTTGTGGATAATAAGGAGTAGAATTATCATGTGACAATCCTAACTTGGAAGTCAATTCAAACATCATATGGTTACGAAAATGCTTCCCATGATCCGTAACTATAGCCTGTGGGACCCAAAATCGTGCAATAACGTGTTTAAAGAAAAACAATGCAGTTGTTTGTCCTGTGTTGTTGAATGTAGGCATCGCTTTGGCCCATTTGGTAAAATAGTTGACTACGAAAATAATATAACCATGCTCCCCCGGACAAAGGAGGGTTACAGGTCATGAAGTCAATACCCCATTTCGTAAATGGTCTAGCAGAGACAGCAGGATCCATTGGCGCTGGCAGTTTGCGGATTTTACGATAAAAAATATGGCATCCTTGACAACTTCTGACTGCGAGGATGCAATCTCAAAAAATAGTAGGCCAAAAGTAACTGGCGTAGAGTATCTTCTGCGCAGTAGCATATCCAAACAAATGTCCACCACAAGCCCCAGCATGACAATCATTTAACACTTTTTCGGCCTCCTCATAGGTGAGGCACCTCCTTAAAATGGTATCGACACCACGACGATAAAGTGTATCACCGATGATCAGATAATATTTGGCTTGGTATCAAATACATCACTGATTAGAACAAGAGGCATTAGGTTGAAAAATTTGGGCTTGGAGATAAATGATGAAATCTCCATACTAGGGATCAGATGATCCAATCAGAAATAGAGACTCGTCTAAAATAGATGGTTCCGACGTAGTAGCAGTACTATCAGAGGGAAGGGCACAGAGAAGCTCAGCCAAAACGAAAGACTTCTTTGAATTGGATTTGATGAATTCCAAATCAAATTCCTACAAAATGACAATCCATTTTGAATATTTTCCCCCCAGAAATTGACATGATAAGATGTAAGTCATGGGGTTGCAATCTGAAACTATTGTTGTTTTTCAGAGCAAGATATAATGGTGAAATATTTGGATAGCTTGAACAATTGCCAAGGCAAGCTTTTCCACATACGAGTACTCAAATTCTGTATCATTGAGATTACGACTCAAATAATAGATTAAATGTTCAATTCCATCTTCTATTTGGACCAAAACCATAGCGATGGTCATTTCAGCCACGATGATATATAGGAAATAATCATTTTGATAATTAGGGGGATAAATTAATTACGCTCGGACAAAATTTTCCTTGAAAACATCAAAAGAAGCTTGCACAACTTGGTCCCAATGGAAGGGAACCCCATTTTTCAATAATCGAGTAAATCCTTTAGCCATTTCAGTGTAGTTTGGAATGAACCTTCTCAGGAATTTAGCCTTTCCTTAAAGTTTCTGTATATGAAGTAAGTTTGATGGTGCAGGAAAATCAAGAATGGCATGTACCTTCAGTGGGTCTATTCGAATTCCTTCTTTTGAGGCTACGAATCTGATCAATCGACTAGAACCAACACAAAACACACATTTGTGTGGATTGAGGCGCATCTTGTAGTGTCAGCAGCGTAAGAAAACGACTCTCAAATGCATCGGGTGATCTGTTTGATTTCGTGAATGCGTTGGTAAATCATCTAGATATGGTTGAACAATGTGCTTGATGTCATTGAAAGCATAATCCATTACTCTTTGAAAAGTTACCCCAGCATTCTTTAAACCAAACGGAAGTTTCCTATATGCGAATGTGCCCCACGGACAGATGAATGTTGTCTTATGTTGGTCATCTTGGCGGATATTGATTTGATTGTAGCTGGAAAATTCGTCCATGAATGAAAATATTTCGCATCCAGCACAATCATCAATAATGTGGTCGATAAAGGGAGTAGGATAGTTGTATTTTGGACAAGCCTGATTGACATCCCGATAATCAACGCACACTCTAATGGTTCCTTGTTTTTTCATAACAGGAACGATATTGGAAACCCACTCAGTTAGTGGAGTACAGTAAATGAAACCAGCACGCAAAAAAATTTCAACTTCTGCTTTGATGGAAACGACTTTCTTTGGATGAACAAGACGAAGCCGTTGATGCATCGGTTTGACATCAGGATACATATTTATAGTGTGTTCAACTATACTAGTATCTATGCCTGGAATTTCCTCGTAAGACCAAGTGAATACATCACGAAATTCATGAAAAAGAGAGTGATATGAATCAAGTTCTGATGGAGAACAAGATACACTGACATGAATATTTTCTACAACACCACGTTTGGTCGAAATATCGATAGAAACAATTTCTTCGATATTTGATAAATTTCGCTAAGAGTCAATTACATTAAACGATAAAGAATTCGAAAAGAAAGTTTTTATGGATGGGTGATATAGTTCACTGAGATTAATTTCTTCATAATCAGGAATATGGGAACAATGATGATAATCTTCCGATGGTTCTCCTTCTAACATCATAGCTTCCAAAATATTTTCATCTGTCAAAAAATTTGAGGAAAATGGATCAGATGGAGTACCAAAATCTAATGAACGATCAACCCAAACACTCGGCGATGCTGATTTCGGATTTTCCACCCAAGCCAAATGGATTTATTGTTATGCCAGCTCAATAAGATTGGGCGGTAAAACGTCATCTAGCATAGAAATATCAGAATCACCTGTACTCTCCCTTAAGCCAGATAGAGTGGAAGAGATCATGTAGCAGGTCTCTATGCTTGCAATTTCTACCGACGTCGTAGGTGGAGGTAATGCAAAGGTTCCCATAAGAGTGGAATCCTTTAAGAGTCCTACACCAATGTTCTGAATTTCTAGTTGGGGTAAGTGAAAAAATGGAACACTTCTAGTTACCTGCGAAGCAGAGGCAAAAAAGGATAATTGATTAATGACTGTGCTTGTACCTTTATGTGGAAAGGAAATCATCCTAAAGTATGTAGAAACAATGGAAGTCATTGCATATACTCATGGTCTTCCGAGTAAAATATTATAGTCAAGGGGTCCGTCAACAACCTCAACATCAATACTTACTGTTTTTCCCCCTAATTCAACATGCAGGTTATTGATAATACCACAAGGTTTATATGTTCTTCCATCAAAAGCCTTCAACGTCATTGATGATTGTGATAATCGCGGTCAGCCAAGTGACTTCCAATAGTTTAGAGATATAATGCACGTAGATGCTCCCTCATCAATAATAGTGTGATGAACAAGGTGATTGAGAACATTTACTTGTATGGAGAATGCCAATTTTGCTGGTAATTGCGGCACATAGCCCATATGATTAAAGACGACAAGATTAGAATCAGTTGGATCAATTCCACCAATGGTCGACAATAAATCCTGCTTGTGGGAGGGACAATTTTGTAATACCTCAAGAGGAGACATAGTTGAAGGAAATTGAGCCAAATCTTCAACTATATTATAATTTTGTGCAGCTCTTGCTCGAGGATTATATGTCGATTTATGAATTACTCCCTTTGGTGGCTTAACTGTCAATTCAGGAATAACAGTAGGTGGTACTGATTCATTAGATGGATTTGTTGTTGAGGTAGTAGGTTGATCAATGGCCAGACTACCATATTATTTATTCCGCGTCGACACCAAAATACCTTGTGAAGGTTTTTTGGTGGATAACATTAACACTTGGGAACTAGGAGTTGGATTAGTAGCAACCAAATTTGTGTCTGAATTTGGAAATGGGTCTGTCAACACAGCTGATGCATGAGAAGGCTTGATAATTTTTGAGACTTCAGCATGGTGAGGACAATTCCTAACAAAGTGTTCCTCATTACAGATTATGCATGGATAACGAGGTTTCTGTGGTCCAGACGTTTGATCAGATGATCTTTCCTGTGGGTTAGAAGTTTTCTTTTTCTTTGTTTTCCCCTTTTTCTTACGTCCTGTTTTCTTGTCACTTTTTCCTTTTCCAAATGACACAGCATTAATTTCGGAAGTAGGAGCAGGATCAGATGCAATAGCGTGGTGTGTGTTTGTAGTGCCTATCAAGCCGTCTCTGGCATGAGAGTCCTTTATTTGAGGAGGAACATTGAAAATAGATCGCGGCGCATTAGGAAATTTTTCATAGAGCATGCCAGAATGAGTGTAAATCAAGTCTAAATATTGGGCACGAGCGATAACTTGCTCTTCTGTGACGATGCCACCTTTAGCCACATCCTCAGTTATATATGGTAACAAGGACTTAATGAACCATTCAACAAGGAGTTGATAGGGAAAAAATTTATTAACCATTTGTTGATGGCGACGCCACTCATGAATATGATCGGAAATGTGGGTAGCATTAGTCTGTTTGAAGTTGGTCAAGAGTTCCGTTCCATTTTTGTATCTGATCAATAACCAGAAATGGGTCAAAAAGACAGTAGCTAAAGCAGTGAAATTCTCGAAAGAAGCTCTAGGTAACTCAATGTACCATTTAGCAGCCAGACCTGTGAGCGTACGCTAGAGAAGACGTAGTCGAAAAGAATCATCATTTAGGGAATTTGATGAACACCATAAATGATAAGTCATGACATGAGTCGATGGATCTTCTCTAGGGTTTCCATTGAATTTAGGAATATCAGAGGGTAATTTATGAGGTATCACCAGCCGCCAAGGAGCATAATTGATAGGATCATTAGTTAGATGGTTTAAATCTAGTAATTCCAAGGTTGCAACAAAATGCAACTATCTATTAAGGTCAGGTTGAGCATATCCAGGGTAAGATGGAATTTCTTGGGCAACAGGTCTTTGAGCACCAGCATATGGAATTTTCTCCTGGTAACCCAGATAGGGGTTATTTTTCATAGAAAACGCTTGAGAATTCTGTTGACCAAAACCTGGATATGATACTTGTTGAAATGAAGTTTGAGGCATTTGCGTTTGTGGCTGCTAAGGGGTCTGTCCACCAATGTTATAACCCAAATTAGTATAATTTGGATTTGGTTGATATTTATAACCAGGTTGCATTTGTGACATCCCATAAAATGGTACACCAACTTGTGAATAAATGATTCTTGATACAGGTTGTTGTAAATTAACCAAAGGATTTTGAGTCTGTGGACCCAACATTTGATGATATTGAGTCGAAGAACTTGCCTGATAAGGTTGATGTACAATATTTTGATTCTGTAATAGGGGTATAGATGTATTAACAAGTGGTAATGAAGTGGGTGTAACAGGTTGAACTGGTTGATACGAGTGTACAACCGTTTGCGGTTGGATAGGAAAAGTGGGCTGCCATTGACAAACATTCATGCTAACATTAGTTTGACCAAAACGTGACTGAGTACTGTCATATTGGGTGACCAAAGGTTGCCCCCCAGCATAAGGAGGATAATAAGATGGAAAATAATTTTCTCCAAATGTTGGGAGTCTAGTTGATATGGTACTTAAAGGAATTGACCCAAAAGGACTGAATTGATATTGCCCTGATGATGTGTGTAATGAATCAAGTCGTTCAGTACTAATGATAGGACTACCAGTTAAAACAATAGATGATGATATTGAAAAATACCATGAATGTGAAGATGCACCAAAGAAAGTGCCAGAAAATGATTTGTAACCTGTTGGGACCAAAGGGCCACCATGCAAATATGACTCTGGTGAAGTTGTGAACATCAACAGAGTAGCGAGGGTAGGAGCTGATGTAATTGGAACAGCAGACCCAACCGAAGATGTTGGCTCAGACATGGTTGTGTGACGAAATGTATACCTTCGAAAATCGACGGGAGATTGAATAGCAATAGCGTCAATAAAAGCAGATGGAAACGATTGAGGAAGAGACTTGTACAGGTAAAGGTCCCCCCCAAAATGGGTTGGAGTTAAAGGTGTATCGTCTTGTGGGATTTCTTCAATCGCAATTAAACCAGGAGGAAGAACTTCATCGTCAGGCCCAAAATATATTTCAGATAGTTGACTATGTGATATAGGAGTTTTAGTGGCTACAAAAATTTGTGGAGTGACCAAGGTAGGAATAACTTCCAGTTGTTCGACTTCAGGATTCATATTTTCTGGCAAAGAAGAGACATGATCTGGATCAATTTTTTATTGAACAATGTCGGGTCCAACAGGTATGGTCTCAGTGATTGAATGGATCGTGACCACGGGTAGTTGTGAAGAATTCGTTTTGACAACAGTAGATGATCTGGGATGTGTGGAAACAATTTGAGCTAACTCTGGTTTAAAAAATGATGTTTCTCCAGTGGTACGAATTGTACTTGATTTGGCAGATCGTGATCGCCTTCGCCTACCAGAAGTAACTTCCGGTGGTAAAGGTGGTTTTAAAGCTAATATATGTAAATGACAGGGGATATGATTTTGTTCTTCCATGATTACTGATTTATTTTAACCAAAAAAAAAGAGGGCAATGCTAGGCAAAAGGGTTTACCAAGAAACTGTGAACTGCAGCATACCTCCTGCCGAACCAAGAAGTACGGGCAGGTAATCTCCCCGAATGTTGTGTTTAGTGTATCAAAATTTCAAGATGGCCAACTCGGTTCACTATGGATGGATAGCACCTAAAATTTGTCCTCCCAAATATACCTGAAGGTACGTGGAGGCCCAATTCCATATTAGTGCTATCTGATGTGAAACCACACAGTGAGAGCACCCCTTTATACTTATCGTACTGTAACATCGCCTGATATACCCGAAAGTACGTGGATGAGCTATGATATACTTACATACATGGAGTGAGGTATCACACTCGGAATGTATCGCAGACAAGTTAACAATAGTTTCTATGTTTTATGACATCGGAACACGTCTCTAGCCTAAACCTTCTAAATGATATTGTTATGGTTCCAATTCATTTTTAAGTAAATTGAGATTAATTTTATGTTGATATTTCTTAACAATTTTCCTTTCAAAGGTTCACCATGATGATCTATATGAAATTCCTAAAATGCAAGCTAAGAATGATAAACAAAATTTCACTTTCAGCTTTTTCAATGAAGAACCTAGCTACTAAGGGAAGAGAGCAAATATTTCGTGAGCAAACAAATCAATGAACAAAAACAAAATCAATGAATTACAAACTAAATAAAAATTTCCTAATGTTCCTTTTGCAAAACACATACAAATCTACATGCAAATGCAAGTTTTTCTTTTCAGTTTCCTTAATGTTATGAATGCAAAAAAGAAACTAGGTGCACTAGATCAATAATTCAAATGCTTTTTACTTTCGAGAAATGAAGAATACAAACAACAAATTCTCTTTTGAAGGAAAAACTAGGATTTCAACAATAATTTCTCCTATCAAGGAAATGAATATTTTATGACAATTTCCTATTTAGAAAGCAAATGATTCTTAATGCAACCATAAAAAATACTTTGAAATCACCTTGTCAATGATAAAGAATTTTTTTTTGAAAGAAACATTGAAAAAAATTTCAGTCAAAGGAGGAAGAAGTATATAGATTCATTGGTCAATTGAGCATCAAACTTTTTAGAACACATAAGAAAACAAAACTGAAGCCAGTTGCAAAGTAAAATTCAAGGGAATCTGGGTACTTTTAGGAGTCAACGCAGTCTCCAAGGGGAGATAGTGCTCTGCAATGCAGGCTAGAAAGGGAGACAATGCTCCGCAAAGCATTGTGTCCAGTCTAAGGGTGCGTTGGGCGCAGTGTTGAATGAAAAATACTACTGTTTAACTCATTGTATTTGCAAATTAGGCTCTGAAAAATATTAATATTTATGTGTAACAACTATTGGGTGGATAAAAAAGGCAAATCAGAGGCTAAAACACCTAGAACTAAGAGAAATTATCCCCAGTGGAGTCGCCAATTTGTTGGGCCAGAATTGTGAATTACAGATAAATATCACTTCCCTAGACAGGTGCTAGTCTAGAACAATAGGTGAAATACTATACGACTATTTCTCCTAACTCAGAATAGATACAGAGAGAGGATTAGATGCTTACTTTTTCAGTCACTTCCAAATGGCTCCTTCTATCGCTTCCATTGCAGCTTCAAATTCAAGTGGTTTGTGAGTTGAATGCTTTCTACAAGAAAGAAAACTAAAACAACAGAATATGCAATAATATAGATATATATTCAAGCTAGTTAGCTAAATCAGTAAAGCATAAACCATATACATCAACTAAGATCTTGAAATATGAAAAATCAAAGCCAATACAGATGCATATAGGTAAAAATAAGCAGTACTCTTTATTGATGATAGAAGGAGAGGTTACAACCTAGTGACTGATTTGAAGTGACCTTCCAGAAATTTTCCCAAGCCTCATCACAGTATAAATCTCTCCAGCAGCAGCTTCACAAATCTAGCTCTCAATTGAAAATTCTCCAGCATTTCTCTACTAAAATTCTTCCTTGTTAAGAACTTAGATCTATGCTCAATTTATAGATGAACTGTAGGTTGTTTTACAATCAATGAATTTCCAAAAATAGGCAAGACATGTTTCTATTCATTTAGATGTCAAATGGACACTTGGATCCAAAGCTTAGACATGTGAACTCTTCTAGAAGGCACTGGCCAAGTGGAGATTTCAGAACAATGAGAATTTCGCTCCTAATGTGACCAATGCACATGTGAATGTCGGGAAGTTATTTGTAGAGCAGCCTTGCATGGGGCTACCTGCATATGCAATGCACTTAGGCCCCTTAGAGCCTGTGTTGGTGAGCTCTCATATGTTATATAATAAGCTTCAAACCATGGAAACCTTTGCTTGATGAAAGTCTTGCTTGATTTGTCTTGTTTCTTTTCTTAGGGCATGTAGCAACTGAAATGATAGGGAATGATAGACCCTTGATCATTGGTCCTGGAGATGATGTCAAGTTAACCGGGTCATTGGGAATGGTGCCCAAATTGACCTATAACAAGGAGCATCCAGACAATTGCCAACAATGTGATTATGTGTTCACATGTTGTGGCCAAACAAGAAGTGGGAAAAGTTGATCATTAATAGTTTAGTTAGATTTAAATGTGTGAAGTTAGTTGGTTTTAATGTCCTATATTAAATAGGAATAGAAGTAGTATTTGGTTCTCCCTGCTAGGAGATTTAGAAAATATATTAGGATTGATAGGATAATATAGGGTTGGTTTAAAAGCTAATAAATGAAAAACCGCTTTCACTTAGATGGAAGTGTAGATAAGTGTGTGAAGTGTGATAGGGTAGAGATATTGAAGTGTGAGAAGTTTGTGAGCTATGTGATAGAGGAGAGAGAGAGAAGAGAAGTCATTGAATGTAAAATCCAGCCACTGAAGGGCTCGGATCTATGTAATTACATTTCTAATAATTCCAAGTGTTGTGTGTTTAAATTCTCATGTTTGTGTTAAGTTTCAATCTTTAATTCGTTGTTAAGTTGAATATCATGTTATCCCATAGCATATGAAAAGAATTTGATTTGTGAGGCGAACAAACAAAGACTTGGTGGATTTCTATGTGAAAAGACTTATGCGAAGTGGACCAGTGAATGCGTAGTAGAGACTGTTAGATCTGACAAAAGACCAACGGTGGAGATTAAATCTCTTTGAAAGTGATTTCGCAAGTCACATAATTTAGCGTTTCACACTAAGGCCTTAACTCATAAGTTAAGTGAAGTGTGATGCAAAGTAGAGTAAAGGAGAGCGAGGACCATTAGATTGGGCATAGATAATTGGTGGATGAAAAATCGCACAGTTTAACCTGTATTGTTAATAATTCGCAAGTTAAGTTGTTTTATTTGTGATGTAATGAAGGGGAGCCACCTGTCGGCATAGCACTCCAGCGCATATTGAAAAATCACGGAATTGCAAAAGGTGTTAAGTGTCGAAATATACAAGAAGGTAAGTTTAAGGAGTTGCGAAGTGGAAAGTTATAAGAATTGCGAAGTTGTGCTTGGTACTGATTGGTCCATTCGGTGTGTAGAAATTTTAATAAAAATTATGCATTTCCTAGATTCTCCTGATCTAACAATTATATGCCATTGTTAAATACAAAATTGATTCTACAAAAATTCTTACAGAATTTAAAACATGATCGCCAATTGCAATATCAAGAAGAAAGATCAATCACACATAACATAGATGTTTTTACTGGGAAAGAATAAAGCTAAAAACCCCACTATCATATATTATGTATATATCATGGATCATGAAACAATTTCATAAAAAACTCTAATCCAAGAGCTCTCATTACAATATACAATTGTCTCACACTGTCATACAAAAATTGGCAAATACATGCGCCAATTTACTGCCTCCAGACAACCTGCGTCCACTGTGCAATACCTGCTGACAACAATCCCTGAATGAATGGAATTATTCTTGCCTTGACTGTGCAATCCTCATGGGCACATCCAATGTGTGTGTGGTTTCATGAGTGCACCCACTAATGTCACAACTGATAGTCAAACTATCCCTTTCACCTACATCTCAATTAGGTCTCCACTGGATCAACATGCATGTAGTTAACAATAGTAAATATTTAGTTGCATGTGAGACCACTGATTGTGAATTAATTAATAATTAATCCAGTGATCTTGCACTAGTTTATCTTCAGTTACAACTAGCACAACTGAGTTTAACTCACTTAACTTAGTTAAACTACTTTACAACTCAGATAACTACACATCCAACTCTGTTACAACTTTGAATCACTCAGTTACATCTAAGTCCACTTGCATGTCCCACCAACCAACCTTTGAACTCGAATTTCCTATAGATAACTGATTTTCCACTTTAGTTAACTATTTCCAAGTTCTCATTAAGAATAGATTATTGTTTATTGTCCAACTATTATTAAGTGATAATAATAGTCGACATGCATCTATAAATAGACATGCAATCTATAAATAGAACTCGCACATACATATATAAATAGAACATCATATATAAATAGAATTTTCTCATCATCTATAAATAGAAATCATCTATACATATAATTTTCTCATGCATCTAAAAATAGACTTCCACCTAAAAATAGCCTGAGGCTCCATCCTAGTGTAGGTGCACAATTTTCACTAGGATCTTCTTGTTGAATCTCAAAAGTCCCTCTCAACAAGAAATGCATTATCCTTCACCCTGATCATGTCTCTATGGTAATCGAATTTTCTCCTGGTGAGCGCCTTCATCAAAATATCAGAATCCTGATCTTCCATAGGAATGTACTGTAGAAACATGATCTTCCACTGCACACAATCTCTGATATGATGATACTGTATATCTATATGCTTAGATCTATCATGAAACACAACATTAATTTAAATTTTAATGAAACTTTGATTATCACAATGAATCACTGTTGGATCTCAATGAGAACCAAACAAACCAACCAGGATCTTTCTCATCCAGATAGCCTCACATGCAGCTTGACTTTCTACCATGTACTCCACTTTCGCTGAACTAAGTGCCACATATCTCTATTTCTTGTTGTACCAAGAAGCAGTTGTAGATCTGATACTAAAGATCCCCCTGATGTGCTCTTTCTATCTTTTGGGTTACCCTCCCAATCTACATCTGTGAATCCATACAACTTCACCTCATCCGCCTATCTGTACCATAAGCCATACTCAGATGTGCCCCTAAGGTATCTCAGGACATGCTTTCATGCCTTACAAAATATATTGGTAGGCTTAACGATCACTTGACTTAGCTGGTTAACCGCATAGCATATGTCTGGTCTCGTATTCACTAAATACATTAGAAAACCCACTAACTGTCGATAGATAGTATCATCCACTACCTCTCCAGATGTAGCAACCTCTTTCCTCCAATTTCCTGGAAGAGGAGTATCCATTGGTTTGCAACCCTCCATGTGAAACTTACCCAGTATCTCCCTTGCATAATTTCCTTGAGACATAAAAATTTCACCATTTCACTACCATATTTCCAATCCAAGGAAATAATGAAGGAGGCCCATATCCTTCATCTCGAACTCCTTTACAAGGTCCTCCTTGCATGAGTGTATCAGCTGCTCATCACCAGTCAGTATTAAATCATCAACATAAAGAACAATAATTAAAATATTACCCTCCACCACAATTTGGTATAGGTTTGCATCTGTCTCATGCTTGGTGAAGCCAAGTTCAGTGAAATAGCTGTCTATTCGAGTGTACCAAGAACGAGGTGCTTGCTTCAGCCCATACAATGCTCTTTTGAGTCGACACACATGAAAATTGCTGCTAAAGATCTCAAATCCTTCATGTTTCTCTACGTAACCCTCTTCCTCAATGATCCCATTGAGAAACGCAGTCTTCACATCCATCTGATGAATGCGCTAACCCATCTGCGGTGAGACAGCAAGGATGGTCCTTATGGAAGAATACTATGTGACAGGTGCAAAGGTTTCTTCATAATCAATCCCCTCGATCTGTGAGAAGCCCCAGGCAACAAATATGGACTTGTATTTCTCAACACTCCCATCAGTAACTTTCTTTACCTTGCAGATCCATCTCGACCTACCACTGATTTATCAACCGGCCTTGGAACAATTTCCCAAGCACTATTTATAACAATGGAGTCATACTCCTCCACCATTTCATCTACCCATTTGGGCTCTAGCACTGCTTCCTGAAAGGAAGATGGCTCATTCACAATACATTTTCTCATAAGAGCCATGTATCCAGTAAATCATTCAAGAGACTATCTTTGTCTGTGCTGTGAAGTAGGGGCTCCTACATTCTACGCATCATCAAGTCTCAGCCTATCAGCTTCTATGGTATGACTTTTTCATGTTCTGATGTTTGGCTCTGCATGAGTGGACTCCTCCACTCCATGAACCTCCTCCTGTGGTTGACCCACATCTAGAGACTCATCTTTGGTACCTAGTAGTTCCTCCTCTGCATGCAAGTCTAGCTCCCTCTCAAGCGACAACCACATGGATTTCCCCACATGGCTTATATCCTATCGCATAACAATCATCTTACTATTAGGAAAATACACACGATAATTATGGGGTGTTTCCGTGTACCCCACAAATATCCCAACTTTAGCAGTTAGCTCTAGCTTCTTCCTGGCATTCTTGGTCACATGCACATAAAAAAATGAGCCAAAAATCTTAAAGTGAGAAACATCTGGTTTCTTACTAGTGAAATCTTCTTCAGGTGTACTCATGCCAAGTACTCTATGAGGACAACGATTTTGCACATAAACCGCAATGTTGCATGCTTCCGCCCACAAATGCATTAGTAGGCCCTGATCATGCAACATTGCTCATGCTGCACCCATGATCGTTCTATTATTCCTCTCCGTGACCCCATTTGGTTGTGGGTTATGAGGCGCTATGAGTTCTCTTCGAATTCCTTCTTTTCTGCAGAAGTCTTTGAATTCGTTAGAGATGTATTCTCCACCATTATCGCTCCTCAAAGCCTTCACTTTCTTCCCCAACTATTTCTCCACCAATGCCTTAAACTCGAAGAACTTTGAGAATTTTTTATCCTTTTTTGCATGAAGAAGATCCAACATTTACGAGAAAATTCATCAACAAAAATAACATAATACTTATGTTTTGTTGTCTAAGCAACTGATAATGGTCCACACACGTTTGTATGAACTCTCTCCAGGATCACCGAAGCACAGTTCTCCTTTTCATGAAAGGTGGAATTTACACGCTTCCCCATGGTACAACCCTTGCAACTGATATAATTGAGCAAGTGTTCACATTGGAAGTCCAGTAGATATTTTCTGCATGACTTTCAAGGCTCCATGATGAATATGACCCAATCGCCTGTGCCATAATTCGCCCTCATCCCGGCTCACTACTTTTTCTACCTTGTCCATCATGGAAGTGCAGCCATCTACCTCTAGCTTGTAGAGATTCTTAACTTGAATCCCTATCCTCTTGACTTGACCCATTGTTTCATGTCTCAGGAAAAATTTTCCATCACTGAAAACAACATCATAGCCTCTTTCCTCCAACATTGTGACTAAGGCCAAGTTTTTCTTCAGACCTAGAACATGCATAACATCTTTTAATTGAAATGGTTTACCTAACTCCCTCTCAAAGGTAATGGTACCAATTTCAGTTACATTGTATCATCCATTTTCACCCATATCTATATGCATTTGGAAATCTTTCTCCTCCAAGTCACTGAAAAGAGCCTTATCTCCCCTAATGTGGAAGGAAGCGCCACTATCCAAATACCACACTGATCCCAATGCACTTGAAACCATGCATGCAATCAAAGAGAAGTCAAGTTCAACTTGTGATGCAAGGGCTTCACCAGCTGCAGTTCCAACAACCTTATTGTTCTTCTTTTTTTGCAGACAGTTAGTAGCGAGATGCCCATGTTCGTGACAGTGAAACCACTTCACTTTGGAAAAATCCAGCTTCTTGCCTTTACACTTATATTTTTATTGGAATTTCTTCCCCTTCCCTTTCCTTGCCTTGGCAACCAAATCACAATCCTCTTCATCATCATGCTTTGATGAAGAGCCATCTCTGGTGTTCCGCTTGAACTCCTCCTGCACTAGATCTGACCACAATCATTCCCAATATGACAGTT
The DNA here is from genome assembly GCA_034641835.2 of Pinus albicaulis. NCBI lineage: Eukaryota > Viridiplantae > Streptophyta > Pinopsida > Pinales > Pinaceae > Pinus > Pinus albicaulis. The sequence goes on along the minus strand of CM076570.1, from coordinate 620,576,570 downwards.
TTTCCCATCCATTAACAGTATTCATAACTGTGCCAACTATTAGGAAGTCCCAAGAGATCCAAACTCACCAAATCATCATCAGCAATAGTTATTCCCACACTCCCTAATTCATCCCGACATTGGACAAACTTTGTGGGATACTTTGGAATGTTGTCGCCCTTTTCCATCTTGATCTTCCTGAGTTTATCTTTCAGTGCCAATTTCCTATGGTCATTGTTTCTTTGGAAAAGATCCGTCAAATCCTTCCACATAGCATATGGTGTGGATTTCCCATGAAGGCTTGAGACAATGTGGTCTCGTACACCTTCCAATAGAATCCTTCTCGCCTTTGCCACTTTCTTTTTCCATGCATCAATTAATGCAGCATCCATCGAAGTGGGCTTAGGAACATCACTTTCGATGAATTCCTTCAATCCATTATATTCAAGCACCGCCTCCATGCTCTCCTTCCAGGAAATGTAGTTCGAGCTGCCCTAGAGTGCATACTCTTTCCGCAAGCCATTCAAAGCCATTTCAATGTTTACTCAACTGTAGCACCAAGAAAATATTTCTGCAAATTCAATTTTTTTCCACCAACAAACTTAGATCCTGCTTCAAAATTTCAATCTTCTGTGCTCCAATACCATGTAGAAATTTTAATACAAATTATGTATTGCATGGATTCTCCTGATCTAACAATTATATGCCACTGTTAAATACAAAATCACTTCTACAAAAATTCTTGCGGAATTTAAAAAACGATCGCCAATTGCAATATTAAGAAGAAATATAAATCGCACATAACAAAAATGTTTTTACCAAGAAATTATAAAGTTAAAAACCCCACTATCATATATTATGTATATATCATGGATCATGAAACAATCTCATACAAAACTCTAATCCAAGAGCTCTCAGTACAATATACAATCATCTCACACTGTCATACAAAAATTGGCAAATAAATGAGCCAATTTACTGCCTCCATACAGACTGTGTCCACTGCACAATCTGTTGAAAATGCAGCAAGATGATGGAGCTTAGTGAAATGAAGTCACCTTCACTAAGTGGGCCCGCAGGCAAATTCTGGCGCAAAGTCTATTTTTAGACTATGTCTATTTTTAGACATATGGAGCATGGTTCGGGGATTGCAGTATGTTATTCTTGGAGTATTGGTCATGTTGGTAAAAACAGATGGACCTCTATTTTTGGACCTATAGGTCGAAGTCTATTTTTAGACTGCCTATCCTAAAAATAGGGAAGTCAAATATTATTTACCCTTAATAATATTTGGACTCTAAACTTCAGTTTACTCTCTTGGAGCACTTCAGTTCGAGCTACAGAAGTGGCTCATGCATCTGACAGAGGAATTAAGCTATTCCTAGGGGTTTGGTGAGCTCATGCATGGTTGACTTCAGTTAGGACTTCAGTGGCAGAAGTTTGGTGGAGTTAATGAGACAGCTAGTGGAGTTGTGTTCGGTTTAACTTAGTTGAACTGGTTGAGATTAGTTTAAACTAGCTAATCAACTAGTAATGAGTGGATTGAATTAAATATTATTTAATTCATTAATTAGTAACTCATTATTCAACTCAAGAACACATCAGTTCACTACAGTGCATGGACAGTTCAGTGGAGACCAGTGAAAGAGGTAGATGAAAGGGTGGAGATAGCTATCAGTTGGGACATCAGTTGTGCATGAGATTTGCACCACACTTGGAGGAATTGCCCATGATGATTGCGCTGTCAAGCCAAGGAGATTCGAACCTTGGATCTCTATTTAGACAGGCCATGATTGCGCAATAGAGGCAAGGAAATTGGTGGTGAGTTTTGAACCAATGACTTGTTCAAAACCAAGCTAGTTTGTGTGTAACTTTATGAGAAAGTACCGAGTACTTGTGAGGAGTATTGTATTGATTTTGTTACATGATTTCTCCATTATAATATACACAATAGCTGCGGGGTTTTCAGCTATAAGCTTTCCCCATACATACTGTGTTAATGTGTATGATGAATTGATGTGCTATCGCTTGTTTTATTTCCGCATGTGTGATGATCTGAGTGGAAGAGATTATGTGTTGCATATGAATTCAAATTAATATGTGATCAGGATAGTCTCGGTGGATAATTAATCATTATTCAACAAATTTCTACATGGTATTGGAGCTATTGAAGCAGATATTGATCATCACAGTGATTACAAACTTATTTCGGTAGACAAAGTCTGCATGCGGGCCATGTAGCCTCTGGATCCATCCTTTCTTTGAAAGGTGATATATCCAGTAAACGCCCCTTGTAGTCAATCTCTTTGCTAGAAATAATTTGTTCTCACAGATCAAGAGTGGTTGAGCTTTGAGGTGGAATTCAAATTTTGCAGCAGTTTTGTTTTCTTGGTGCCAGTGTTGAAAATGTCTTTCAACGGTTTGTGACTCGAATATGCTCTTGAAGGCAGTTCAAATTATGTTGCATGGAAGGATCGCATGGAGGCAGTATTAGAAGATAATGGACTAAAGGAGTTCATGGATACAGATGTCCAAAGGCCCACTAATCCTGATGAAGTCGAAGCATGGCAAAAGAAGATGGCGAAATGTCAAAGGATCCTGTTGGAGGGCATCAAGGATCATATTGTATCCAGCCTGCATGGAAAGGCTTCTCCATATTTAATGTGGAAATATTTGATGGATCTATTCCAGAGTAAGAGCGAACAAAGGAAGCTGGCGCTCAAAGATAAGCTCAGAAACATCAAGATGGAGAAAGGCGACAGTATCGCCAAATACCTCATGAAGTTCACTCAATGCAGAGATGAGCTGGGAAGTGTGGGGGTGACTGTCGAAGACGAGGACATGGTCGACCTGGCTCTCCTTGGTCTTTCGAAGGCTTGGCACTCATATCAAGATAGTGTCAATGGTCGGGAGAAGCTATCAGGATGGGAGCGCCTTTGGGCGGATCTCATGCAGGAGGAGATAAGGAGGACTACTCGAGATGGATCTTCATCAAAGGGAGCTGATGAAGAAATCTGCGCTTTGGTGTCCAAAGCTAAGAAAGGGAAGGGTAAGAAAACCTCTCATTCTGGAGCTAAGGGCAAGAAGCAGGATATGGCGAAAGTGAAATGTTTTCACTACCATGATCACGGACATTATGCTACCAATTGTCCAAAGAAGAAGAAGAACAAGCAAGCGGGAAGATCTGAAGATGGAGAAGCTTTGGCTTCACAGTTCGAGCTTGACTTTTCACTGATTGCATGCTTGGTTTCAAGTGTGATGGGATCGGTGTGGTTCTTGGACAGCGGTGCGCCATTTCATATGACGGGAGATCGGGAGTTGTTCTCAGATCTGGAGGACAAGGATTTGGGTATGCACATCGAGATGGGCGATGACGGTAGATACAGTGCGACTGGTATCGGTACCGTATCCTTTCAGAGGGAGTCTGGTAAACCCTTTGTCTTAAAGGATGTCATGCATGTACCCGGATTGAAGAAGAACCTGATTTCAGTAGCGATGTTGGAGGATAAGGGGTATGATGTGGTCTTCAGCGAAGGAAAAGCCTTCCTGCGCAGTAAGACTACTGGAGAGACCCGAAAGATAGGGGTTCAAACCAAGAACCTTTATCAGTTGCAGGTAGATGGCTGCGCAGCTATGGCATGCAAAGCAGGAGAAGTGGTGAGCCAGGATGATGAGGGCGAACTGTGGCACAGGAGATTGGGCCACCTTCACCATGGAGCTTTGAAGATTCTGCAGCAGATTTCTACTGGGCTTCCTAAGGGCACTCTTGCGCAGTCAGATCAGTGCAAGGGGTGTACTTTAGGGAAGTATGTGAAAGCCACCTTTCACGAGAAGGATAGTCGCACCACAACGATCCTTGAGAGAGTTCACACAGACATGTGTGGTCCTTTCTCAGTTGCTTCGACAGAAAATCACAAGTATTATGTCATCTTTGTTGATTATTTCTCTCGAAAGTGCTGGGTCTTCTTCATGCAGAAGAAGAGCGATACATTCGCGAAGTTCTGTGAGTTTAAAGCACTGGTCGAGAAGGAGTCGGGGAAGAAGGTGATTGCTCTAAGGAGTGATAACGGTGGTGAATTCATCTCGACTGAATTCAAGGAGTTCTGCAGCGCAGAAGGGATTCGGAGAGAGCTCATCACACCCCATAACCCACAGCAGAACGGGGTGGCTGAGCGGAAGAACAGAACGATCGTGGGTGCTGCACGGGCGATGTTGCATGATCAGGGCCTACCCCTTCACTTGGGGGCTGAGGCATGCAATACAGCAGTGTATGTGCAGAACCGTTGTCCTCACAAGGTTCTTGGCATGAGTACACCGGAGGAGGCTTATTCTGGCAAGAGGCCTGATATTTCCCATTTGCGGATTTTTGGTTCTCCTGTCTACATGCATGTGACGAAGGATGCAAGAAGGAAGCTGGATCCAACCGCAAATGTTGGAATATTTGTGGGGTACACTGATACACCTCACAACTACCAGGTGTATTTTTCAAACAGTCGAAAGACTGTTGTGCAACGGGATATAAAATTTCAGGAGGAGAAAGCCATGCAGTGTTCGCTTGAGAGGGAGCTACACTTGCATGCAGATGAGGAGCTGTTAGTTCCTAAGGAGGAGCTTCCAGATGTGTTTCAGCCACAAGAAGAAGTTCAGGAGGTGGAAGAAACCACCCATGCAGCACCAACCATCAGAGGGCGCATGCGCACTACAGAAGCTGAGCGACTGGCTTGAGATGCAGAGAAGGTTGTAGGACCACCTATAGCACAGCGCAGACAGAGGCAGTCACCGGATCGGTACACTGGATACATTGCTCTTGTGAGTCAATGTGTCGTGACGGAGCCATCCTCTTTTGAGGAAGCTGTGGAGGAACCCGCATGGGTTGATGCCATGATCGAAGAATATGATTCGATCGTTAGGAACAGTGCATGGGAGATTGTCCCAAGACCGGTGGGGAAATCAGTGGTGGGTTTGCGATGGATCTACAAAGTGAAGCAGACGGCTGACGGGAGTGTGGAGAAGTACAAGGTGAGATTTTTCGCCCGTGGCTTCTCACAGATCGAGGGGATTGACTATGAGGAGACCTTTGCACCAGTCGCAAGGTACTCTTCCATACAGACGATCCTTGCTCTCTCAGCGCAGATGGGGTGGCACATTCATCAGATGGATGTGAAGACTGCGTTCCTCAATGGAGTTATTGAGGAGGAGGTGTACATAGAGCAGCCTGAAGGTTTTGAGATCTTCAGCAGTGAGTCGCATGTGTGACGACTCAAGAGAGCACTGTACGGGCTGAAGCAAGCACCTCGTGCTTGGTACACTCGGATAGACAGCTACTTCACCGGGCTTGGATTCTCCAAGAGTGAGGCGGATCCTAACCTGTACCAGATTGTGGTGGAGGGGAAGTTGTTGATCATTGTACTATATGTAGATGATCTGATTTTGACTGGCGATGAGTAGTTGATACTTTCATGCAAGGAGGATCTTGCACGAGAGTTTGAGATGAAGGACTTGGGCATCCTTCATTATTTCCTGGGATTGGAGATTTGGCAGCGCAGCGGAGGACTGTTTGTTTCTCAGGGAAAGTATGCTCGGGAGATTCTGGAGAGGTTCAACATGCAAGGCCGCAAGCCTGTTGACACTCCTCTTCCTGGTGGTTGGAGGAAGGAGGATGCTACTTCAGCGGAGGTAGTGGATGCCACTGTCTATCGACAGTTGGTGGGGTCGCTTATGTATCTGGTCAATACATGACCCGATATATGCTATGTAGTTAACCAACTTTCGCAAGCTATGGTTAAGCCTACCAAGCTCTTTTGGAAGGCAGGCAAGCATGTATTGCGCTATATCAGAGGCACATCGGGATATGGTCTATGGTATAGACAGGAGGATGGAGCAAAGCTTTCTGGCTTCACTGATGCAGATTGGGCAGGGAGCCCAACAGACCGAAAGAGCACTTCTGGAGGAGTTTTCAGCATTGGGTCGACAGCAGTTTCCTGGTATAGCAGGAAGCAGAGATCCGTGGCACTCAGTTCAGCAGAGGCCGAGTACATGGCAGCTAGCTTGGCTGCATGCAAGGCTATTTGGATGAGGAAGATCCTCGTTGGATTGTTCGGGTTGCATTTGGAGCCTACAATGATTTACTGTGATAACCAGAGTTGCATTAAACTCTCGGCTAATCCAGTATTTCATGATAGATCCAAAAACATCGACATCAGGTACCATCATATCAGAGATTGTGTTCAGCGGAGAATCATGATGCTTTCATATGTTCCCACGGAGGATCAGGATGCTGACATCTTGACGAAGGCGCTCACCAGGAGCAAGTTTGAATTCCACAGAGGCAGGATAGGGGTTGCAAATAATCCATATCTTGCTGAGAGGGAGTGTTGAAAATGCAGCAAGATGATGGAGCTTAGTGAAATGAAGTCGCCTTCACTAAGTGGGCCCGCAGGCGAATTCTGGCGCAAAGTCTATTTTTAGACTATGTCTATTTTTAGACATATGAAGCATGGTTCGGGGATTCCAGTTTGAGATTCTTGGAGCATTGGTCATGTTGGTAAAAATAGATGGGACTCTATTTTTGTGACCTATAGGTCGAAGAGGTCGAAGTCTATTTTTAGATTGCCTCTCCTAAAAATAGGGAAGTCAAATATTATTTACCCTTAATAATATTTGGACTATAAACTTCAGTTTACTCTCTTGGAGCACTTCAGTTCGAGCCTTGGAAGTGGCTCATGCATTTGACAGAGGAATTACGCTATTCCTAAGGGTTTGGTGAGCTCATGCATGGTTGACTTCAGTTAGGACTTCAGTGGCAGAAGTTTGGTGGAGTTGATGAGACAGTTGGTGGAGTTGTGTTCGGTTTAACTTAGTTGAATTAGTTGAGATTAGTTTAACTAGCTAATCAACTAGTAATGAGTGGAGTGAATTAAATATTATTTAATTCATTAATTAGTAACTCATTATTCAACTCAAGAACACATCAGTTCCCTACAGTGCATGATCAGTTCAGTGGAGACCAGTGAAAGAGGTAGATGAAAGGGTGGAGTTAGCTATCAGTGGCGACATCAGTTGTGCATGAGATTTGCACCACACTTGGAGGATTTGTCCATGATAATTGCGCAGTCAAGCCAAGGAGATTCAAACCTTGGATATCTATTAGTATTTTATACAAAGCTATGATTACAACAGGGGCAATTAGTGGTGAGTTTTGAACCAGTGACTTGTTCAAAACCAAGCTAGTTTGTGTGTAACTTCATGAGAAAGTACTGAGTACTTGTGAGGAGTATTGTACTGATTTTGTTACATGATTTCTCCATTATAATATACACAATAGCTGCGGCATTTTCAGCTATAAGCTTTCCCCATACATACTGTGTTAATATGTATGATGAATTGATGTGCTATCGCTTGTTTTATTTCCGCATGTGTGATGATATGAGTGGAAGAGATTATGTGTTGCATATGAATTCGAATTGATATGTGATCAGGATAGTCTCGGTGGATAATTAATCATTATTAAGCAAATTTCTACACAATCCCTACTGATAACAATCCCTGAATGAATGGAATTATGCTTGCCTTGACTGTGCAATCCTCATGGGCACATCTAATGTGTGTGGTTGCATGAGTGCACCCACTAATGTCACAACTGATAGTCAAAATGTCCCTTTCACCTACATCTCAACTGGGTCTCCACTAGATCTGACATGCATGTAGTTAATAGTAGTAGATCTTTAGTTGCATGTGAGACCACTGACTGTGAATTAATTAATAATTAATTCATTGATCTCTCACTAGTGTATCTTCAGTTACAACTAGCACTGTTAGCCATCAATAAATTTTTTCATAAGCAAATGATGGCTAAAAACAGGTCTTGAGCCTTCAAAAGATTATTTTCATAGAAAATTACTCATTCTTGAAGTCCGGTGTTCCTTAGTGCTATTCCCTAAACAGTGTTGTTCCTTAAATAGTGTTGTTCCTTAATAGTGATGTTCCTTAAACAATGTTGTTCCCTAGTAGTGTTGTTCCTTATTGTTGTTCCCTTCAAAAATCCACCAAGAGCACTTGTTGTTCCCAAAGAAAATTGTTTCCTAAAAAGGTCCCATTTACATCCCCCCCCCCCCCCCATGTCACTCATTTTTCACTTTTTCCTTATCCTCATTTCTTTCTAAAAACCCATTTTTCCGCTTTCATTTACCCTCATTATCCTTAAAAACCTTCGAAAAATCCCTTTTAAACTCATAAAAAATCTTGTTTTATGGTTTAAATTGTCCTATTTTTGCCTATCGGAACATTGAAAAACACCTAAAAGGGCTTCATTTTAATCCTTTTTTAGCTTCAAGCTTTAGCCCCTTTTCGGCTTAGCCCTAGCTCTTTTTTCTGTCATATGACTAAGACCCGTGACTGGGCACTAAGCGCTCATAACTTCGCCTCCCTTCCCCCCTTGCCGATGCGATAAGCCCCCTTCTCCCTTGCCCCTGGTCACATACCCCACCATACAACCATACTCTAGGGCTTATCTTAAGCCCCCATCACGTCGCACAATCAGAATTCCTTTGCTCTTTTCCCCTTGCCTTGTTCCTTGGCGAAATGCCGATGTGATAAGCCCCAGCTCTTTCCTTCCACTCTTGGTACCTTTTTCCTTTACAAGACCACTTGTAAAGCGCCTTCCCTTAGCACTTCCCCTTACCTTTTATTTTTAGCTCTGTTCTCATTAAAAGGTCTTTCTCCATTATATTTTCTTCGCCACAATTGTAATGACCTGCTTCAAATCCCAACCTTTGATCTTTGAAAATCAATGGCTATAACATTTTCCATCCTACCCTTCATTCACTCGAATCCTTCCATCCATCCATCCTACAACAAATCTCCGTCATTGATTTGTTTTGATCCAATGGCTCCACTCAAAACCCGACAACCCAATACTTTTGGGCCTACCATCCATTACACAAACCGCTCCCCTAATCATTGTTTGACACCTGGCCTCCACTTGTTCAATCCGCAGTGCACCTTTCCATTTCGCGCTCCTCCTCCATCGTTGGATTTGCTCCCCCAGATCCAATATTTGGCATTGCATTTCGCGCTCGTTTCCCAAAAAAATAAATCGAACCTTAACTGTGCGAAAAGAATGGGTTCTGAAGGATGCGTGGTGCATTCTAATTAGATCACGTTCCCTCTGGGCAAAACCACTTACCACCCGAGGGTCGCGCAAAAACCACCAACAGTATTTCAAAACCGCTTTACCCATCTCCATGCCAAAATATAGTTTTAAACCAGATTTTCACTGGTTTTCTTCATAAAACCTCTTCCACCTGCATTTTCATCCCCTCTGCACTGCTACATCGCCTCCACCCACCACTGAATGCAGTTTTTCCAACCCGCAAGATTTTTTGTGACTTGTTTATGGATTTTTTGTAGGTTTTTTAATAGTTTTTAAAGCCAAAAGCCTTTTCATAGTTCAATAAGGAGCGCGGCCGAAGATTGCCACCTCTCAAGCTAAAACACTGTAGATTAAAGGCATAATCTTATGATTTAAAGGTTTATACATAGGGTGAGGGTTTAAAATTAGAAGCTTGAATATTAACATAGCTTAACCCTATAGACAAAGTTAAAAGCCAATCAATGAAGATCAGTGAAGAGTATCAGAATTTAAACATGAAGAGTTAAAGCGCAAAGTGCAACGATTGAAGTCTTAATCTTGTTGTCTCAAAGTTAAAACAAAGTTTAAAGATTGATACAAAGGACTAAGAAGAAGCCACTCATATACTCAAGGATAAAGGGTGAACACATGAATATTGAATGCAAAAAATCATAATCCTTCGAAGAAGGTCGAGAAGCAAAGGAAAGGGATGTTTAATGTAATTTTCCCAATTTTTAGCCTCAAGCTAAAACGGAACATTATAGTTGCACATTTTATTTTTTTTTAATAAAATGGGGAAGGAGACACCTTAGCCCCTTTTAGATGAGGAAATAACACTCCTTATGTGAAAATGAGGCAAAAAAGCAGCTGGAATAAGCACCTAAGGGTGTGAATGGAACCCAGATCACTTTATTTAGTCATCTTTGACTAAAGTCAACAACGCTGCCCAAGGAGGAGAGGCTTCCTAGAGAACTTGTGCAGTTTTGGAAGGAAAACACACATGTGAGGGTGGAAACCCTAATTGGTGGAACCATGGTGGAGAAGAGTTCCCTTTCTTTATATGGAGGAGATGGCAGCCCATTTGGATTCACGTTTTATATTTTCAGACTTGGGTCTGCAAAGGCTTGCATCCCCGAGCTGTTTAGCAGGGTGATGGTGCCCCCGGGCACTAGGGTGTTCCCAGTCGGGAATCCCTTCCTCTTCCTCAAGGAAGGATGAGGATTGATCTGATTTTCCTCAATCCATCATTGGCCATAGCTACATTCATCACCTACAGTGTTAGCTCTGCAACAGAGAAGACGTTGTGCTGCTGGGTGCAGCAAGAGAGGAACTCATGGAGTCTCTCTTGGCTAGTTTTCTTCAGTGGAGGAGTGATCCACTCATTGGAGGAGCTGAAAGGAGGATTCTCGAGCTTCATATGAGATATTTTGGCATAGGCCAACATTCCATCATCTCCCACTGCGCAGTCCATGGAGGCAACTACGTTATTTCAAAGGAGGCAGTGAGAGAGGGGTTCTGGAGCTTCAAAGGAGGATGTTTCTGAGACAAAGGGATCAACCCTTTGTATTGAAGACACTATCAGATGAGGGAAATCAGAATTTAGATCAGCCACAACCTCATTCTTGTTTTAGTTCAGTTGCAGTGACAACTCAGTTGTCACATTTTGGTTTTCTCCGGCATTTCTAGCAATATTCATAGATTGGCTAGAAATATTGTATTTCAGCCCATTTCTTGTTATTGGGCTATTATTTTGTATTCCTTCAGCCATATGTACATTTCATTCATGTTCAACAACTTATACCTTCATGTACACAGCACAGTCACTGCTCTCTGGTGTTTTGTGGAGTTGCAGCAACTCATGTATTTCATTGTTCATGCATTGGAGGTTGGTTCTTAAGGCTTGAGTGGCTTGTCCCTCAACTATTTCTTGTATTATATTGCTGATATATCATAATACAATGATGGCTGTAGCATTTACCTCTCATGATGTATTCAAATTTGCAGATTTTAATGGTTATGTTCATATATTGTTGTAAGCTCACTCATTGAGCCTTGCTTTAGAGACCTAGATTGGGAAGATCTGAATAACCCATCTAGAGTTATTTCTTTAAGCTCATTTTCTGCAAGGGAGTTATATTAGATGTTTTATATGGCATCCCAGTATTGGTTGGCCTTATTTTTGCAACAACTTCCTTATACGGCGTCCTCAAGGACCCTGTAGCAGAAATTTCTGAGGTGGAATATTGCATATCCATAGACAGAGTCTGTGAAGGGCCGACTAGCCTCAGGATCTCTCCCTTCTTTATAAAGAGACATATCCTGTAAATTCCCCAAAATTAAATATCTAAAATGGACTTGTGATATCTCATTGAAGAAGGAAATTGGAATATCTGAAGATATTCTCGATGGAGCAGCGAGTTCCAGATTTGGAACATTACATTTAGAGGATAAAACAGTCAGGCAGATTAATGTTTAAAGACTAAAATATTAGAATAAAGCAAAAGCCAGCAAACAGTCAAAGTCAAAAGGTTGACACATCAGATTAAAATGTTAAAATGGTTTTAAGGTGAATACAGTCAGCACGAAAGATTCAAAAGCTTTGAGGATGATTAATCAAGGCATAAAGCAGAATCACGATTATAATAATGTTTTAAAGCCACAAAAGTAGACAGATTAGTAGAAGAGGCTCTGAATTCCACATCATGGAGGCTATTACTCCTAAAAATTCCACCTACCAGCTGATTTCACCTAAAAATCATGCATATTAATTATACAGTTAGATATATTTTTAAAGACAGCTCAGAATTAATTACCAGCCTACCAAAAACCCCCAAAGTCAACAAAAGTGACTGAAGTTGATGAAATTTAATGTAATAATCAATTAGCAGAGTTAAAACATTGGAAAACTTCTCCATTTGGCCCTTCAAAGGCTGAGAAGCACTTACTCTGCATTAATTGAACATATAGACCTTTCTTTCACTCCACCTCCTCATTCTTCTATAAATACTTCTCAAGAAGACAGTGTATAGGTTGGTCTTTGGATACTTTTTAAATGTAAATAGTTGTTGAAGCATGTTGTAGCTCTGTTAGCAATTTAAGATACATAAGCTGAGATGAGAAGTTTGAAGCTGTAAAGACCCACTGGACTTGAAGATTGTAACTGGTTTGAACATCAAATATAATAGCTGATTTATGGGATCCTGGTCTATGTCAATGGTAATGTGTTTCTCACTGTAATTGTATTTTCTTTATTTTTTTACTCTGTCCACTTTTCTCTAATAAAGAACAACAAATATAGATTAGGATTTACTTCTAGAGTACCCTAAATCTCACTGATAAATATTTATCCTTTTTGTTTTCTGCTAATTGTTTATTTGAGGATAATTCAATAGAGTATAACCAGTGAAGTGTTGGTAAGCCCATGTTTCCTGAGTACAACTTGAGATATTGTCTTTAAATGTTCTTGAAAATTATGCTAATTAAATATTGAGCTAGAGAAGTCTATGGTTAGCCCTGTCCTCTGGTTTCTTCTCCAACAGTTTCTTTGAAAAGTTCTCTTAAAGTATGTCAAAAGCAGGCTAGGTTAAAATTCCTTACTTGATCTTAGACTATTTTTATGTTTATCATGAATGTTTTCCTTTAAGAATATGTTGAAAGCAGGCTAAGTTAAAAGTCTTTACTTGATCTTAAGCTATTCTCTATTTCCTAATGTTTTCTCTTGAAAGCATATCAAAAGCAGGCTAGTTTAAAAGTACTTACCTGATCTTAGGTTACTTTGTGTCTTTCTATTAAGTGCATGTCAAAATCAGGCTAGTTTAAAAGTACTTACCTGATCCTAGGTTGTCCTTTGTTTTTCTTGTGTATTTGCTTCCTTCACAACACTCTTACTGTATCATTCCATAAAATCAACTTAAAGAGATCCTTTGACATAGATGACTTTCTCCATGGACCACTCTTGAACCTTGCTGTGCAATTAAATCCTATTATGACTCCATAGCCCAATGGATTAATGTTTTTCCTTGTTAATATTATCAGCTGAAACATTCTGTCACTTACTCACACCTTTCACCCTTCATACAGACTTCCTTCATCTTCATGTTATCCTACCCAACCAAAACAAACAAAACCTTGTTCTTCATAACTAGCCCAAAAATCATACTTAAGCACAAAGAAACATCTTTGAGATACACATATATAGAGAGACCCCTCTCTGAATCTAGGATGGCTAGATCCTCAGATTCTAAAGTGGTTTTGATGTAGGCTCTGTAGTGTTTGTACTTGCCAATATTGCAAACTATGGAGACCTAACAGAATAGCGACCATACTGGGGATTTCTGAGTAAAGTCCTTGAAACAAAATACTCAGCATTCACTTAAGTAAAATCAGATTTCTTCAAGAATTACCAAGAATATTGGTGATCATGATAGGACTTGTCTAAATCAGTGGCAATATAAGTACGTCTTAGGATTCTAACAGACCCTTATCAGACCTTGGAGAAATCAGCTAAGTAAGCCACGTAGTAAAATCTATTTGTCTCATCACCGTAGCTAAGTGTTGAAATAGATATAGGACACTCTCATAACCCAAAGGACTATAAAAAACTTAGAAAACCCATAAAAATTTCAGATTGGTATTCAGACCAATTAGTGGTGGTGGACCATAAAACATTTTACCTCCCAAAACTAAAAATATCCACCTGGCAACTCCAAATTTCTGAATTGACCTAAATACTCCACTGGGAACCCCATTTCTATCATAACATCATACAAACTCAGTTAAAGAAACTTTGAGGATTAATTTTTCTTATTAAAGATCAGTTAGCCTATTAAGGATCGTCATACTTGGTTGAACCTTTCTTATCATTGGGTCTGAAAACACAACATAGTGGCTTCTAGAAGAATTTATACTAGATCCTATCCTGACACAAATCCTCCTGAGATAGTTTATAATCTAGAAAGTATCCTTAGGAAGTCTCCTAATCCTGAAACTTCAATTGTTGGCAGACCAGTCCATAGAGTTGATTCTGTTCCCAAAAATTTCTTAGCTCTGAAAAATACACAAGTTGACTTAAGAAACCCATTCAGAACTAGGTCACTTGATGATATATATCAGATATACTTTGAGTCTCCACACTCACCCCTTCATAGTGGTGAACATCCTAGTAATAGAGAAACCACTCCACCTGACCTTCATTTCATTCATAACTTTGGTTTTTCTCATCCTAGATCTGCTTAACAGTCTCTTACTGGTCCATCCACTTTTTTTGTCCATACTCCCACTGTTCAAACCACTCCATTCCATCAACCCCCTCCTATCTCACATCCTCCACTTGTAAACCCCCCATTTTTTCCACAACCTCCTATCATCGCAACATGGTATGCTCCCTTAGTCCTTCCTTTACCTTTAGTCAATCTACCACAGGACTATCAGTCCACGATTCCATTATATGATGCTAGTGGTGCTACTACTGCTTCACAACATGTGGACAAGATGAATGACTATTTTTATAGAAATGAAATAGATGATGAAATTTTTAAACTCAGATTGTTTGCTCAAAGTTTAGGGGGAGAAGAAAGAATATGGTTCAAAATCTTAACCCCTAATAGTATTAATGACCTCCAAGCTCTCCATCGGTCATTCCTAAACAAATGGGAAGTTAGAAAAAACCCTCTCCAAATACTTTCATATTACAACAACCTCAAAAGAAACACTGGGGAAAGTGTTCAAAATTATTGCACTAGGTTCAATAGTGTTTATAATGCACTACCCCCAGATTTGAAACCTCCACAAGGCTCAACCTTGGCCAAATTTCCTAAAGTATTTGATCCTAAAATGGCCTATCAGTTGAGAGAAAGAGATCCCTTTACTCTGGAAGACATGCAGAAGGGAGCTCTTGTTGTGGAAGTAAATCTGATTGAGAAAAGAGCTAGGATGAGGAATGAAAAGAAAGTATCATTTAGGGAGGAAACTACACCTTCCACATCTAGTTCAAAAATGGAGAGAATTATGGAGGAAATGATGAAGAAGATGAGCATACTTGAGAGAGCACAATCTAGAGAAAATCAGTCAACTCCCTAGAACATAAATCAATCTCAAAATCAGAATCAGAACTTTAGGAGAAATCAACCTCAAAACAGAAAAAGAGAGGATGATCAACATATCAAACCTCCTTTCCAAGAAAACTATGTTAATTAGGATGAAGAAACCAATGAACAAACAGAGGATGACAACATAAACATGCTGGGAGTAAGCAATGAGGATTTTGTTTTCCTCCATGAAAGAAAACAAGGTCTATATACACCTTATGATGACAGAAGACCAGAAACTAATTATTATGAACAATAATTTGAAAATGCCATCATAAGATCAACTAAAAAATATGACCTAAGAAGTAAAAAGAATCAAGAAACTCCCAGGAACAAAACCTCTGATAAATCTGCCAAAAAAAGCCCTGAAAATGTTTCCAAAATGACAACAAAAATTCATAAAATAGTGGCTGTAAATTCTGATCTGAACAAAGGGAAAAACACCCAAGCCAATGAAAAATGGAGTGTTAACCCCAGCAGCACTAGCATCTCAGCTAATTCTCTTGAAAAAACCATTTTAAATATTGTAAATACTAAAAATCCGCAAGCTGATTTTGCTGAACAAGGAGTGACTAACAAGGCTGAATCAAACATTTTAAAAAATCAGATTCCTTTTAGCCTAGAGAATGAAATTTCCAAAATCAAAATCTTTGTCCCACTTACTGAGTTAGTCACTCAAAATGTATATAGAGGTCAAATTTTGAAATCTTTGAACATAGAAGATGTTCATGACACAGTTAACTTAAATGATGATACCCTTGAGCTCATTTTTGGACCAAAAATTGAAGGAAAATTTCAAGAAGGAACTACCCCTCCATTTTACATTAGTTTAAACATCCATGATAATATTTTGCACAATTCCATGCTTGATTCTAGAGCCTCACACAACCTCATGCCCAAGGTAATAATGGAAAGATTAGGCTTAGAGGTAACTAGACCCTACAAAGACTTATATTCCTTTGATTCAAGTAGGGTGAGATGCCCGGGTCTAATAAAGGATTTGTGTGTTAACTTAGCCCAAATACCAGCCAAGAGCTTAGTAATGGACATTGTAGTGGCTAATATACCCCCCAAATATGGCATGCTTCTTTCAAGGTCATGGGGTGCTAAGTTGCAGGGTACTATGTAGATGGATATGACTTATGCCACCAGCCTTGTCTTTAGTAAACCTAGAAGACTCTATAGGGAAACACATATGAAATACATGGTGAGTAACCAAGAAAGACCAGAGAATTCTCCTCTCTATTCCATACACATTGACCTTGACTCATTCATTCTTTACAATGATGATATTCCTGATGAGAAAGAGTTAGTCAATGAAACATCATCAAATGTAGTGGTCACTACACATCCAAACATAGTAGCAGCAAATGATGAAGAGGAAAATAAAGAGAAAACCAAAAGGTAGTTTTCTGATTCAGAAATTTACAGAAAATAGATTACATGTCTTAAGGTTCAAAACAGTCATAAAAATGATGCAGATCATGGAAATCAAAGAACAAAACCTCAAAAAATTGAACATATTGAGGAAGAAAACAAAATTAGGCATAGTACAGACCTGCAAGAACAACACAGTGATAGATTTGGCAATCAAAACAAAGACAACAATGAAATAAATGACAAATCTGAAAATAGTCCTCTTTGGAGTATGAATTTTGATGGGTCTTGCACTAAAAATGATGCAAGAGCAGGCATATGGTTACACAACACTGAAAACAATCATGTTGAGGGGCATTCCTATAGGTTAAACTTTCGATGTACCAATAACATAGCGGAGTATGAAGCTCTCCTTTTAGGCCTACATTTATTGAAAAATTAGGGGCCAAAAGAATAAAAGTCCATGGAGATTCAGAGTTAATAATTAGGCAAGTAAATGGGGAGTACAGTGCTAAACATCCCAGACTTAGAGCCTATAGAGAATTCCAACTTATCGATGAATTCCAACTTATATTATCCCAAGAAACCAAAATGTCCTTACAAATGGTTTAGCCTTTGCTGCTAGAACTTGTCTAACACCTTATGAAACCAAGCAATGCACCACCCAAGTCAAATTTAGACCAGCTGTCCCAGATAATGAAAGATATTGGCAAGTTTTTGATGGGGATAAACAAATAGAAGACTTCCTACAGTCCAAAAATGAATTTGAAACACCAAGTTCAAATTCAGATGATGAAAACTATCCTACTAAAGAAAACCCACTTACTGAAGAAGAAAAATCTCCGGACATTGCAGAAATAAATCTGTTAACAAATGAACTCCAACATATGACAGAAAATAGCCCAGATTTGGAAAATGAAGACTTAGAAGTGTTGCGGTCCAAAGACCAAAGCTTGCTTAAAGGACTGGCCCCTTTAGAGGAATTATTTGATTTGAATGATGTGGCCAAGAAGCCAAAAATGGAACCCATAGAATCTGAAGTGGAAGAATGCAACATAGGTAGTGAGGAAAAGCCCAAAATGATTAAACTATCCAAAACACTGCCAACTCATATCAAACTGAAATATATTGAGATTTTTAAATAATTTTCTAATGTATTTGCATGGAGCTATGAAGATCTGAAATCATATGATACATATATAATTCAGCATAAGATACCTCTCAAAGAAAACCAGAAACCTTTTAAACAGAAATTGCGCAGAATCAACCCGGTTCAATTACCTCTGGTAGAGAACGAAATCAGAAAAATGTATGATGCTAGAATTATTGTCCCTGTTAGATACTCTAAGTGGGTGCCTAATATTGTATCTGTTAGAAAGAAAACAGGAGAGATAAGGCTTTGCATTGATTTTAGAAACTTAAACAAATCCTCATTAAAGGACAACTACCCCTTACCCAAAATGGATCATATCTTACAAAGGGTAGTTGGTTCTAGAAGAATTTCTTTGCTAGATGGCTTCTCAGGTTACAATCAAATATTGGTACATCCTGATGATCAACTTAAAACAACATTTACTACAACTTGGGGTACTTTCATGTATTTGAAAATTCCCTTTGGTTTAATGAATGTTGCTGCCACATTTCAAAGAGCCATGGATATTGCATTTTCAGAAGAAATAGGTTAATTCATAGTGATTTACTTAGATGACATCACTGTCTATTCTAAAACAGATGATGATGACTTGAGAAAAGTCTTTGAAAAATGCAGAAAATTTGGACTGTCCTTAAATCCGAAGAAAACATTATTTGGTCTCCAAGAAGGTAAACTTCTTGGACATATCATATCAAAACATGGAATAAGGATAGACCCAATGAGGATTGATGGTATAATGCAGATCAACCATCCTAGAAACATCAAGGAACTTCAATCTTTCATCGAAAAGATTAATTTCTTGAGAAGGTTCATACCCAATCTAGCTGAACTCCTTAGAAACATAACAAACATGCTTAAAAAAGTAGAAGGTGTTAAGTGGACCTTAGAAGCAAAGAAATCATTTGAACTGGTAAAAAAATCACTCACCGAAACACTAGTTCTTATCAGTCTTGATTTTTCAAAGGATTTCTTCATTTTTTCATTTGCATCACACAGTAGTTGATGTCCTATTACAGAAGAACTTGAGTGGACAAGAGCAGCCCATTGCATTTTTCAGCAAGGCATTGAGGGATGCACCTCTGAAGTACAACATAATGGAGAGAAAAGCCTTTGCCTTGGTCAAAGCCTTAAAATACTTCAGAGTCCACATTTAACATTCCCATATCATATCATTTGTGCCTCATTCATTTGTAAAAGACATATTGACCCAAGATCCAAATGGAAAAAGAGGAAAGTGGATTGCTGTAATTTTAGAATATGACTTAGAAATCAAACCCACTAAGCTCATAAAGGGTCAAGGACTAACAAAACTTATGGCTGAATCCAACTTTAAAGCTCTTGATATAAACATGTTTAATGCATTAGATGAGCAGGAGCAGTTTTCAACTCCCATTATTGAAGATCATTTTCTAAATTCATCTTGGTATGCTAACATTTTGTATGTTTTTCTCAATCTTAATGTCCCTCCTGGTTTGTCTAAAACAAAGGAAATATTCTTAAAGTTAAAGGCTGTAAATTGCTACATTTTGAATAAATATTTATATTGGAAAAATGCTAGTGGATTATTGCTTAAATGTTTGCCTTAGAATGATGCAGATAAAATCAAGCACGAGTTTCATGAAGGAGAATGTGGAGGCCACCTCTACTGGAAATAAACTGCCAACAAAATCCTTAGAGCTGGTTACTAATGGCCCACCCTCTTTCAAGATGTCCATAAAATGATTATTTTCTGTCACAAATGACAAATCTTTGAAGGCAAAAGAAAGTTGCTTCCTTTACCTCTGCAACCAATCACTATTGAAGCTCCTTTTCAGCAGTGGGGTCTAGATTTCATTGGGGAAATCCATCCTCCCTCATCTGCCCAACATATATGGATCCTCACAGCAACAGATTATTTTACCAAGTGGATAGAAGCCATCCCCTCTAGGAATGCCATTGACTCAGTCATCATTTCATTCCTTGAAAACCATATATTGTCTAGATTTGGCTGTCCTAGGAAGATCATAACTGATAATGCTGTTGCATTTGTATCTAAAAATATGGTAGAATTCTCTCATAAATATCAGATTATATTGGGCCACTCTATAGATTATTACCCCCAAGGTAATGGGCTAGCAGAGTCCTCAAATAAAATTTCGATAACATTATCAAGAAGTTGCTGGAAGATAACAAGAAATCATGGCACAATATGCTAGTACATGCTTTATGGGCAGACAGATTGATAGTTAAGAAGTAAATTGGGATGTCTCCTTACCAGCTAGTTTATGAAATAGATGCAATATTTCCTACCAGTTTAGGAGTGCCAGTCATGAAGCTGATCTAGGAAGTACAGTTTGAAGATGATGATGTGACAAGGATAATAAACCAGAATATACATCTACAACAAACCAGAGAGGAAGTGTACATTAGAGCACAACAACTACAAGAAAACATCAAGAAGTTGTTTAACAAAAGAACCAAGGCAAGTGATTTCAAGATTGGTGACAAAGTTTTGAAATGGGATTTAAGAAGAGAAGATAAGGGAAAACGTGGAAAATTTGACAATTTATGGCAAGGCCCTTATCTTATTCAATCTACCATTGGAAACAATGCATTCTTTCTGGAAGAATTGGATGGAGCTGAATACTTTGGAGGTCCTGTCAATGTCAGGGTTCTCAAACATTATTTCTGTTAACTGATATTTTTAGTTTTAAAGCTTTCTGTTCATTATATATATCACTGCTTTTCAATTTAGAAAAATAAAAACACAAAAACAATAAAAAGAAAAAGAAAAAAGAGGCCAGAAATAAAACAAGAAAGGTACAACCCCATACCAAAAAAGAAAGAGAAGTCTGAAAGTGTGAAAGCTTAAATGCCACTACCAAAAGCACTACTATTTTAGTCATACAACCTAATCATAACTAAAATAGGTTTCAATTTTCTGCTGATAGGTTAGTGAAGAATATTTTCCAAACTGTTTAATATTGGTTTATCAGTAGAATAGATTAGGATAGAAAAATAGAGGTTCAAACAAGCTGAAAACCTGAACCTGTTAAATTGATGTAAAATTGGTTCTAATATGCTCAAAATCTGAACCAAGAGAAAAGAAAAGAATAGCTCAAAAATATTAAATCCAGAGCTGAAAGAAAGGATGAAGGATGTTTTATATTTTTTCAGATCTTAAGCCTTCAGAGTTTTGTTTTAAAAAACTTCTACAAATAAATTCTATGTGCATCTTGTACATACAACCATAGACACCATGGCAAATCAGACAGTCTAATCTTGATTTGACTGTGTTTTAAATTTTTTTTCTAGAAAATAGAGAATAAGATTTGTCAGATAGTTTAATCCTAGCAGATAGTAGCTTAGGTAGAGAATTAATGAGTTCAACAGTTTAATCTGAACTCATGGAAGAAATAAGGGTAGTTTTAGATTAGTTTTTCCTGATTTCAAAAGAATAAAATGTTGATGTTTAAGGTTTGCAAGTCCAAGTGCACCTTATGAAGAATTTTTTTAAAGAAGAGTAGGCTGTGTAGGTAGTTGTTTGGGAAATAAATCATTCTGTTTGATGTAATTACTGATCATCTTTTAAAAAGCAGCAAGATCAAAGAAGAAAAGGAGTGATCAAAGGATAAGGCGTAGGTCTACATCCCAGAGATCAAATTCTGAAGTTGTTGACACCTCCAAGGAGCTTCCATCCCCAAGTGGAGCCACTGTTAGCCATCAGTAAATTTTTTCATAAGAAAATGATGGCTAAAAATAGGCATTGAGCCTTTAAAAGATTATTTTCATAGAAAATTACTCATTCTTGAAGTCTGTTGTTCCTTAGTGTTGTTCCCTAAATAGTGTTGTTCTTTAAATAGTGTTGTTCCCTAACAGTGATGTTCCTTAAACAGTATTGTTCCCTAGCAATGTTGTTCCTTATTTTTGTTCCCTTCAAAAATCCACCAAGAGCACTTGTTGTGCCCAAAGAAAATTGTTTCCTAAAAAGGTCCCATTTACATCTCCCCCCCCCCACCCCTCATATCACTCATTTTTCCCTTTTTCCTTATCCTAATTTCTTTCTAAAAATCCCTTTTTCTCCTTTCATTTACCCTCATTATCCTTAAAATTTTTTGAAAAAATCCCTTTTAAACTCATAAAAAATTCTGTTTTATGGTTTAAATTATCCTATTTTGCCTATCGAAACACTGAAAAACACCTAAAAAGGCTTCATTTTAAGCCTTCCTTTTAGCTTCAGGCTTTAGCCCCTTTTCGGCTTAGCCCTAGCTCTTTTTTTTGTCATATGACTAAGCCCCGTGACCGAGCACTAAGCGCTCATCGTATCACATTGTTTTATATCGCATCGACACTGTCACATGTTCATAACTTCGCCTCCCTTCCCCCCCCCCACCGATGTAATAAGCCCCCTTCTCCTCTGCCCATGGTCACATACCCCGCCATACAACCATACTCCAGGGCTTATCTTAAGCCCCCATCTCATCGCGCAATCGTAATTCCTTTTCTCTTTCCCCCTTGCCTTGTTCCTTGGCGAAACATCGATGCGATAAGCCATAGCCCTTTCCTTCCATTCCTGGTCCCTTTTTCCTTCACATGACCGCTTGTAAAGCGCCTTCCCTTAGCACTTCCCCTTACCTTTTATTTTTAGCTCTGTTCTCATTAAAAAGTACTTCTTCGTTATATTTTCTCTGCCACAATTGTAATGACCCACTTCAAATCCAAACCGTTGATCTTTGAAAATCAACGGCTATAACATCGTCCCTCCTACCCTTCATTCGCTTGAATCCTTCCATCCATCCATCCTACAACAAATCTCTGTCGTTGATTTGTTTTGATCCAACAGCTCCACTCAAAGCCTGACAACCCAATCTCCCCGAGCCTACCATCCATTACACAAACCGCTCCCCCAATCATTGTTTGACACTTGACCTCCACTTGGTCAATCCGCAGTACACCTTTCCATTTCGCAGTCCTCCTCCACCGTTGGATCTGCTCCCCCAGATCCAATGGTTGGCATTGCATTTCACGCTCGTTTCCCAAAAAAATAAATCGAACCTTAACTGCGCGAAAAGAATAGTTTCTGAAGGATGTGTGGTGCATTCTAATTGGATCACGTTCCCTCAGGGAAAACCCACTTACCGCCCGAGGGTCGTGCGAAAACCATCAGCGGTATTTCAAAACCACTTTACCCATCTCCACACCAAAATACATTTTTAAACCATATTTTCGCTGGTTTTCTTCATAAAACCTCTTCTGCCTGCATTTTCATCCCCTTTTCACTACTCCACCACCTCCACCCACCACTGAATGCAGTTATTCCAACTCGTAGGATTTTGTATGACTTATTTATGGTTTTTTGCAGGTTTTTAAATTTTTTTTAAAGCCAAAAGCCTTTTCATAGTTCAGTAAGGAGCTTGGCCGAAGATTGCCACCTCTCAAGCTAAAACACTGCAGATTAAAGGCATAATCTTACGATTTAAAGGTTTATACATAGGGTGAGGGTTTAAAACGAGAAGCTTGAATATTAACATAGCTTAACCCCGCAGACAAAGTTAAAATCCAATCAATGAAGATCAGTGAAGAGTATCAGAAGTTAAACATGAAGAGTTAAAGGGAAAAGTGCAACAATTAAAGTCTTAATCTTGTTGTCTCAAAGTTAAAACACAGTTTAAAGATTGATACAAAGGACTAAGAAGAAGCCACTCATATACTCAAGGAAAAATGGTGAACACATGAAGATTGAATGCAAAAAAGCATAATCCTTCGAAGAAGGTTGAGAAGAAAAGGAAAGGGATGGTTTAAAGGATAAAACAGTCAGGAAAATCAATGTTTAAAGACTAAAATAGTAGAATAAAGCAAAAGCCAACAAATAGTCAAAGTCAAAAGGTTGACACATCAGATTAAAAGGTTAAAAGTTTAAATCTATGGTTTTAAGGTTAAAATGGTTTTAAGGTGAATACAGTCAGCACGAAAGATTCAAAAGCTCCGAGGATGATTAATCAAGGCATAAAGAAGAATCATGGTTATAATAATGTTTTAAAGCCACAAAAGAAGACATATTAGCAGAAGAGCCTCTGAATTCTACATCATGGAGGCTATTACTCCTCAAAATGCCACCTACCAGCTAATTTCACCTAAAAAGCATGCACAGTAATTATACAGTCAGAGATATTTTTAAAGATAGCTCAAAATTAATTACTCGCCTACCAAAAACCCCCAAAGTCAACAAAAGTGACTGAAGTTGATGAACTTTAATGTAATAATCAATTAGTAGAGTTAAAACATTGGAAAACTTCTCCATTTGGCCCTTCCAAGGCCGAGAAGCACTTACTCTACATTAATTGAACAAATAGACCTTTCTTTCACTCCACCTCCTCATTCTTCTATAAATGCTTCTCAAGAAGACAATGTACAGGTTGGTATTTGGATACTTGTTAAATGTAAATAGTTGTTGAATCATGTTGTAGCTCTGTTAGCAATTGAAGATACATAAGCTGAGATGAGAAGTTTGAATCTGTAAAGACCCACTAGACTTGAAGATTGTAACTGGTTTGAACATCAAATACAATAGCTGATTTATGGGATCCTGGTCTATGTCAATGGTGATGTGTTTCTCACTATAATTGTATTTTTTTTATGTTTTCACTCTTTCCACTTTTCTCTAATAAAGAATAACAAATATAGATTAGGATTTACTTCTAAAGTACCCTAAATCTCATTGATAAATCTTTATCCTTTATGTTTTCTGCTGATTTTTTATTTGAGGATAATTTAATAGGGTATAACCAGTGAAGTGTTGGTAAGCCCATTTTTCTTGAGTACAACTTGAGATATTGTCTTTAAATTTTCTTGAAAAGTCTTCTAATTAAAGAATGAGCTAGAGAAGTCTATGGTTAGCCCTGTCCTCTGGTTTCTTCTCCAACAGTTGCTTTGAAAAGTTCCCTTAAAGTATGTCAAAAGCAGGCTAGGTTAAAAGTCCTTACTTGATATTAGACTATTTTTATGTTTATCATGAATGTTTTCCTTTGAGAATATGCTGAAAGTAGGCTAAGTTAAAATTATTTACTTGATCTTAAGCTATTCTCTATTTCCTAATGTTTTCTCTTGAAATTATATCAAAAGCAGGCTAGTTTAAAAGTACTTACCTGATCTTAGGTTGTCCTTTGTTTTTCTTGTGTATTTACTTCCTTCACAACACTCTTACTATATCATTCCATTAAAAAAAACTTAAAGAGATCCTTTGACATAGATGACTTGCCCCATGGACCACTCTTGAACCTTGTTGTGCAATTAAATCCTATTATGACTCTATAGCCTAATGGATTAATGTTGTTCCTTTCTTATCTTATCAACTGAAACATTATGTCACTTACTTACACCTTTCACCCTTCATACAAACTTCCTTCATCTTCATGCTATCCTACCCAACCAAAACAAACAAAACCTTGTTCTTCATAACTAGCCTAAAAATCATACTTAAGCATAAAGAAACATCTTTGAGATAGAAATATATAGAGAGATCCCTCTCTGAATCTAGGATGGCTAGATCCTCAGATTCCAAAGTGATTTTGATGTAGGCTCTGCAACATTTTTACTTTTCAATCTTGCAAAATACAGAGACCTAACAAGCACAACTGATTTTAACTCATTTAACTGAGTTAAAATACTTTACAACAAACATAACTACACATCCAACTCTGTTACAACTTTGAATCACTCAGTTACAAATAATTTCGCTTGCATGTCCCACCAACCAACCTTTGAACTCGAATTTCCTATAGCTATCTGATTTTCCACTTTAGTTAACTATTTCCAAGTGCTCATTGAGAATATATTATTGTTTATTATCCAACTATTATTAAGGGATAATAATAGTCAACATGCATCTATAAATAGACATGTGATCTATAAATATAACTCGCACATAAATATATAAATAGAACATCATATATAAATAGAATTTCTCATCATCTATAAATATACATCATCTATAAATAGAATTTTGTCATGCATCTAAAAATAAACTTCCACTTAAAAATAGCTTGAGGCTCCGTCCTAGTGTAGGTGCATAATTTTCATTATGATCTTCTTATTGAATCTCAACACTATGTGGGCCAAAGTTTAAGTTCTGCGCGCATATATTCCGTTAATGAGTATTTATTTGGGAACGGAAGAATATATAATTTTTTCTGCTTATTGTGGGTAAAAGCGGCCTTCCAACTGCATCATTTGGTATCAGAGCAAAAAGGTTGAGTTCTGTTCTCAAGGAGTGTAACAAATATGCCACCTGGAAGAGGAGTTGGCGGAGGTCGAGGGAGACTTACAGCATATGTAGCTTTTCTCGAAAGATTCTACACCTTCATACAAGGATAGCAACAATGGAGATTGCTCAGAAGAGAGCACCTGAAGAAGAAGATGTCAGCGCAACAGAAGAATCTTCTAATGAAGAAGAAGAAGAAGAAAGCAAGGAAACTAAATTTTTCAAGATATTGGAAAAGGTTAGTGGAAAACCAAGAATGGATATTACTTTATATGAAGGAAACCTTAATGTGGATGAGCTGATAGATTGGATCAATTCATTGGATAAGTATTTTGACTTAGAAGATGTCGAAGATAAGAAGAAGGTAAAGTTTGCACCTACCATGTTGAAGGGCCATGCATCTATCTAGTGGGATGAACTACAAACATCTAGGATTAGAAAGGGACAACCTAAGATCAAGTAGTGGGATAAAATGGTAAGTAAATTGAAGAAATTTTTTATGCCAAAATATTATCAATTAAATCTTTTTAAACAGTTGCAGAATTTGAGATGGAAATGAATGACTGTCAAGGAGTATACAAAGGAGTTTTACATGTTGTGCATTAGTGCAGGACATGCTGAAGATGATATGGAGAAAGTAGCTAGGTACATCAATGGTTTAAGGTATGATATACAAGATGAAATCATTTTTTTGAGTCTGAAAACAATTGAGGATGCCTATGAAGAAGCTTTTAATGCAGAGGAGAAAATGTTGAGAAAAAAAAAGTCATAAGAATAAAGGTAAAAATCCAGTAAGAGGAAAGGGAATTTTCAGTGTTAGGTCCCTATATTACTAGTATAGTCCCTTATTTTTGTTAGTGTAACCCTCTTATTGTTATTATTGTACCCCTGTAACCCCCATATTGTTATTATTGTGCCCCTAAATTATTATTGTTAGGTCGGCTAGGATTACATTGTGGCCCCATGGACTCCTCTATATATAAAAGAGGTTTTGTAATTTGTATCATCCAAGAATTGTTCATTCGTATAATGTATTGGAGGTTTCCCCCTAGAAGTGGCTTATTTCTAAGGCGTTAATATCTATTTTCTTCTATTTTTGTAGCTGGTTTCACAACATTTGGTATCAGAGCTTTGGATTCTATGGTTTCGCTGCTCCAAACAGGTCATCGTGGCATTTTCGCTATAACTTTTTTCTATGAAGGTTCAGAAACTGATATTTTTAGTGAGAGAAGCTAAAATACTAAGGAACATCATCGCAAAATTTTAGACCTTGATTCACAATATTTTCAGAGATATAATCTGTGGAATTTAGGTCATTGTGCAGGTTCATGAATTTAACCTAAATAGGTCATCGTGGTATTTTCTCTATAACTATTTTTCTACGAAGGTTCAGAAGCTGAAATTTTTAGAGTGCGAAGCCGAAATCCTCAAGAAAATCGTCGCAAAAATTTTGATATTGGTTCACAATAGTTTCGGAGATATGATCTATGGAAGTTAGGGCTTTTTCAAGCTTCTGAAATTCATCTCAAAGAGGTGACCATGGAAAAATCTTCATAGCTCTCTCTCTCTGAGCATCAGATTGGAATGTTGTAAAAAGTGGCCGCAAGTACATGGAATGTAGCTTTCTTTATATCAATTTTAGAGCCAAAGGAGGAAACAGTGACACGTGGCATGTCGTACAAGTTTGCTCTAATGAACCATTCCATAATTGGGTCATTGTGGGAGATTAGACATAAATTTTCCTTGAAGAATCCAAATTAGATTAGACTGTGGCATTTTAAAGAAGCTTCATAGGGCTACTACAGGGCCAAATTTCAGATATTGAGGATAAAAAATTATAGAGATAATTCAATTTCAATATCGAGCTCCTCAAAAGTATGTAAAAGGTGTGTATTTGTTTTTCTGAATTGCATAAGTCTTGTTTGAAGAATCAAGTTGAATTGATTCCAAGGGCATATTTTAGAATATATATCAGTATTGGATTCTAAAATGGCCCCTAAAATTAATTCAACACCCATTAAGCCTTTATAAGGCTCTACTATGACTCATGAAGATGAAGAATGGCAATATGACATATAAAAATTACAAGAGCAAGTGCAACAAATTTCGCTCTCGCAAAGAGCAACAAAAAATGAAATGGAAGTTTTGAAGAAAGGCGTGGAAACTAAGATGGATAGTTTTAAGAAAGGCGTGGAAGCTAAGATGAATGGTTTGGAAGCTAATATGGATGGCATAGAAGTGGGCATGGAAGCTAAGATGGATGACATGGAAGCTAATATCGATGAAAAAATGAAGAATGATCTAAAAGTAGACATAGAAGGTTTGGAAAAGTTGAAACAAGAAATTTTTCCTAATGGTGAAAAGATAGTAGAGGAAACTCATGATGAGAACAAAATAAATGTTAATTTTTATTTCATAAACTCTAATGTTGGAGGGAAGAACCACCATATTCCAAAAATAGATATGAGGAAGTTTGATGGAAAGGATCCTGTAACATGGATACTACAGATGGAGCAATATTTTGATCTCAATAATGTACAAAACACACAAAAGGTACGCATTGCAACTTTACATTTAGAACAAAATACATTTGTATGGTATCGATGGCTTTGCTCCCGTAAAAAAATTGTCACTTGGTCAATTTTTACGGAGGAAATGATAGCACTTTATGAGGATACAAAGAGCAACACCTTCTTTAGCCAATTGATAAATCTCAAACAAAAGGGTTCAGTGGGGGAGCACATTGAGGACTTCCAAAAATTGAATATAAGGGTAACTAATATTGCAGAAGAACACAAGATTGATCTCTTCATAGGTACTTTAAAGGATAACATCCAACATGAAGTTCATGTTTTGGAACCTGATTCATTGGAGAAGGCATTTAGGTTGGCGAGAAAAATTGAATGTAAAATTATGGAGACAAGGAAGACTACCACTCACTTCTATAAAGAGGGAAGTGTTGCTACTCCTAGATTTGCACAACCTACAAGGTTGAAACCACAACAATTGGAAGAAAAAAGAGAAAAAGGGCTTTGCTAAATTTGTGATAGAAAATACACTAAAGTTCATAAGTGTGCTAAGAATAAATTATTTTACATAGATTTTGAAGAGGAAGAAAATTTTTTATAAGAATCTTCAAAAGAAGAGGGTATACACCATGAACCAACCCTAGAAGAGGAAGAAATGAGTCTGACCATATCATGTAAAGCATTGGTAGGAATTACCACTCCTCAAACTCTCAAGATAGAAGGACATATCAAGAAGAAAAAGGTAATAGTGTTGATTGATTCAGGTAGTACCCATAATTTTATTCATTGTAAGGTAGCCAAGGAATTTAATTGTTTCCTATACCCAACACCAGAATGTCAAGTGATGGTTGCAAATGGAGGAACTATAGATTTCTCTAGAAAATGAAATAATATCAAGCTAACCATGGGGGAATATGTATTGAATAGTCCAATTCTTTCCATTCCTATGGGAGGTGCTGATGTTGTACTAGGAGTACAATGGTTACAATCTTTGGGGACAGTAGCTTTTAATTTTCAAGAACTTTTCTTGAAATTTTTTTCAGAAGGAAAGGAAGTCAAATTATGGGATATTGCAGGGAAGACGAGAAAGATAATAAGCTCTAATGTTGTGAAAAAACTTCTAAAGAAAGAACAACGAGGTGTAATTGAACAATTATGCTCACTAGAAGTTCCAACATCAAAATCATCTATTTCTTCAGATCTCCAAAAAGTCTTGGACAATCATTCCTAGGTGTTTGAAACTCCCAAAGGACTCCCACCTATTCGTGATCATGATCATGCTATTCATTTGATTCCAAGAAGTTTTCCTCCAAACATTAGGCCTTATATATATCCTTATGTCCAAAAGAGCGAATTTTAACGTATGATTGCATAAATGTTAGAGGCTGGTATAATTCAACCTAGTCAAAGTTCTTTCTCTGCTCCTGTAGTATTGGTACACAAGAAGGATAGATCATGGTGCACGTGTTCGGATTATAGGGAGCTCAATAAGCTCACCATTAAAGATAAATTTCCCATTCTTGTGATTGATGAATTATTGGATGAATTACATGGAGCAACTTATTTTACCAAGTTGGATCTTCATTCAGGATATCATCAAATTAGAATGAAGACTGAAGATATTCGAAAAAAATCATTTCGAACTCATGAGGGTCAAATGATTTTTTGGTCATGCCTTTTGGCCTTACCAATGCACCTTCTACATTTCAAGGGTTGATGAATTCCATTTTCAAACCCTTCCTTAGAAAATTTGTGCTAGTATTTTTTGATGATATACTAATCTATAGCAGGTCCTGGAAGGATCATGTTGAACATGTTGACAGGGTGCTCAAACTATTGCGGGAGAAACAATTATATGCAAAAAAATCCAAATGTTTCTTTGGAGTACAAGAGGTGGAATATCTGGGTCATATTGTATCTCACGAGGGTGTTAAAGTAGACCCTAACAAAATTAAATACATTAAGGAATGGAAAGTCCCCACAACCATAAAGCAGTTGCAAGGATTTCTCGGGTTAACAGGGTATTATCGCAAGTTTGTTAAGAATTATGGGAGAATAGCAGCACCTCTAACAACATTATTGAAGAAAGATGCATTTTCATGGACTCCTGAAGCAACTAAGGCCTTTGAACATCTTAAAGAAGAAATGTGCCTAGCACCGGTCCTAGCTATGCCAGACTTCACAAAAACCTTTATTGTGGAATGTGATGCCTCAGGAAATGGAATTGGTGCAGTTTTAATGCAGGAAGGAAGACCCATTGCTTTTGAAAGTCGTCCAATCAAAGGAAAGTATTTACAGAAACCTATTTAGGAGAAGGAAATGTTAGCAATACTGCATGCACTAAAGAAATGGCGAACTTACCTAATGGGAAGACACTTCAAGGTAAAAACTGATCATGATAGTCTTAAACACTTTTTGGAACAAAGACTATCTTCAAAAGAGTAACAAAAATGGGTCACAAAGATGTTGGGTTATGACTTTGAAATAATCTACAAAAAAGGGAAGCTAAATGTTGTTGCAGATGCACTCTCAAGAAATAATGAAGAGGTGGAAGCATTGCTTTGTGCCTTATCTATTATCCAACCAGATTGGATAACCGAAGCAAGGGATGAATGGAAGAAGGACGAAGAAGTGTGGACACTCATTCAAAAGTTGCAACAAGATCCTAGTACATCTGATACATTTAGTTGGAAAAATGATTCCTTATGGTACAAAGATCACTTATATCTTTGAAATAATTCCCAACTAAAACAAAAGATTCTTCTGGAATTGCACACTTCTCCTTTAGGAGGACACTCAGGATTTTTAAAAACTTACCACAGGGTGAAGAAAGAATTTTTTTGGGATGGCCTTAAATCTGATATTCAAAAGTTTGTGGCGGAATGTTTAGTTTGCCAGCAGAATAAAGTGGAGACAATTAAGACCCCGAGACTTCTACAACCTTTATCAATTCCAAGTCAACGCTGGGAGGAGATTTCAATGGATTTTATCATAGGTTTACCTAAGTCCAAAGGAAATAATGTCATCATGGTGGTAGTTGATAGACTTACCAAGTATGCACACTTTTGTGCATTATCTCATCCATTTAAAGCAAGTACAGTTGCTACTACATTTATGGACATAATTCAAAAGCTACATGGAAACCAAAGGGTTATTGTGAGCGACAGAGATCCCATTTTTACTGGAAATTTTTGGACGGAGTTATTTTCTTGTTTGGGTACTCAATTAGCTCATAGCTCATCTTATCATCCTCAATCCAATGGTCAAACTGAGATAGTAAAAAAATGTTTGGAAGGATATCTTCATTGTTTTGTATCTGATAAAAAAACATAGTAGTTCAAGTGGTTACCTCTTGCTGAATGATGGTATAACACTTCCTTCCATACTGCAGCAAAAATTACCCCATTTATGGCACTTTATGGATATCATCCACCGTCCATCACATCATCTTTAAGAGAAAATTTGAAGGTTCAAGTAGTGGAAGATCACATCGAGCATCGACAAGAAGTTCTCCAACTCTTAAAGGATAACCTGAATTTGGCACAAAATCGAATGAAACAACATGCAGATCAACATCGTAGCAAGAGAAGTTTTGATGTAGGAGACTGGGTATTTTTATGGCTACAACCATACAAACAAATGTCGCTCAAGCAAGCTAATAAGGATAATAAATTATCGCCAAAGTACTATGGTCCTTACAAGGTGTTTGTAATGTTCCAAAATTTGCACATAGCAATTTGGAACTTTAGATTTTGCTACTTTCACGTAGGAGAGGAATAAATGGGTAAGGAGGCCCATGAACAATAAAATTATGAATAGATTCCACCTTAGTAAGGAAGGAGATCACCTTAGGAGTTGGTTTTACACTTCCAAGTGTGAACAAGGACAAATTAGATGGGGACATAGTCAAGTTTGACTAAGTCAACATGCATTCTTGAGGAGGAAGGAAACACTCAAGTAAACTAGCTCAATGTGAACAAGGAGCAACCTAGACACACATATGAGAACCGGATTGAAGATTCCTTGGCGTGGACAGAGGCATTGCAGGTGGATTGGTTCCAGTTGACCAAGTCAACAACGTTGTCACAAAGAGGAGGGAAGCTAGCTAGGGCAACGCAGTTTTGAAAGAGGAAGCTTCATGAAGAAGTCACCTCAACATTGTGTGGGGTCTGGGGTGAGGAGGCTCACCAAAGATAAAAGGAAGGCATAGCATCAAAGGAGATTCATTCAGGTATTCAGATATTTTGGTCTTGAGACCACTTGCATGTTTCAGTCGTTTAGCCAGAGTTGCTACACTGTTTACTACAAGGAATTCTTGTGCGGGAATTCCATCCTCTCTTGAGATCAGCTTACTTAAGGGATCAAATGAGAGTGATTTGAGCTTTATTTCTATATTTGGCTTGAGGCCACTCATCTAAATTCAGACACAGCATAGTCTCCTTCAGTGAATTGCGTCTTTTATGCAGGAGCAGCAGCAGTAGAGCTGCATCATTTGATTGTATGCTAATCTTTTAGGAGGAGGTGCTTATTTCCCTCTGGGAGCTCCAATAAGAAGGCCTAAGGCCATTATCTATATTATTCAGCATTTATATGTCATATTCAGTTATTTTTAATACATTTTTGCAGTAAACTGCATTATTTTCTGCAGTTCTGCTTTGTACATGTATTTTGTCGGAAACCTTTGTCGGGTGCCTTGTTTTTACTGTATAAGAATGTAAACCTCCATTTATCTATTGTTTTATCAATATAATTTGAATATAAGTCTTATATTATCATTTTATGTAGAAACCCCCATGAGAATTATGTTCTCACAGTATTCAGAAATTTCTATTTAGCAAAGTCATGGGAAATCAAGGTTTTCTAGCCTAGTCGGGAAAGGAGGAGCTATTTAACATATCTATAAGCATTATTTCAAGCTGAAATTCACATAATAGGTCCCTCATGACCTAATCTATCATATCCAGCCGTTTTCCCTACTTATTTTCATGCTCATTTCTAAAAACAACCTCTTTAGGGCATAAACTATCCTTTTTCCCCACTTTCTGGATCATGAAATGAAGTATAAGTTGCTGATGTAGCTAAAAATGATTTCTATGTGTTTATTATGTATATTTTAAGCTTATTCATCATTAAAGGACTGTTATACAACTTATTCCTTGCTGAGTTCCAGATTTGGAACATTACAGTGGTATCAGAGCTGCCATCTTGGCTCAGCCTGTGGATTTCAAATACAATCAGAAAATAAGAAGAAGAGGAGAGAAAAATTATGGAGAGGATGAGCTTACTCTCATCCATTTTCATATTCAATAATAAAGAAGAAGAGAAATTCATTGAAACTCCAAGAGGGTTTCAAGGAGGAAAGAGTTGCAGTGAGACCTCTAGAAGGTTTGAAGAAGAAGAAGAACATGCATGCACTTCCTATTCTCATAGAGGAAGTGAAGAGAAATTATACCACTTAGAGCATGAAATCTTGAGTGGGTATTTAGCACAATACAAGAGCCAACCTAGGGCTTCCAAAGAGACCCTAGATTTTCCTCAGTTTGTTCAACTGAGAGAAGAAAGAAGATCTTGTGGCAAAGTAGAAATCAAGGGAAATAGATTCCTATTGTCTAAATTTTATGGGTCAAATACAGCAAGATCTTGGGCAAGAAAGCTTGAGGCATTCTTCTTACTTCATCCAGTGGAAGAGAGGGAGGCAACAGAAATTGTAGCGCTGCACCTGGAGGGTGAAGCCAAAACTTGGTAGTGCAATCACTTAAGTGACGCAAGAGTGACTTCCTTTTCTACGTTCACTCAAGAGCTGATCAAAAACTTTGATGAAGAGAGATCAGAGGAGAGAGGGTCCACACCACCATGGGAAGAAACAAGTACCAGCACTGTCACAGCCTTGGAAGAACAGCTTTCTACATCAGTAGTTGGGGCAGCCATTGCATTAGAGGGAGGAGCCTTTGAATCTCTACAAGAGGTTCCCACATCTCACCAAGGTATGGGAAGATTTCCACTTTTACTTATTGTAGAAAATCTTTCAAAAAGTTGTGGAAATATGTTTTCATATGGCCCAGGATAAAACATTGTTGCTAGGGTAGAGTAGCAATATTTCACTACACTATGCAGACTTGAATGGTTCAATAAAAAAATGAACCATCATCCTCTTAGACCCTTTTTGAGTTGCACTCAACCCTTGAGGTTGAAGTGTGATCTTTTGGAGGGAGTCATGAACCTTGAGATGGAGAATGAGGCAACAATTATACCATGGGAGAAGTTATTAGCGCTGTCAAACAGTAGCAGTGAGGGGGCTTTGCCTTTATCACCTTTGGGTCTTGATGGATTCAAGATGGCCATGGACATGAGATCTTCTCTAAGAGATCTCCAAGGAAATGCATTCCAACATTTCATGGCATGCAAAAGAGAGGAACTGATTATGGAGGGTGATAGCCCACATGGGGAGAATGCCAAGGTAAAGAATGACAGAAGGCATCCACATGGTGTTGAGTGGATGTGGTGGAAGAGCAAGAAGCTGGTGAGCCACTTGCAAATTTATGATATAGGGCAGCAAGAGGCCAAATTGCATTGGCTACTCTTGAGAGAATTTGGCCATCATGAGACATATCATTTTTCCAAGGGTATGTGGGAGAAGAGTACTTGGCAGAGTACTTGCATCATGGGGTAGTGTTAGTATGAATCCTTTGTCGAAGTGTACGAAAAAGGACCACTTTAGCTATGCATAACTAATAGCCCTAACAACAAAAGTGGATGCCAATATCTTCAGATCTGCGGTTAGTTGAACAAGAAAAGAGCTGCAAAAACCAGATCTATGCATGAAAAGACATTAAGCAGTAAAAACAAGGGTTTGCTCCATATACCAATAGACAAGACAAGAACAATTTTTAAAAGAATTTTTGTATTAATAGGGCACCTGGGAGGAAAACAAGAAGGCGTATCCAATTCTCCTCAGTGGGATGGGTTCTTGGAAGTCCTCAGCACTTCAGATCTAAGATTTCTCTCTCTTGTTGGTGCAGAAAACCCAATGCAAAGAAAAGAGCTCAATGGGAGCTCACATAGCAAATGATGGAAAAATGTGACCAAGTGTATAGATCCAGAGTGATCTAATAGGCAACAAAAGGTGAAGAATGGTAGGAAAAACCCTCCTATTTATAACAAATATTGGGTCATTCTAGATCTTGGTGCATGATTAAAATAATGTTAACCAAATCTAGATCCACCTTTTATGGAATATTTTATTATATTTGTTGGAGGGAAAAAGTATTTGACTTGGGTCAAATCCTTTATTTGTCAAAAATAAATAAATAAATGATTTATTTATCTTTTTAAGGAAGTGGTTGAAAGATAATCAAATAAATAATGATTTATTTAATTATTTGTGGGTGATTTGGTCATATTTAACAAGGAATATTATCTAAATAAGATTAAATAATTATTCCTAGAAAATAATAAGATAAATAAATGTTTATCTAATTAATTTCTTTGTTTTGGGTTAAACATGACTAGGAATAATAATTAAATTATGGTTTAATTAATTATTCCATGAGGAAAATCAAACAAATATAGGTTTGTTTAATATTTCCTTTGGGGTTTCCTGTTTAGACCATAAACAACCTAATAAATGTGGTTTATTAAGTTATTTTACATAGTGACAACAATTTTACTTAGGGTAAAATTGGTCTTACATGGTGTACTTGGGTCCATCTAATGATAATAGGTTAGATGACCAAAAAATGGTGTAACATATTGCCCCCCAGCGTGCGAGTGTCAGGAGAAAATCATATGACCGAAGTACGTTGTAAGAACTCAATCACCAGACAACAAAAGGGAAGTCAGAGAGAGAAATGAAAGGTAGATAGTGTGCTGAAGAACTAGACCCTGAGGAGACGAGACTCGCAGGTGCAGCAAGTCTCTTTTTATGAGAGGGTACCTGTGCTGAAGGCAGCGAGGGAGGCATACCTATGCCTGCCAAGACAAAGTACAAAAGAATAGTGTGTCCAGTAAACAAGGGACCGAACCATAAAGTACAGCCGGCATAATCATGAGCCAGATAAAAATACAATAAGGAATCCCACATACATTTTGTGCCTGGGATAACAGCCAGGACTGATACAAATAATATTTGAGTACATGAGATACAAGTACAACCCAAATTCCCCCTATAAATGGGGAAGGGCTCACAAAATATAACTGATACATGCAAATCAAAGAGGCACTGCAAGTGGCTAAGGCCAACATCATCAAATATCTGGAGCTGCATCGAAGGCTGCAAGGAGGAGGTCATCCGGGCATGTGGGGGGCTACCTGTAGGGCCACCCCCTCATGAGGGTTGAGACATCTCACACACACCCGGGAATCATCAAGAGCCACTGCTGTATCACTGAACCATCAAGTATATGGATCTCGATCATACGGAAAGGAGCTGGAGTGGAGAAACAATCAATTCAAAGGGAAATGAGAGATCCCTTTGCCTGATCCGAGGCACTGAACAAGAGTGGAAGCTGGAACCAAGGTACACCGCCCTCTAGACCTGGCTTCTGGAATGAATGAGCTGATGTTGACAGAAGGAGGTACACCATAGGTGAGGCAATGAGAGACCCTCAACTAAGGCACGAGAGAAAATAGTAGAGCGACGGACAGACTGACACTAATGATGATAGGGAAATGGAGGGGACTGAGTGGCGAATGGAAGACTTCCCTTGTTAGAGCATAAAGGGCATGAATGACATGGCAGCGACTGACATGATAGCATAAGGGATAGGGGACAGTGGGACTGAAGTTCATAATGTGTGACACAAGAGAGAGACCAAGCAATGAAGGATGGAGGGCTATAGTGGGGTACAAAGGGACTCGGGATAGACTCCATGAATGCGATGATGACTCAACTTGGATGCTCTAAACAAGGGCGACTCGATGGTGCTGCCACACAGTAAAGGCCCAATGGGGGACCATGAAAACATGAGTACAAGATGGTAACTCATGAAGAAAATCGACACGAACAAAGACAAGCAAGGAGGAAAAATGGTGCCCCAAGTACAAGTGTCGTAAGTGAGGAAATTCGATTTTAGGGAGAGGTGAAGTGAACCTTCTTGGACAAAATGTGTCCTGGTAAAGTATCAAATCACAAAAAACTAACAGATACCCATTTTAGGGCTCGATGAGAGCTTTCCAATGGTGCAGACGGTTTGTCAAATGGGGCTACGGTATGGTCGCAGCAGTCGAAAGAAGAAACAGGGGTTCTCTTTTAATAAGGCAGTTTTCCCTCCAAATTCACTCATTTTCTATTGTTGTTGTTGTGAATGTAGAGAAGAGAGAAGGCCCTAAATCTTGCGGCGAGCGTAGCGGACAAACCGACCATTGGAATCGAGATCCGTCAGTTGCTAGTAAGAGGCCTAACCTTACTCTTTCATTTTGATGGATTGAAAGTTCAGTTTAGGGCCCAAAATCTCAGAAACAGTCCCTCCTTCATCTCTACGGCCGGGTCGCACTTTTTGGGCCAAAAAGTGCGACCTGGGAAGCAGGTTTTAGGGAAAAAAGTGCGACCTGTCCCAGAATTGGGCAGAAAACTGTGACCTGGGAGATGAAGGGGTTTTAGTGTTGTTTTATGGCTGAGAGTTGGGTTTTTGTGTTTGGTTATGGTATTCCCGATCTGTATGCTGACAAAGATGATGTTTTTGTGCAGGTATGGCAGATTTACGTGTTAACTGGAGAGAGAGGTACCTGGGTACATTACGGGCAGAGATTCAGGTGGATCAGGGTGTCCGTCGTGTGTTGGCCAGGTTTGGGGTTCTAAAGTTTTTAGAGAACCCTTTGATGAGAGCGGGAGAGCCTTTGTTGGCCCGGATTATCAGTTACTGGGATCCAGAGCATGAGGTCTTTGTAGTGCAGGGGCACAGGATCGAACTGACAGTCCAGGATGTGTATTTCCTGACGGGTCTCCCACCACTGGGGATGGTGGGAAACACGCAGCCAGTATTACCGCGGGGGCGGCATATTATGGAGTTTGTGGAACGACATTGTCGACCGGGTCTCCAAGTCAAGGGGACTCGGATACCGATCGGGGATCTAGAGAGGCTAGAAACCCGTGCAGTGGCCGCAGCTGTGCTGCGTATCCTGGGCAACCAGGCGTTCCATCACATCACCGGGGGGCAGATGATGCTGGTAGAAAGTGTGTTGAGTGGGACCTACTATGGGTGGGCCCAAATGATGCTGGTGTCGTTAAAACGACAGTTGTCGCTCTGCAAGCGGCAAGTGAACCACGATTGCTTGTATGGGACTTTATTGTGCGCCTTCTTCTTTGAGAAGATCCCGACCTTGTGGCCTCGTATACAGCTCCCATATGGGGGCCCGAGAGAGCCCAGGATGCGCCGGTGGGGGTGGATACTGTGTAGAGGAGGAGGAGGGGCGGTCGGGCGAGTGTTTCGACCTGAGTTCTTTGCCCATTGGGATCAGATGCCATTATACATAGACGACTATCCCTATAGTGGGATGAGTTATTGTGGCAATCTGGACCTACCAGTTCCGCCTGGTCGAGTATGGGGGCTCGATGGTAAGTGATAAGTAACTATTCTTGTATGGGCATGTTAAAGTTATTGAATAGTAGATATGGTAATGATTCATGTACTTTTGGTATGCAGATATAGCTCCGATAAAACCGGTCGGATATATGGGACGCCCGGCAGCCTCTGGAGCTGCAGGGCCGAGTGGGTCGAGAGCAGCGCGCAATGAGGATGCGGCTGCCCTCCTGGAGGACATCCGTTGTAGATGTGAGACATTGCTGATCAGAGTTTCAGAGCGTGGGTGGCAAGACTTAGACGACCAATACGTGGAGGCATGCATTGGTCTTCCCTAGGAATGGTGAGGTGTCATGCGGCGCATGGCGATGGTCGGTCAAGGCATACGTGATATACGGGCTGCAGGGGTAGAGCCATTGGCTCGGGATCCTCTAGATAGTGAGTAGGTGTGGGGCATGTGGTGCCCCCTAGTGTGTATGTAGGGGCAGGTGGTGCCCCTAGTTTCGATTTTTTTGTAACATGCGATGGGCATGTCATATGTATCAGAGTAGATGGACTCTAAACACATGTTTTGCGACACATATTATGGATATGCATCATTTTTTAATGATTATAAATGTTATTGTCTTGTATGAAATGCGTGTGATAAATGCCAATCTAGAACATGGTTTGCAATACTATCTACATAGTGATTCTGTTCTCGAGGTATATGGTTGAAAGTTATGGTTTCAAATGCACGTATCAAGAGTTTCACTCGTAAATAGCGTCTAAACAGCACAGGGTTATGCACACGATAAACACCATTTAGTTGCATGACAAGAAGTAGGGAATCCAAACGAACGTGCAGATGGAGGATGCGATGGAAGAGGGCATCGACTAAGAGACCACGCACTGCATCATATTCGGCCTGATTGTTGGTGGTAGAACCAATGCAGACCCCGTTGGAGAGAACAAGGGCATGCAAGGGGGTGAAGATGGCCCAACCTGCCGAGGCTAGATTCCGGGAGTAACGACTTGCACCATCGGCATAACCGATAAAGGGTGTGGACGGGGGGTCCTGCGGAATGGTGTTACAAGACAACAAATGAGGGGAGGAGAGACAATGACGGCAGCGTGAGTGGACAGAAGACATCGAGCGGCAACTGTAGGAGGGAGTGCAAGGAGCAGGATGACTATGACTCATATACAAACTAGTGGGTGGTATATGAGGGCTATTGAAAGTATGGCGAGGACTCGGGCTGCGGAGGTCAACAGAGAGACGGGTGGAGTGATCTCGTGTATGGGTAGAAAAGAGGTGGTCAGGCGAAACAACAGGGGAGGATGCAGGGGGACTGGGCTCTGAGTGTCTCGCAGAGGAGGATAGGTAAAGAATGGTTGTGGTAGACTCTGTCATCTAAACATCAGGGGGGGGGATGTCGATGGGGGCGGGGGGATCCTCAGGCTGGCCTGAAGCATACTGCGCGAGTATGGGAGAGGCAGATTGATTCTGTTCAACCTCATACTCTCGGACTACCTCAAAACAGGCGCGGTAATGCGTCAGGTGAGGAAAATGGTGGGAGTAATGGCCATGAACACTACACAAAGCACAGGGTTTGTGGGTGCGGAGAGTCTTGGGGTTCTTGGTTACGGACGAAGAAGGAATGGAGGTTTCAGGGACCGTAGATTCAGGGAACGCGACTTTAACCATGGGATGGATACGGGGCAACTCGGGACAAGCATGGGTGGCATGACCGGTGACATCACACAAGGCACAAGGCTTTGCAGGTGGAGGAGGGGCTGAGTCAGTCGTGGTAGTATTGTCTTTGGGTGCCCCCTTGCGAGCATTGCCTTTCTTCCTGGGAGCCGTCATGACAGGAGAAGGGTCCTGTGGAGGTGCTGGGGGCACAGTGGCAATGGAGGAAGCGAGGGGGACCGGTTGAACCGGTGTCAAAGCCATGTAGGGTTTGGGGTGACCAGGAGGGGTAGCTGTCGGAGGATCAAGGTACCAGACTGGTATGCCCAAGGTCAGGTTAGGGAGAGAGAGGGTGGCCATGACGGGGACAGAATATACTCCAGGAGGGGGAGCCAGGAAAGGTATCTGCCCAGCAGGGTAATGACCAGGAGGGACGGCTCTGAGATGGTTAAGGCCCGGGGGAACCGATCCAGGAGGATAAAGGGGTTCAGGGATACCAGCTGTAGGGGGAGGGCCAAAAGGAGGAGGTCCAGTTGGCTGAGATGAATGGCTAGGAGTGAGTTGCAGAGGGCGAGGGGGAGGTTGCTGACTATCCGAAGCAGGCTGTTTGGTCTCAACCTAGTCTCCCAAATTGAGTTCATTTAATTGTCAACCAGGGTTGGTAAACTGCTAAAGTGAAGTGCATTGTATGTTCCTAGGTGTTTGTTTCTTAATGCGTTGTGTTTAGTGTTTTGTGATGTTTTTGGTCTTTTGTGATGATTTATGATGTTTTTGGTCTTTTGGTGGTTTTTATGTTCACAAGGAAAATGAATAAAAATCTAGTGGAAAGAAGCTACTGGTTAAAAACAGAGTGAAGCCTAATTGGTTGATGAAAAATGACAAATGCAAATGAAAATACTAAAACAAAATCAAACCTAAACTATG